>CM028132.1:270067500-270537500 GCA_016271365.2 Neoceratodus forsteri | reverse complement strand
CCAGATGGGGTGCACCAGGGTCCTTAAAGAACTAAGAGAGGTGGTGGCTGAACCTCTGGCTATCCTGTTCAGCCAATCACTGGAAACAGGGAGGTACCCAAAGACTGGATGACAGCAGATGTAGTCCCTATACAAAAGTGGGAACAAAGAGGAAGCAGGGAACTACAGACCAGTCAGCCTCACCGGTAGTGGGAAAGATCATGGAAGCACTACTGAAGGAGAGATTGGTGGAACATCTGGTTGTCAAAGGACTACAGGACCCAAGGCAGCATGGTTTCACCAGGGAAGGTCATGTCAGACCAACCTCATTGAATTTTTGACTGGGTGACTAGGGAGGTGGATCAGAGGGAAGTGGACATGGCCTATCTGGACTTCAGCAAGGCCTTTGACACTGTGCCACATAGAAGACTATTACACAAACTGGGGAATATGGGTGTGGGCAGGACAGTAGTGTGGTGGGTAGGTAACTGGCTGGGTGGCAGGACACAGAGGGTGGTGGTAAATGGCTGTCACTCCAGAGAGGGAAGAGTTACCAGTGGGGTACCACAGGGATCAGTGCTGGGACAGGTCCTATTCAACATCTTCATCAGTGACATTGCACAGGATCTAGAAGGCAGAATTTCACTGTTCGCTGATGACACAAAGCTCTGTAACAGAGTAGACACACCAGAGGGTATAGACAGAATGAGAAGGGACCTGCAGAAACTTGAAGAATGGTCAAGGGTTTGGCAGTTGAAATTCAATGCAAAGAAGTGCAAGATAATGCATATGGGGCACAAAAACCCTGGCACAATATATCAGTTGGGGGGTGAGGATATAGCATGCCCAAGCAGGAAAGGGATCTTGGGGTTGTCATCTCTGATGACCTCAAGGTAGGGAAACAGTGTGACAAGGCATCAGGTAAAGCAAATAGGATGCTGGGATGTATAGGCAGGGGCATCACCAGCAGGAAAAGGGAGGTCATAATTCCGCTATACAAGACACTAGTGAGGCCCACCTGGAGTACAGTGTACAGTTCTGGAGACCATACCTACGTAAGGACATAGACAGGGTAGAGAAGGTTCAGAGGAGGGCAACAAAGATGGTGCATGGGTTGCATCACAAGTCCCATGAAGACAGGTTGAAGGAACTGAACATGTACTCCCTGGAGGAGAGGAGGAGAGAGGGGATATGATAGAGACATACAAGTATCTTACAGGGAGGAACAGGGTGCAGGAAAACACTATTTTTAAGCGAAAAAGATGTTTCAGGACTAGAGGGCATGGGATGAAGTTGGAGGGAGGACGATTCAGAGGAAACATGAGAAAGAATTTCTTCACAGAACGGGTGGTGTACAAGTGGAACACCTGCCAGAGGAAGTGGTGGGGGCTGAAACAATCATGGGATTTAAGAATGCATGGGATAGACATAAAGGAATTCTAGAGGTCAGGGGTAAGGGGAAATAGACTTCTAGGAAAACAAACTGAACTTACAAGCTCAAATGGGCAGACTAGGTGGGCCATAGGCCCTTATCTGCCGACACTGTCTATGTATCTATGTATCTATGTATCTATGAGCCTTTAGGAACATGACCCTGGCATTAGTTTTTTCTGCAGGTAGTCTGAAAATAAATTTTTAAAAATGTTTCTACCATTTTGCCATTTTTTTTGCCATGACAACAATTTATGTTTTCGTGGCAATGACCTCAATCAAGAAAAATGTACCTAGGCAAAATTTTTTTGTGCATGAAAGCGTTTCATTATAAGGTATGGGGTGTCACAAAAACATTTATGTTTTCAGGAAAACACTGCTCGAAAACATTGTCCACATGTGTTATTTTCTTTATCACTTCATTGTGCATTGGTGGATTGTGCTTTTTGACTGAAATTTGCAGAGTGGCAAGCCCTAGTTCCAGAGACGTGCCTTTTCATGGTTTGGTCCCAAAACATTCAACAGGTCCATAGTTACACCATCCCAAAGTTGAAAAATTTCCCATAGGAAAACATTGCGGCACCCTCAACACCTTTTAGCACCCGTATCTCAGAAACGTGAGATACAGATTTTTTGATACCCACAGCTTAGGTGGACTAAACATGCATGGCAGTTTTGAAGTCATGATTACAACTGCAGTGGAATTCTTTTCAGGTTGGTACAGTTACTGAGATATTGCCAAATAAGTTTACAAGAGTTTTTTTTTTCAGTACTATGGGGCTGCTGTATGGCTCTGTATTTATGTGTAAGTGGGATTGCAGGGCCAAGAGGATCTGTACTCTCACATATGCATACATTAGAAAAAAATGGGCAGTGTCAGAGGAGCACAGGGTTCGGAAGGCCTGTGCTCCCACAAACACATACCAGTTACCAGTTAAATTCTACTTTTTCAAAAAGAAGGGAAATTCATTGCAAAAAAAACTTTTGTTAATGCATCAGTTAGGGTTGAGGGGAGCACGGGGCTGAGAGGGCTTGTGGTTCCCTCAACCACCAAAAGTGTCATAGTAATATGCTCAAGTGGGAGCACAGGGCCTGGAGGGCTCATGCTCCTACTTATGCATGTCACTATATATAATTTTGGTAGGCTGAGGGGAGTGCAGGGACCCATGTTCTTCTCAACCTCCAAAACTGCTACAGTAACATGTGCAAATGGGATCGCAGGGCCTGAAGGGCCCATGGTCCCACTGATGCATGTCGGTATATATAATTATGGACATTGAGGGGAGCACAGGGGCCAGAGAGCCTGCAGTCCTCTTAACCACTGAAACTGTTATGGTAATATGCATAAGTGGGAGCACAGCGCCTGAAGGGTCTGCCTTTCAACTTATGCATAACGGCATATATCATTTTGCAGGTTGAGTGGAGTACACTGCCAAACGTGTGATAGTAATATGTACAACTGGGAGTGCAAGGCCTGTGGTCCCCACAGCCACCAAAAGTGTCATAGTAATATGCACAAATGGGAGCACAAGGCACAGAGGAGGCTGCTGTATGGCTCTGTATTTATGTGTAAGGGGGATTGCAGGGCCAAGAGGATCTGTACTCTCACATATGCATACCATTAGAAAAAAATGGGCAGTGTCAGAGGAGCGCAGGGTCCGGAAGGCCTGTGCTCCCTCAAACACATACCAGTTACCAGTTAAATTCTACTTTTTGCATCAGTTAGGGTTGAGGGGAGCACGGGGCTGAGAGGGCTTGTGATTCCCTCAACCACCAAAGCTGTAATGGTAATATGCATAAGTGGGAGCACAGGGCCTGAAGGGCCCGTGCTCCCACTTATGTATGATGGCATATATCATTTTGCAGGTTGAGGGGAGTGCAGGGCCAAAAGTATGATATTAATATGTACAACTGAGAGCGCAGGGTCTGTGGTCCCCTCAGCCACCAAAAGTGTCATAGTAATATGCACAAGTGGCAGCATAGGGCACGGAGGACCCATGCTCCTACTTATGCATGTCAATATATATAATTTTGGTGGATTGAGGGCAGCACAGGGCCCTAATGGCCTGTGCTTCCCTCAATCACCAAAACTGCCATAGTAATATGTACAAGTGGACGCACAGGGCTTGGGGGCCCGCTCTCCTACTTATGCATCTCAGTATATATAATTTTGGTAGGTTGAGGGTAATGTAGGGCCTGAAGGACTTGTGGTCCCCTCAACCACCAGAAGTGTCATAGTAATATGCACAAGTGGGAGTGCAGGGATCAGACAGCCTGTGCTTCTACTTATGTGTGTCTCTATAGATCATTTTGGTAGGTTGAGGGGAGCACAGGCCCTGGAAGGATGTGGTCCCCTGAGGTATTGAAACTATAAATGTTAATATACAGATGTAGTAGTACATTTAACATTATTTTTCTAATATAAAATGGGCTGTGAAAATACTGTAGCCTCATTGGTCAAAACCATATCAGATGACCGTGTGTTAATTCTGTAACAAACAACTGGTAAAGATCCTAGTAATCAAATGTTTTCTTTCTTTGCAATAATGCACTTCAGGGTATGTGTAGTATTGAGATTTATACTCTTATTTTGGTTTGGTTAAACACACTTGACTGAGCCTTGTGACATACTACACTAGGTGTCTGTAAATCCCACAACAACAGACATACTGTTGTGCAGTACTGCATAATAGATGCTTTGTCTGTTGTGCATTACTGCTTATATGTGCTCAGTTAGGCCCGACGATCTCAACACAGACCCCGATGCCTGTTGGTGGGGGCAGGGTGGGCGTGGGGTGCAAGGGGTGCTAACCCTAACACCATATTTCCTCACTTTTGTTGCTGTGGAACAACTCTAACTGATGCATTAAACAGAGTTTTTTGCCGTGAATTTCCCTTCTTTTTGAGAATGTGCAATATAAATAGTAAATGGAATGTGGTGGTGGGAGTGTGGGGCCCCCACCATGCTGCCCATGTCTGGGTAATTACCTTAACTGTAATGCTAACACTAACAGTAATGGTGAGTGAAATGCAAACACTAATGGTAACTGTAACATCAACAGAAACATGAATGCAAATGGAAATGGTAACTGTTACAGTGACACAAATGGAAATGCAAATGCAACTGGTAACACAAACGGTAATGGTGATGCAAATGCAAACACGAAAGGAAACGGTAATGGTAACTGTAACATAACCGCAAACGTTAACACTAACAGTGACACAAACGTAAATGGAATTGCAAATGGTAATGGAAATGCAAGCACAAACACAAACTGTTACACAAATGGTGATGGAAACTCAAATGTAAATGGTAACGCAAACGCAAGTGCAAACGGAAATGGTAACAGTAACTGTAATGCTAACACTGACGGAAATACAAAGTGAAGCAGTAATGGTAATGTTAACAGTGATGCAAACACTAACACAAACCATAACGGAAATGCAAACACAAACGTAAATGCAAACAGTAATGCTAACCGTAACACTAATGTTGATGGAAATGCAAAGCAAAGCGGTAATGGTATCGGTGGCAGAAACATAAATGGAAATGCAAACGGTTATGCAAACACAAGTGCAAACACAAATGCAAATGGTAACAGTGATGCAAATGGAACCGGTAATGGAAACGT
This sequence comes from Neoceratodus forsteri, assembly GCA_016271365.2. Lineage (NCBI taxonomy): Eukaryota > Metazoa > Chordata > Ceratodontiformes > Ceratodontidae > Neoceratodus > Neoceratodus forsteri. Next base: position 270,532,458 of record CM028132.1, on the reverse strand, counting down.
TAACGGAAATGCAAGCACAAACGTAAATGCAAATAGTAACACTAACCGTAATGCTAACGTTGATGAAAATGCAAAGCGAAGTGGTAACATTAATGGTAACAGTGACGCAAACACAAACATTTATGCAAATGGTAATGCAAACGCAAATGCAAATGCAAACACAAACAGTAACGGGAACGGCGATGCAAACAGAAATGGTAACACAAACAATAATGGAAACACAAGTGCAAATGCAAGTGCTAATGGTAAGGGAAACACAAAAGCAAATGGTAATGCAAACAATAATGAAAATGAAAACGGTAATGTTAGTACAAACAGAAATGCAAAAGGAAACAGTAACTCAAATGGAAATGCAAATGCAAGCACAAATGCAAAAGCTAAAGCACACAGTAACAGAAACGCAAATGGTAATAGTAATGCAAATGCAAAGGCAAACTCAAATGGCAAAGGCAATGGTGATGCAAAACTTAACAGTAACGCTAAAGGAAATGGAAACATAAGCTCAAACAGAAACACAAACGGTAACGGACACGGTGAAGCAAACAGAAAGGCTAATGCAAACGGTAATGGAAATACAAGCGGAAACGTAAACGCAAACACTAACAATAATGCAAACGCACGTGCTTTTTGTCCCAAACAGGTGCATCCACAAGCACAGTGAAAACAAAGAATGTGGGCATAATAATGGCCCTCGGACCAGAAAATAAGCATTTGGAATACTAAATTGCTTATATCTCAGGAACCGTATGATGTAGAAAAAAATTAAAATCTCATAGTATTGATGACTTTTCATGCTAGTTTTGTACTTAGCCCCCCAGTGGGGCACTGAGCATTTTTGTGATATGGGACCCGAACGGGGCAGCGGACGCCAAATGTTATCCTATGGGAAAAATTGTCAACTTTAGAGTGTCATAACTTTGCAGCCTGGTAATATTTTGTCACCAAACCACCATAAGACACATCTGTGGGATGTTGGCTTTCTTCCCTGCAATTTCAGCCCCCCAAAAAAACTGTTGCTTTGCAGCTGGGTGGCAAATTTTTCCTATTGTTTTGGCCATACTGTTGCAAGTTACTTTTGCAAATCACGACACTTTCGCAAAACAAATCACAAAAGTGTTGCATTTGTGAAGGTACTTTGTGACACTACTTTTTACATAAATTTGAAAAACATATTTCTGGGCTGTTTTACCCAAAAAAAAGACATGGCTAGCATCCTCAGGACTCGACTAGGTGAACACAACAATAATTGTATCCCTAGAGGGTCCCAATTTTAAATGCCAATCAACTTTCTGAGCTGTAGCTTAAAACAAAATGGCCAATTTGCGAAAGTAAAAACGACATTTGCAACACTGTCACATAGTTCACATAGCCAAAATGGGAAACCATTTTTTTTATAACTTTTTAACTGTTTAATGTTTTTTTTACAAAATCTTCGAAATGCACATAGGTGACCCTGGCTGCATGTTCCCTGACATTTCTGGACTGATTGCACAAACCATGCAGGCTGTAGGTGCGAGCAAAGAAACATGCAAAGACCTGTAATTTTGTGTTTTTTGGCACTCTGTGGCTCTGCACCTGTACATCAGACCAAAACACAACTTGCTAGATCTAGAGACCTATGGTATCAGACTGTGCATTCCAAATTTCAGGCAAATCTGTCATACAGTTTCAAAGTTATTAAGATGTAAAATATGAGGTTTTGTATGAAAGTGGCTACTCAACCCTAACTATAATGGCGCTACCGTATCACTATTATTTATATATATATATATATATATATATATATATATATATATATGTACACACTGTAGAATAGGAAATATTCACTGTACATAAATTTTCACTATATTCACTGACGTGTTCAGAAACATGAAAATAAAATTACGCTAATAAGCACTTTTTCCATTAAGGTGAATGGAAGACTTTTAGTTGAGAGTGAAAATAAATTTACACAAATATGGCCACTTTGTGGCTAGTGCTAAATATAATTGATTCATTCTTTTCCTATTCTACAGTACATATACATATATATATATATATATATATATATATATATAGTTACACCACTATTTATAACTATTGAAAATAAATACATAAGGTTTTTTAAAATTTATAAATAAAAAAAATAAAAATGTTCTTGTTTACTAACGTAAGAAAAACATGGTTAATTCACCTTAAATTTAAATGAAATAAACAACTAGAGATGATGCTTAAAAAGTCTTTACGGGTACAGCATGATTTGAGGGCCTGAGAGCTGCCTCGGCTGCTGGAGGCTGCATCCAGGTGAGACCTGGAAGGGTGTGGCCAGGTGGGAGAGTGCAGGAGGAAATACAAACTGGTACATTTGGGGAAACTGCCAGGAGTGGCAGAGGAGGGGACACAGTTGCTGGTTATTGGGACCAGGACCTTCCTGTGGCACTGGAGGTGGTGGTGCTGGAGCATTTTGAAGATTGATTTCATGTTTTATTGCCTTTGTGAACATGTTGACAACTTCATAGAGTTGTCTGTTTTGTTCTGTGTTGGCTAGAATTAATGTTTTTGCTGAATGAATGCTGTTAATACTTAGTTTTTGGTTTTGTATTTGTTTTTTTAATTGTTTTACTTTGGACCTCTATCAAGCTGTCAAGGTGCTCACAGAGTGCTTCATGTCTTGATCTTGCTGTTTCTGTCAAGGAGAAAAGAAATAAACATCATAAGTATATTTGTACTGGTTTATACTTGCCACAAGCAGACTTTGTAAGTCAGCATTTTTTATGGAAGTTTAATATGATTCTATCTGAGCTGTGCTTACTGCAATTTGGGAAAAAATGACAATTGACTGAACTATTGCACTAATGTTTGTAATATAGATTTGAAATACAAAACCACATTTTGTGACACTTTAACTTTGTATCTTTTCAGTTATTGATGGCTGCCTTCATCTCGATGACTTGCAGCACTCTGCTAACATGACTTTCTTCCACTCAACCCACCTCTCCACCACTTTGTTTATAGAGTGGTACATTACATGATAACAGTAGGAACATTTTTTGACAGTATCAATGAAGAACAAATAAAAAACATGGGAGAACTACATTTTTATTGACTTAAAATTGAGAAAAAATATTAGTAGCATAGTTCTGTGATAGTGTCTTGGTATTTTTTGACAAGATAATTCTGAGGACTGCTACACATGTTTAGGTCTGTGCATCTTGTCATATTCCTAAAACATATGAATTGGTCAGTTAGTGACCCCTTAATTACGTGGTCCTGGGACAGTTAACCTGGGTGTACCCACTTTAATAGGAACAGTACGTACTCAGCCAGTGACTCTGATATTGTTGTCTCTGATAAGTGCGTCTTATTAAAGGCACATAATGACTATAAGATTTATTTAACTTTAAAAGGAAGCAAATGTAAATGCAATTAGTAGAAGTTATTTTAAGTATACATATGATGAGCTGTTCCAGGCTCTGGCTCTTCTACTTTGATGTTAAGCAAGGCCCTGGTCCCCAATGGCTCTGGAATAGAAAAAAAAGGGATTTGTTGTTCTTTCACTTTATATGTATGTAGGTTTGTGCTGTTTAGGATAGTACTTATCTGCAAAAACAATGAAATGATATTCTTATTACTGAGAAGTAACTGATGTAGATAATGTTAAGTCCTGCTTAATATTGGTTTAAGACTGGATACTGATATTCAGTTGTAATATAACTATATAATCATAGGTATTTGTTCTATTGAAAGTATACAAAATTAAATTAATCTATAATGTATGCTGTGCATTTACAGGGCTGTGCTCATGCATGGGTGACACATGCACACATGCAACAGAGAGCACTGTTGCATATTAAATCAGGCAAAGAGCAGTCTAGTAGAGGTTGGGTATTGTATTGCAGCAGAGGAGCCATCAGCCCCTTAGTCCCTGCTGACACCCTGCTGTGTACTCAGAACTCAGAAATAGACAATGGATCATATGCTGTGTGTGGTTCTATGTGCTACCACTCCCCCCCATTCCCCTCAAGAAGATATGGTTTCTTGTCCCAGTCTGTTTTCCCGCCATGTCTCCTTTAACCTCACAGAGGGCTGTACAACATTGGAAGTGTACTATGGGTCAGAGAGGGGTTACCAGTATTCTCCTTGGAGAATAATGATTGCTGAAGGATTGCCGTACTATGGTGCATAAAGAGCATAGAGCTGACATGGTGGGACTGTTACCCTAGTGCTATATGGCTGCTGGCGAATTGCTCTAGGCTATCTCTGCATATGATATACAAGTATGACAACAATTACATAGAAATTGACCCATTGGCACCTTGTATGTTTATGTCTGAACATGTGGAATGGCGTTCTGTATAATGTTTTGGGGGGATACTTACATTCTGGTGTGACAACAATAATGTTATTATCATCATCAGCTTGTGTCCCCTCCTCTGCATGGATTGGGCCTGGGGTAGATGTTGCTGGTTCAGCTGTGGCTCCAGTACTTGCTGTGAAAACAAAAAGTAGATATGGTGTGAAATATTGATTTTGTTCTGGAGTGTTGTGTTTAGCTAACGCTGTGCAATATTTTTTTTTTAACTAAAGCACTATACTAAGTAAAAATGTTGATGATATTACTTTTTAAAACTAAGACCATTACGTAGTTCTTGACACAGTGATATGGTATCTAAAATCGGTATTTATAATGTGGTTATATTACCTTGACTGTACAATAGAACTATTGTTCACACTGATTCTGGGTATGTATATGCATTATATGTAGTTAAGGCTGTTGTATACATACATTTTTACATTGTAATACCCACTGAATTTTTATATCTACTGCTGTTCTAAATACATATTTAGTAGTGAAGTTTTATTTAGCACAATACAGTTGTAGTTTTTTTCTGCTACATTGTGTAGTTTTCTGGTAATCTGATATGTTACTTGCAATGCAGCATACATTCACCAAAACCATGTTGCCCTGCCTGGAGCCACAGCTGGTTGGTCTGGTCATACCAGGCCCGGTCCCTCTCTGGCATTTTCCCCGACTCCTTAAGCTTATTGAACTTCTGTCACAGCAGCTTTCACTTCTTCTGACACTGTCTCCACTTTTTCTGATCGTGTCCCTTTTCATGTCGGAGATACCTGGACCTCCCCTTCCAGGTTTCCTGCAGTTGCTGGTTTGTTGCCCGCATGACAATAGTAGGATCAGCTATTTTAGATACAGCCTCCAGCAGCTGAGGCAGTTCTTCAGTGGTCCAGTATTTCAGCATATTTTGAAAAAGAAGAGCTCACAGATAAATGCTAATATGTGAAGCTATGTATACATTGCACTGTATAGTGAAAACATTAAGGGTTGCATTTCCTTCTTCTTCATGGAATATGTTTTTCTTGATTGGCTGCTTGAAAGAATTTCTTGTGATGGGTAAAATGAACTTTAAAAGTATTTAAATTGCATATATTAGTGATGTAGAGCAATTTGCTATTGTACAGTGTCAGTCTTGCATTTTCTAAACTCTGATTGTTTGGATGTAGTATGTGGGCATTATTTTTCAGGAAAAAAAACGTGGCTGACCTTAGTGGGCATACTGAATAATTTACTCACATTATTACTTCTTTGTTAATGAGTATGATAATTATGTGTGGTTTTGGTAGCATATTTAGGGTTTGTAAGTTGTTTGTGATGTGTGTCATTGTCTGGTCGCTAGTGTTTTTTGCACTATGAGCCACTTCCTGGTTGCAAAGCACCATGGGAAGCTAAGGTTAAGGGACAAATGAGCTTGACAGCAAATTGTGTGCTCGACATCATTTAATGTTGTTGCACACAAATTCATGTGTTATGTGTATGGGGAGCTCATGGAAATTATTTGTTGCACGACAACATTAAATTATGTCTCCGAAACATAATTGCTTTCAATGCCATACACTCAAGCAGCTTGAAAACTTTTGCTGTTTAATTTTTTTCTCCTCAACAACATTATTGATCTCAATGGAGCATGTTCCCGGACTTTGAAAACTTTCACAGTGTCATTTTTTTTACCTCAACAACATCAATGATTTCAATGAAACACATTCCTGAACCTCGAAAACTTTTGTGGTTTTATTGTTTTTGTCCTTGGTAACATAATTGATTTCAATGAAGCACATTCACAAACCTCAAAATCTTTTGCAGTTTAATTTTTTGTACCTTGACAACTTCATTGATTTCAGTGGAGCATGTTCCTGGACCTCAAAAACGTTTGCAGTTAAATTTTTTTACCCTCAGCAACATAATTGATTTCAATGGAGCACGTTCACAAGCCTCACAAACTTTCGCAGTTACATTTTTTTACCTTGACAACATTGTTGATTTCAATTGGACGTGCTCACAAACCTTTAAAACTTGTGTGTTGTAATTTTGTGATTGTGGCAGCATCATTGATTTGAATGTGGGCATCATCATGCACCTCAGAAATTTTCAAGCAAGCATTTTCTTGAGTGCAAAAGTATTTCATATTTTATTGACTTAAGAATCTTTTTTTTATTATTCCTTGTGTTTATGCACCTTCTGTAATGCACCGGTGGGGGCATCCAGCTACCGGCCCCCACCGACCCGAATGACAGCAGGCTCACACAATATGTGGGGGTCTGGTACAGTCGTTCCAGCCCATCAGATGGTCACCCTTATCTCTCTGTTGTGAACTGGACCAGACCCCCAATTCAATTCCATGACAGACCTCCAAGTCGGCAGGGGCATAGCCATCAAGCTGCATGGTTGCACCCAGCCTTTTTCCTCCAATTAGGTCCTCTGGAGCTGGCATTGCAATGACCCACAATGCACATGTAGGCATCTTGCTGTGCTCCACCCCATTGTTGGCACCATGCCTGTGCCACCCCCATCATCACCAGGAGCCACTTGAGTGCAGTACATCCCCCAGATGCACCCCAGAGGGAGGAGAGCAGTCCTGGGATGCTCGATACACCCTCTCCCCTGCCAACCCCCTGCAACCCAAGTCCATTTCCGAGCCCGGGTTGCTGGTGTGGAGCAAGGTGTGGCATCCAGTGCCTCAACACCACCAGGATGGCCTTAAGAATCATTGTGTAGTTTGAACATTGTTAAAACCTGCAAGCAATAGAAAATTGTTATTCATTTCAATGCAGTGACTTGCTTTGCTAAATAGGATTTTTCTGATTATAGAAATTCAAAAGAGTACTGTGTTTATTTGTGTTATACATGTGTTTTTAAAAAGGATATGTTTAACCACAATGTTTTTTTATTTGTATGTCTTCTAAATGCTTTATTGAAAACAGTAAATTGTATTAATCTGATAATTGTTTTTTCTTTTCTGTCATAGGTGTGTGATCCTGTTCCATATCATTGGCTGAAAACTGTGTTTCTAAGCTGGTAGAATGCCTACAAGACATAGACAAGTGGTTAGACATAGGAGAGAAAGGTATTGTAGCAATGTGTAGTTGATGAAGAGTAATGTAGGTAGCAAACATGCCACAAAGAAAAATAAAACCACTGCAAGGCCTGGTTATAGGAAAGAGTTGCCTCGTGTTTCTGAGAAGTCTGCTTCAAGTAGTTGTTCATCAACAACTAGAAAGCACACAACTCCTGATCATGCTGGTAAGCAGCACAGGATAGCTGTTAGAGTTGCTGGTGTTGCCAAAACAACATGCACACACAGAAACAGTTTTGTGATATGTAGCCATCTTAGCAAGTAAAAGTTTTCTGAAAGTTAGCTTCTAAGACTAAAGTTGATTGGATTATTTCTGCCATGAGAGACAGCAAGGCAAATGATTAAAGAGTAAGCTTGCCTTAATGAAACTACGTCTTAGAGTTTGCACCTTTGTGAACATGGCACTTGTTGTCCTTGCACATTTGTGGAGACAAATGATGCAAGAGACTGAATGGTTCAGTACTGCTCTGAACTGTGTTCATGCTAGACTGGAAAATGTTGTTACTCTGAACTGAGACAACTTTTGTGAAGTCTTTAAAGGACAATGCCTACACAAACAGCATTCTGAAGCTTTTTTTCTGTGAAGAGTCTTACCATGTACTTGATAAAGACATGACCTTTTCTGTAGATGATGGTGGTAAAACTTGTAATGTGTTGACCGTCACTGACACCAACAAAGCAAGTGTGTCAGATGATGACACAGGCTCAACTACTGAGATGCACAGGAAAAGTTGTGTATCATGGACATGTGATGTGACATGTAATCTTAGGCAAGCATCCCTTGATGCTATTGCATAGTTTGTGCATTGCCGTGTTGCCACAAAGAAAAAAACAGAGATACAATCTATTACACACAATTGATCTCTGTGAGATTTGCAAACATAAAGGATTGCTGGGGCATTCCTTGGCTTGTTTAGATAGCAGTGTGTGCTACATTGTGTTTTATCATATGCGCATGCTTGCCCTGCACAATCCTGCACTGCTCAACTGTGTGCGTAGGTATACCAGGTGAGAAAAGCTGTGTCTCTATACAAACAGCTTGATGAGTCATTAAAAGCAGGAGTTATGCAAGCTGCAAAAAATTGTGATAAAGGATGTGCAGTGTAACACTAGATGTTATAATGCACTATGTGATGACACTTCCACCACTGCACCATGTGCTCTCTCTCTCTCTCTCTTCGGGAATCCAACATAGTTAAGACATTTGAGAAACCCATTGCCAATTTTGAACTGGCAAAGAGAGAGAGAGAGAGAGAGACATTTGACTCTATGTGTGTCTCATGTCACAGACTACTTCACAAACACCAGAATGTTAGTGTTGATCTGGAAAAGATTGCATCTTTTAATGACACGTGGGCATGACTATTGCCTTACCTACTAGTAAAGCATGACTTTGACCTGGATCCACTGGTTACCATGTGTCAGTACTGTTTCACAAAGGTGAAGCATGACACTCTGCTACTGAGGTCTGTATTGAACATCATGAAGGAAGATCTGACACGTACTGAGATTGCTGAACTGAATATGTTTGAATGGATCCTCATACAAATGATGAAATAATTTCAAACTATTCTGTGCTTGAATACTAAGACATGCAAAGTGCCCCAGAAAGAGCTTGTAAAGTCTCTGAAAGGGTCTGTCATGTATTTGCCGCTGTCTCTGAAAGAGAATGTGGAGACAATCTCAAATGAAAACAGTGTTGTCATACTAGTGGACTGCGTCCCAACAAAGTCAAAGGTCATTTGGAAAAATGTTGTCAATGTGCAGAAAGTTAAAAGTGCTATACACCACCTGAAGAGCAATAATTCTTTCTATGCTGACCTTAACATTGATGTACTCTCCGATATGAGTACTCAGTTTGGAGTGGTGGACACTAGGAAGCCAATGATTGAGAAGGTCGATGTTGCAGCTCATGAAGATGTGTTTGAGCAGTACACAATTCACTCTCTACATGGCAGGGATCCAATTGGTGATAATATTGACCTGTACCAAATGAAACAGGTTGAAGGTAGTCCTGATAGCATATGGGAGGAGACACTGGAAGCACACTGCTTCCCAGATTTATTTCCTCTAGGTACAGGAGGTCATTTGGATGCACGTAAGTGCATGTTCCAGTTGCTAAATTTCATACATCAAGAATGTTAGACAAGGATAGTAAATTCTGTAGGAACATACACTATTTGTTACACCTGCTGTGGGAGAGTAAGCTTAGTATCCTCTCTGCATCCATTGCACATACTCTGCAGTTGACTACTTCACTAGATGAAATTACAGCAGTTGAGTTTCTTCAAAACCTCAAAGAAAAGGACAAAACACTGCAGGTGAATTTGACGTCTATACTCTCAAGTTTGCATGGCACAAAAGAATACTAATATCACGGACACCCAGAGGTCATAACAATGCTGCTTGAGTATGGTACAGCCACTTGGTTCATTACTCTGAGCTGTGCAGATTACAGCTGGTATTAGTAAGTTGAACTGTTGAGGTGGGCCAATGCTGATGTCAATGGAATTTCATCAGTGACACTTGGTGGGATGTGCTAACTTGATCCAGTATCTGTTTCCCAACATTTTCACCATCACTTCCATGACATATTGACATTCATATTGTCAAAGAACAATGTGCCTCTTGGATTAGTCAAGGTCTATTTTGGAGTACAGAATACAAGGCACTAGGTGCACCACACATCCATATATTGTTGTGGATTAAAGATGCTCCTCATAGTGGTGAGAATGAAGCAACTGTAGTTCTGAGCTTCATTCAGCTTTATGTTACTTGTCACCTCCTTTACAAGTATGACAGTTCAACACTGTGGAAGCTGGTGCAGAAGTTTCAGTGGCATCTTTGTGGAAAGTACTGGTGCTGACTAGTTAAGAGTCATAATGAGTGGTACACCAGGTGTCATTTTGGTTTCCCTAGATGTGTCTGCCAGCAAGGACATATAAATGACTTGTTCTCAGCCATGTGTCACCATCTCAAGGCAAAGTCCACTAAAAAGATCTATAAGTTACCCATACAGAAGAATGAGGTGTTCATCAATGACTACAACCCCACTCTTATTCTGATGTGGCAGGCAAACATTGATGTGCAGTTGTTTAACTGATAGCTCTCTGTCTTTTGTTCAGCATGTCACTTCAAACATGAGCAGACAAGTTTGCTTGAGCTTTGGGAAGATATTGCAACTTCCAGCCAATCATTGAGTTCACAGCTCTGGTCACTGGGATTAAAGACACTGTCTCACAGGGAGTGCAGAGCATATGAGGCCAGTGATCATTTGATTGGAACACACTTGTATGGCAAGTTTGATGCTGTACGATTTATCTGTGTTAATTACAAAGAGAAATGAAGGTGTGTTTTGAAATCTCATGATGAGATTGAGGAACTGACTTTGCACCATCCTTCATCCAAGAACATTTTGAAGAACAACCTGATCGACACATATTACTCACACTGGGATTGGATGAGGGATGATATATGCCTCTACAATGTTGCCAAGTGATACGACTATAAGACTGATGTGGCACCTGACCAATCACAAGAGATTTACAAGGTCACGGGCTTTGATGTATGCCTTTCTAAAAAGCACACACCCTGGCTGATTGACCACTGTAAATTGAGTCTCTCCATCACTGACAGTAAGGAAGATTAGTACTTTACTCTAATGTTCCTCTTTAAGCCATGGAGGGATGAGACTACACTTAAAGGAGACTGTGAAACATAAGAACACTTCTACCTTACACATGAGACCTTCAAGAGTGAACAGTCCAAAACATACATTCATAGATTGGAGTTGGAAAAGGAGCAGATGGATCAAGCTAAGAAGCAGCTTGAGGAAGATACCCCAGGGAATTCTCAGGAGAACATAGATCCTGAAGGACAGGGCACTCTTGGGACTCTTCTCCCAATGAATGATCCTGTGGTTCTGATGAGTGAAGCTGAGAGTGCCATGGAACATGGTTCTCATGTGACAATGGATCCTAGTCTATTGGTGGACCAGCTGCATGGACAGCAGTTTGTCACTTATGATGCTGTCATGGAAGTAGTGAGACATGAAATCCTTCATGAGAAAAACCAATGTACATGCGGAAACTACAAACCATTACTAATATTTGTTAGTGGTTCTGCTGGCACTAGCAAGAGTGTTGTTATCAAAGCTATCACAGTGGAGATAAGGAAACATACAGAAGAAGTGATTTCTGTAGCTGTGACTGCTCCTACAGGCTTGGTTACAATACAACATAGGTGGTATGACTCTACACCAGTTGTTTATGCTCCCTGTAGAACATGGCAAAACAGGAGAGTATCAAAAGCTGTCCCATGAGGTGGCAGCTGAGCTGCACCCAGTGTTTGCCAAGCTGAAACTTCTGATCATTGATGAGATTAGCATGGCTTCAAATGTCATACTTGCATGTGTTTATCTATGTCTACAGGAGATTCTTTGAACTGTCCATGGTGAGCCATTTGGGGGAAATAGTATTGTTGTGTTTGGGGACCTTCTGCAGCTTGCACCCATGAATGGACAGCATGTCTTTACAGCACTGACTGTAAAGCAAGCTAAGAGTACTATAGAGTGCATTGTATGAATGAATCTTTGGGAATTGTTCCATTACATTGAGCTATATGAAAACGTATGGCAGAGTCATGATCTTACCTATAAGGTACTGTTGGATCAGATTCACATTGGCTCTTTGTTACAACACAATGTTTCTCTGTGGAACACACACTGTATCAGTAATGAGTGTACATCTCTGACTGCTGCATGTGATGTCTTTAGTAATATGAACTCAGACATTGCATAGATTGTGTGTCTCATGCCTCAACTCAAGCAGTGTGCTGAATTTAACAGTATTCTGTTGCAGAGACAAGATCAGAAAATCATTACTCTGCATGCAGTTGACACCGTTGATAGTGTGGTTTTGAGTCGGAGTCTAGTAGCAAAGCTGACTGAATGATTGTCTGAGCTAAAGTCTGATGTGTCTCATACAGCTGGATTAGAAACTGTTCTAACTGTCTGTATGAATGCACACATCATGCTATGATGGAATCTTGATGTGAAGCGTGGTATGGTGAGTGGCGCAATAGGACACATACTTGACTTCCAGTAGAATGTACAGAAGGCATTCATAGAGGCACTCATTGTCAAGTTTGACAACATTGAACAGTCTTTACCAATTTCCAGGACAACTGTTAAGTTCCAGATTGTGAAAGACGTATATGTGACTAGGAAACAGTTTCCTCTGTGTGTTGCATATGCTGTATCCATACACAAGTCACAAGGCTTAAATTTGGACTCAGCTATGGTCAACATAGGCACTGCCATCTTTAAAGATGGCATGAGCTATGCTGCATTTTCACATGTACAATCTCTGTCTGGCTTGTATATCATCTGCATAGCACTGCATAAGATACATGCTGACAAACGATGTGTTGCAGAGTAAGACAGACTGCGTACTCTGTACCAGCTGACATTGCCTCTTATACCACTACTCATGCATGTAGCACAGTGCAATACTACAGTCACAGGTTCTGGCATGAAAAAGATGTACTGGACAGATAGAGCAGCATTTAATTCAAACAGTACTAAGAAGGAATCCATAAAACAAAAGCAGACAAGCTCTACTCCACAAAACAAGGTGCTTGGGATGAGTGTTGTCCCAGTATATGACAACAGCACTTGAGTCAACTGCTATGCAAACTCAGCAATGCAAGCATATTTCCACATGCCTCACTTTGTTGCCACTATTAAATCTTCGCATAACACAGCACTGTCCAAGTCATTGAAGAAGGCTGTGAATGGTAGTGACAAGCATGACAACAGTATACACAACTCTGACACCCTTACAGCTTTTGTTGGGTGAACATGATGGCCATCAAACATTTGCCAATAACATCCAGCAGGATGTGACTGAGTTTATGATGGCTATCAGCTTGGAATCATATTAAATTTCCGTGCGACAGTTTACTGTCACCTATGTGACAAAGTACACTTGCCTGTCTTGTCAACATTCACACAAAGACATAACAGAAAACATGTTGTGGATTTCATTATATGTTCCACAGGCACATTCTGTGAAGTTCAGGGAACTGCTCAGGAATGCAAAGTGTGGCTGGAGGTGTACCCAGTGTGGAGGAGAGTGTCTTCAGTCTATAAAACTTAGGACCTCTTTTCAATATCTTCTTCTAGTCTTGCAGAGATTTGATGCAAATTGACTAAGAGTTGACACACCAATCAGTGATTTTGTAGCTGGAAGAGTACAATTCATGGTAGCATGCTTTGATACTCAGGCTGTGATATTCCGTCATGGAGCATTTGTATATTCAGGACATTATGTGACATGGCTGAGGTACAGCAATGGCTGGATGGAATGCAATGACTACATAAGCACTTTTAAACAGAGAATACCTCAAAACCTAAAAGATGCTTATGTCCTGGTTCTCAAAAATTACAATCAGCTTCACCGGGCAGAAGAGTAGTCGATGTAAATGTGATATCACTGTGTTTGACACACTATGGTAGTTATAAGAGTGTGCTGTGCAACCTTTTCTTTACTTGTACTGCTCTTTTCATATTAGTTTATAAAGAGTAGTGAAAACAGATTAGGCACATACAGATACCTATGATGCCAACAGTTAATGTAGGTGTTGCTGTGATTTTTGCTAAAATGCAGCCTAAGTGGGCCTGAATTGGTGTGGGCTGTATGCATAATCACCTGATATACAACACTTATTGTAGTTGTGGAATAATCATATAAACTGCATATAGACATCTCCTGTATATGCAGTTCTGTTGTACTAGCCTGTAGATTTATGCACTGCTGCACTCTGTGACTTAGAATGTGTTGTGATTGCTGTCAACACTATTGTGTGTCCATGCACTGTACATTAAGTACGCTGAGAAACATAACCATATTTGTTGGTTTGCAATGTTTCTTGTACATTGTGTACATTATGTACATGTTTCACATCTGTCTGATGATGCAGGAGGATAGATTGTGATATAATGCTGCCACTCCAGCTTTAGATCTGTTTGCACACATATTGTTGTGCAATACTTTATCATCTAGAGTGAGGATATACCAGATATTTTATATATACAAGTAGTATCTCAGTAACAACTGTCTACTGTTCTTTTAAAGAGGCATATTTGCTGCCAGCTTTACTTAGTTTTGTGAACAGCACATTACTATGAAGTACTATTACATGGTTCCATGTCATAATAGCGATCGAGAAACAGCGGTCACTATTATGGCAAGTGTACATCACTGAAAATAACTTTCAGTGATGTATACTGGCAGCGCACAGAAAGAAGGCACCTGAGACCTACAGATCTCACTTTTAATGCGGGGGGGCACCCATTGTGGAGGAGAGTGTCTTTGCTCCCTGTACCCCCCCTACTTATGGATTCTCAACTCCAGGGGGTGCATTTCGGGGGGTGAAAAACTTGACAAAATACATGCCATCAGGTGAAAAAAAAACCTACAATACGCCAGACCAGAACCCGGTATTCCATGCCTCCCAGTCGACCACCCTCCCCACGATGCCAGCAATCCAGCTCAGCAGCTGCTTGTCACAACCCCTCCCACATGTCATCCCTCCCCTGCCTCTCCCCCCGGTGGGTGTGCACACGTGTGAATATGTGTGAGTTCCTGTCATGGTTTTTGCCAACCACAGTATCCAGTTGCCCTCCTCCTTAGGTAGCTGTGATCACTGTCACCGAGATTGACTCGCTGTTTGTATATGTCACAGTTACATTGTAGGTTGCTTTAGACCCTATGGTCCTATCCCTCTACAGATGGACATATGCATCTAGCTGTGTAAATATAGTAGAGTCTGGCTCCTGTACTTCCACTCATTAGGTTATTAGCAGTTGTAGCAAAATAGTAAGAAATATTCATAACCATCCCATGTCAAAGAATTTCCATACCAAATGTTCTACATAGCTTTCTTAACACCTCCCCACATGTTTTCACAACATGTGGGCATACCCCTCAAGACACTGGGATGGCAGCAGAAGTGATACAGTTGCTGAACCATGATGATGGATGCCTCTTGTGGTATGTTTATAGAGTTGTATGTTCTTTCTGTTACCTTATGGTGTCTGTTTCTGATTGGTTGAGTTGTCTTGTACCATCCCCTGCTTGTATGTGTGTTGTGTGTGTGTGTGTTGGGGGGCTGGTAATTCAGAATTAGGGTTGAAAACCCTAACGTTGAATTTCCTCACTTTTGTCACTGTGGAAGCAACCCTAACTGTTGCATTGACAAAGTTTTTTTTTGCAAAGAATATATGTGTGTGTATATGTTTATACAGATAGATAGATAGATAGATAGATAGATAGATAGATAGATAGATAGATAGATAGATATTGCAAAAAATTCATTAATGCATCAGTTAGGGTTAAAGCAATAAACATAGGGAGATGAGGCATTAGGATTGACACCCTAACATCCCTGCACCCTACCACCCCACCCCCACCCTCCACAGACCAACATTTGATGGGGTGTGCCTTGGGGTTGTCAGGCCTAGCTCTCACCTCATTCCATGTGTAAGAAAGCTGACATGGTACAGTATAAGAGAATGGGGTGCTTAGTACATCTAAACTACACCTTAGTACATCTAGTGAAAAATCCATATTTCGAAGCATTTTCAAGACATAGACACCTAGGGCTGGATATTCAAAAGGGTTGCGCCATGCGCAATAGGGTTGCACCTGCACAAGTCTGAAATTGCTCCATTCTGCGATATTCAGCAGGAGGCAGTTGCACCCCCAAGTCATGCTGAGCAACAGCGCAATGCTAATGAAGGCATGCTCAACCGAGGCGGAGGAACCATGCATAAACTGCACAGCCTGATATTCAGCCGGGCTGTGCAGAGTTGTGCAGGTGCAACCCCCAACCTGTGCCTACATGACTTTGAGCCAAAAAAAAAGGATCAAGTCGAGGGCCACCCACAGGTGAGCTGCCGCATTGCAGGGCGCAACACAGCAGCTGCCACCTGTGGGTGGCCCTCCACTTCTTCCCTGTGCCCCCCCTGCAGCCCAATCGCGGGCATAATAGTAACTCCCCCGTAGCCCGATCGTAGGCACAGAACACACTCCCCTCCCCACTGGCCCGATCGTGGGCATAATGTGAAAACCTCCCCCCCACTGGCCCGATCGCGGCCAGAACGGAGTTCACCCCCCCAAAGAGCAAAATCCCTGGTGGTCCAGTGGACCGTGAAGCCCGATAACAGGCATTAGAGTCAACCCGCCCCAAAGAGCAAACTCCCAGGCGGTCCAGTGGACCGCGAAGCCCGATCGCGGGCATTAGAGTCCAACCCCAAGGTTCAATTACCCTGGTGATCTAGTGGTACTTACCCACCACCCATGGAGCCCCACCCTGCTACCCCGTCAGCGGTGGGTGGCAGCCCACCACCTGCCACCCGCCACCCACCGACTGACTGCTTGGGTAGGGCTGCCGCCCATTGGTTCAGAGCAAGAGCCAATGGGTGTGCAGCTCATACTACTACAAGGCAGTCCAGATATGTCAGATGAATTCACATATCTGGACTGCTACCCTGGACAATATAAACTGCATGCCCATTGGCTCTTGCTCTGAACTCAATACGTGTGCAACCCTAACCGGCTGAATCGATCAGTGGGCTGAGAAGAGATGGCGAATAGAAGTGATGCTACCACGCCCGACTGACGAAAGGCGGGTGATGAAACTCCATGGAAGTGATGAAATGAAACCTGGGCTCCTCAAGCTAATGAACAGAGATGACTCTACTAGCGTCGAACGCCGCAATCCACTGAACCACCAAGGAGGTTGCTCTTCAAAGAAGTATTTCATTCTGGCCACGATTGGGCCAGTGGGGGGGATTCATTGATGTTATGCCCGCAATCGGGCCAGTCAGGAGGGGAGGATTTACTCCATGCCCGCGATCGGGCTGCAGGGGGCGTCAGTCCCCAACGGCTGCTGCCTGGCAGGGTGCCAGGTGCAAGTTGTCGTGGATCGGCACACCTGTATGCTAATGGCATGCAAACGGGGCCATAAGTAGATGCAAATGGCCCCCCTGCACCTTGCATGAATTGTGGCCCCATTTGCATGTCACCTTTTGAATATCGGAAATTTGTGCATGGCACAATGAAACTTAGCACCACTACTTCTTGAATGCTCCACTCTGACCACTTGTGGTGGCGCAAGTTCCACTGCACCATGCACAGTGGCTGTGGCCAGGGAGCGATATTCAAAGGAGTTGCTCAATAGCGCAACTCCTTTGAATATCACCCCGACCACACCCCTGCACAACTTTTTTGGCAGCGCAAGGGCTTGCGCCACAGAATGGTGCAGTTTGAATATCCAGCCCAAAAAGTTTCCGTGTTCACCACAATGTTATTGTATGGGAAATTTTTCAAATTCATAATGCCGTAACTATAGAACCAATGCAAATTTTTACACCAGATCAGCATAAATCACATCTCTGGGACACCCCCTTTCTACTCTGCAAATTTGAAGCCATAAGTCCTAACTGTTTCTTTGCAGTGAAGTGGCAAAGAAACAGCAACCTTTAAAATTCCCTGTTCGTGAGCTGTCAAAATCCTTGTTCGAGAGCCGAATCCCTGTTTGTGAGGTGTCAAAATCCCTGTTCATGAGCCAATCCCTGTTCTCAAGGTAGGGCCATCTGGTTGTCCCCTCACGAACAAGGATTTTGACAGCTCACCAGCAAGGATTGGCTCACGAACAGGGATTTTAAAACCTCATGCAATAGGATTTTGACAGCTCATGAACAGGGATTTTTAGGGCCACCTGGTCATCCCCTCATGAACAAGGATTTCTCAGGAACAAGGATTTGGCAGCTCACGAACAGGGATTCCTTTTTAGAATCCCTGATGCGGCCTGACTATCAAGATCCCTGTTTATGAGCCGATCCCTGCTCATGAGATAGGGCCATCCGGTCATCCCCATACAAACAATGATTTTGACAGCTCACAAACAGGGATCAGCTCGCAAACAGGGATTTTGACACCTCGCTAACAGGGTTTGGAAGCGAGTCATGAACAAGATTTTCAAATGTAAAAATGGCCATTATTTGAGTAAAATAAATGGAACCAAAGCCTTAGATTTGTAGAGGGTGTCACCCTGAACAAAACATATACTTCAGTGTGTACAGAAGACATCCCTGAGGCAAGTTAAAAGGATTTGTTTTTGAGGAAAATTGGTAATACGATGGGATTTAATGAATTCCTGTTCATGAGCTGTCCAAATCCCTGTTTGTGAGCCCAAATCCTTGTTCAAAGATGTGCAGCTATCCAAATGATTGAACAGAGCACACTCAGAAGCCGAAATTTCAAAACGGAATAACTTTGGAACTGATTAATATTGTTACACCAAACCAATGCTGGCTTGGTTTTTTTTGGGGGGAAAGCTCTTTCTACCCTGAAACTTTCAGGCCAAAATTCCAAATGGTGTAGCCACAACGCAATGAGAAACAATTAGCAAAAATGGATAAAAAAAGCAACTTTTACACTTTTTTTCACTATGCACTGTGCACACTCTACACATTTGATTGAATCAAAAGGTCAAGAAAAGTACCCCATGGGACCGTGCATACCATGTTTCATGCAAATCTGTTGAATGGTTGCAAAGTTATTAAAGTGCAAAATTTGGTATTTAACATTAAATTGCCTACTCAACTCTAACAGTTGTGGCACTGTTGCATATAGTGTGTATTTGATACTGGAGAGACAAAGTGTGACATTCATGTCCCAATTTTTTTTTACTTAAATCCCATAACTATATCATTGTTACTTTGGGTGCATATGGAGATAATGTAATACCAAATATAAAGATAGTTCATCATCTGGAAGTAAAAGAAAATGAGTCTTTAAGTTAGCACATGAATCAGGTAACATACGTAACATGGTGTCCCTTCTGTTGAATTTTCAGTTTAAATTTATTTCAGTTTTTTTTTCCAAATTAGTATGGTTATTGAAGCTATTTAGGTACCATAGTATGCAACATTTCACTATTTTATTCTAAGCATTACCTGATTGTAATTACAACAAAATTTATCTTTGGGCACCACTGCTGTGAAAACAGGACATGTCAAAGTTTTGCTGCTGATTGTATCCATTTGTTTTTACTGTCCCCTTTTTTTTAATCTGCTATGTGAACCTTGGTGGATAAGTTAGAAACCACTGAGTTTCCTAATTGTTAAGTAAAATTTATTCAAAAACAGTTTTTTCATAAGAAGACGTGTATGTAACAGTGACACCACAACAAGTCATGTACGTAACAGTGACATCACATAAAGTGATGTGGTTAACAGAGATCCAAAAAAAGCAACAATGTAAGTGTAACTATCCAACAAAGTCCTACTATAAGAAATACTTATGTTAATGTACATAAAGCAACCATAGTTATCTTTAAACATTTACTTTTGAATGCATTTTCACTGAGCGTGTCAACGTTTACCCGCTGATTGCATCTGTTTGTTTTTACAGTTCTTTTTTTCTTGATCAGCTATATGAACCTTTGTGTATAAGTTAGGCACCACTGAGTTTCCTAATTATTCAGTGCAATTTATTCAAAAACAGTTTTTTCATAAGAAGTCAATTATGTAACAGTGACACCAAAAGTCATGTACGTAACAGTGACACCACATCAAGTCATGTGGTTAACAGGGGAAAAACAAAAGCAACAATATAAGTGTAACTATCTGATATAGTACTGCAACAAGAAATAATTTTGTTAATGTACATAATACAACCATAGTTATGTTTAAACATTTACTTTTGACTGCATTTTCTCCAGATGTGTCAAAGTTTACCGGCTGAAGCTATCTGTTTGTTTTACAGCTCTTTTTTTCTTACTCAGCAATTTAAACCTTGGCTGAAAAGTTAGACACCACTTATTGTCCTAATTATTTGGTGTAATTTATTTAAAAGCTGATTTTTCATAAAAAGTCATGTACGTAACAGTGACACCACAACAAGTCATGTATGTAACAGTGAGAGGAATGGAGACACCAAGAAAAACACTCACCGGGATGAGAAGTAGAAAGGAAGTTTCTTGGGCAGGTGTGGGGCTTTTAAGACCTTCAAAGGTTCAGCAACAATACAGACAAGTGCTTTTAGTTCTGCAAATGGACCGCTGGTGTTGTGGAGAATTTTTGTACCCATAGTCTTGTACATAACTGGGGGATGCCAAGGGAGGAGGATCCAAATATTTAATTAAAATATCATGAATACCACAAAGTAAAGAAAAAAAAATAGAAATGATGTTAAAGAGAGTCACAGGCACTGCAATTGGGGGGTTTTATAAGAAAAAACGCTATTTGAAAACCAGGGCTGAACAAGTGCTGAAAGTACTATAGGGGGACTGGGTCATAAGTTACCAGGGGTAAAAAGGCATATAAAACTACATAAATTATAAATTTAGAAATAAGAAAGTTTTAAGAAGCACAAGAGCTAACTATGAGATACTAGAATACAACTTTTTTTTCTCTAAAATGTAAATGTCGAGAATGAAATGAGGCACTCTGTGAGTGACATGGAACAATGTCACAAAATGGCATCTTTCTTAAGGGGGAAATGTGGCACTGCAGTTGGGTCCACAACAAAACAACAACACAACTGAGGCTGATGTTATTTACAGTATGTCCTTATTGAGTATAATACTAGGGAATATTAGAATGGAAACATTTTATTAGTTATTTAAGAAGTTACAGGCCATTATTATAGAGGTGATGCAAGTCTGTACACAGACATGTATAGTGTATCCATATATATATATATATATATATATATATATATATATTACATTTTTCAAAGCAATCTTAGTCATATCATTAATTCAAAATGAATATATAATTTCATAACATTCCTTTTAAGGATAATAATAATAATCATAATAATAATAGTAAACTTTATTTTTAGAGCACCTTTCATGAACCAAGGCACTATACAATAGCAAACATATGAAAACAACAAAATACATAGCAATATAACCTGATAACACAATAAATAAATATCTGAAATTACTAAAATAATCAATCTGGGTAGGTGCTAAGCCACAAATGCGTCTTCAAGACCTTCTCAAAGCTCTCCACAGTCGTGCATTCACGTATCTGACAGGGTAGAGAATTCCACAGGGATAATCATTGGCTAACCTGGATACAGCAATTTCCTATATATTTAGGGCAGGATTCACAAAGGGGATGTGACCAGTGCATCCAAGATGCATGGAGCTTCCTTGACTTGCATACTGGTGCAATTCTGGCAGGGGCTGATGAGTCGGCACATCCCCGATGTGCCAACGCATCACAGATGTGCCGCATACCACCCATAATGATATGTGACACATCAGGAGGGGCTGTGAAGGGGGTGTCCCCATGCACATAATGCACAGCCTCATTCACTGCCTGACCAGGAGGTGCAATCCCTTGGCATGTCCAGAGATGCGCCTCCCAGAGATATCTAAAACAAGTAGACTTACGTTGCCTGCCACCCACTGGCAGGCTGCCATACTGCAGACAGCAGCACAGCAGTCTGCCCACCCTGGCAGTCTAGTGTGTCCTCCTCCTTTCCCCATCTCTAGAATAATGCCACTCCCTGTGGCAATAAAGTGGCAAACACAGAACCCACCACCAATTGCATCTCCATTACGATGCCACTCCCTGCAGTGACACAGTGATACAGATAGAACCCCCCTGCCCACACCTCCATTACAATGCTGCTTCCTGTGGTGATTAAGTGATAAAGATAGAACCCCCTGCCTACACCTCCATTACGATGCTGCTCCCCATGGCGATAACGTGAAATGTACAGACCCCCCCAACCCCAAGCTGAGCACACCGGTGCCGGCAGTCCAAAGGACCCCCATAACTCAGCAGACCATGCACCCCCCACCCAGTCAGGTACCCCCTACCACCGTGCTCCTCCCGTCCCAGCATATTTACTGTCGTCGGGCAGCTCAACCCATCCTCATTTCTCCACGGCTTCCTGCTGACAGAGCTGTCTGCAAATGACAGCTACTGTACAACCTGCAGCCCATTGGTGGACCCTTTTGACCAATGGGCTTGCAGTGTGTACTGTACATTGTCATTCTGCATTTGCATGTTGCTGGCACTGAATAGCAACTTTGGGTGCAGTGCATTGTGTGATGCACTGCCCCATTGTATTCCCAGCCCAATCAGGGGGTTGTGCTGGTGTATCCAAGGCTGGGCAGAACTGTGATATTCACAGTGGGGATGCATGGGGGGCATTCCCCAGCATATCTTCTGTGAATACCACAGTTGGCGCTCACCGCTTCTCATTTGTGCTGGGGCATCTGGGATGTGCCGAGCGCAAGTCCTTTATGAATCCTGCCCTTACTGTCTTGCATACTTTAATTCACATTTAATCTTTATTCCTTTAATCTAATATATGTATTAAAATGGGAACACATTTTATCAAATTCTGCCATTTGCTGTAGCAATATATAATGTACATGTGTGTTATAAATTTCTACCATAAGGTTCAGCCACATGTTATAGTCTGTTGCAGTTGCCTCTTTCCAATTTTTTAGAATGCATTTATGTACATTTATTATCCCTATGTGAATTATTTTATATGTATTCCTATTATAATTTAGATTATCATTCCCATGAGTAAGCAGAAGGGTCTGATTGCCCCTTTTCATGTGTATTTTTGTAATTTGATACAAAGTTTTAATCATTTTATACCAAAATATATCCAGTGTTCTGCAACCCACCATCATGTCTTCCACTGTAGCATTTTGAATTTTACATCTTGGGCAAATATTGGAATAGTTTTCATTCATTAAATTTAGTCTATGTGGGGGTATAGTAAGTATGATGTATGATATTGAAATATATTTGTTGTAGTTTAGCAGAGATAATCCCTAATTGAGTGAGATTTGTAATTTGTGCCCCTTCATGTTCTGTTAATTGGTTTTGAATTTTTGATTGCCATTTTTCTCTTAGTGGTTGTAAATGTATACCCTGATTAGTTAATATATAAATATATAAATTTGAAATTAATTAATCTTTGTTTATATGATTTAATATTAATTCCCATTGTGTTTCTTGGGGTTTACCTTGTATATCTCAGTTATTTCTTATGTATTATCTTATTTGTCAGTGTCTAAAAAGTTATTCTGATTTAGATTAAATTTGTGTTTTACTGATTCAAAATCTAATAAGTCTTTATCATCAAATAAGTCACACATTTCTTTAATGCCATTGTTATACCATATTTTGAATTCAGTATCTGATATTGAAGGTTGAAAATTACATTTTAAGTACAGTACACTGGGAAGTGTATAGAAATATTATTCCTAGTGTTAGTAATTCGTAAAACCTTCTCCCATATGTGGCATGTGGCTTGTGTAGATGTGCATGTTGGTAAAGTTTGTTTCCAGTGTGATCTTGTGACAAATAGATATTTTACTTTTCATATGGAATCTACTTTATTTACATAGAAACATAGAATTTGACGGCAGATAAGGACCACTTGGCCCACCCAGTCTGCCCATTTTCCTACCTACTGGATAAGCTGCAGATCCTAGTTAACCAGCTGCCTACTTCTTCCTGCCCCCACCTCCTAGAATGGCCTTATGACTGTCCCATGCATGCTTGAATTCCACCACTGATTTTGACTCCACCTCCGGAAGGCTGTTCCATGCATCCACAACCCTCTCTGTGAAAAAATACTTCCTTTAATTACCTCTGAGCCACCTCCCCTCTATCTTCAAATTGTGCCCTCTTGTTCTTGCACACCTCTTTTTTTGAAAGATGCTACCCTCTTGGACTTTGTTGATTCCCTTGAGGTACTTGAATGTTTCTATCATGTCCCCCCTCTCCCTCCTTTCCTCGAGGCTATACATATTAAGCTCCTTTCGTCTCTTTTCATATGTCTTTCGGTGCAGATCCTGCACCATTTTAGTTGCCCTCCTCTGGACAGCTTCCATCCTGTCTATGTCTTTGTGGAGATTGGGTCTCCAGAACTGCACACAGTACTCCAGATGGGGTCTGACCAGCTGTCTGTACAGAGGGATAATAACTTCCTGTTTTCTACTGGTGATGCCTCTCCCTATGCATCCCAGTATCCCCCCAGCCCTCCTTACTGCCCTCTCACATTGCTTGCCCACCTTTAGGTCATCTGATATGACTACCCCCAGGTCCCTTTCCATTTTTGTTGTTGTTAGTATCTCACCCTCCATTATGTACTCTTCCCTTGGGTTTTTGTTTTCCAGGTGCATTACCTTGCACTTCTTAGCATTGAATCTAAGCTGCCATACATTTGACCATTCCTCTAACCTTGCCAAATCCTTTCTCATCCTTTCCACCACACCCTGTGCATAAACTCTGTTGCAGATTTTTGTGTCATCTGCAAAGAGACATACTTTTTCTTCCAGTCCCTCTGCAATGTCGCATATAAAGACATTGAGAGGACCAGTCTAATACTGAACCCTGTGGTACCCACTAGTAACCCTCCTTTCTTCTGAGTGGACTCCATTTACTATTACTCTCTGTGTCCTATTCTCCAGCCAATTCTTTACTGAGGCTGTCATCTTGGGACCCACTCCCAGGCTGGCTAACTTGTATATTAATCTTTTGTGTGGGACTGTGTCAAATGCCTTGCTAAAGTCTAGGTAGGCCATGTCCACAGCCCCTCCCTGATCTACTACTTTGGTCACCCAGTCAAAGAAATCTATCAGATTCATTTGACATGACCTTCCACTGTGAATCCATGCTGCCTTGGGTCCTGTGCCCTCTGGCCTCTAGATACTTGACAATTCTTTCCTTCAAGTGATTCCATCATTTCCCTATCACTGAGGTTAAACTAACAGGTCTGTAGTTTCCTGCTTCTGCCTTGCTCCCACTTTTGTGAAGGGGAATCACATCTGCCCTCCTCCAGTCCTCAGGTACCACTCCATCCTCCCATGAATTGTTAAAAAGGGTAGTCAGTGGTGTCACTAGTTCTACCATAGTGGTTTTTTACATTGTTTTGTTTTGTTTATTTGCTTCACACAAAGGCTCGTTATCTCTGTGATGGCAGTTTTTATTATTTCCCATTGTTCTTCCACCCCTCCTTCCTGCCCATTTACTAGTGCATTCCTTAGGCACTCACCCATTTTGGCAAAGTCAGCCCTCCTAAAGTCCAGTACTTTTGCCTTTGCATGGCTTGACTCTATTGCTGTGTTTATTGTGAACCATACTGTTCGATGGTCACTAGTTCCCAGATGGCTACCCACTTCTACATCTGTGATCCTCTCTCCATCTCCATTTGAGAGAATCAGGTCTAAGATTGCTCCCTCTCGAGTGGGCTCCAATACTAGTTGTCTAAGGCATGCCCCCTGTAGGGCATCTAGAATAACTCCACTCTTCAAAGTGGCTGCTGCAACTGCACTCCAGTTAACATCTGGCATATTCAGATCACCCATCAGCAATATCTCCCCTTTTTCTGCCATTCTAAGTATACTTTCTATCATTTCCTTGTCCATTTCCTCCCCCTGAGAAGGGGGTCTGTATACAACCCCTGTGCGGATTGTGGTGCCATTGCCTGTCTCCAAATTTACCTGCAGTGCTTCTTCTCCTCCCTGTTTACCCTTTTGTTCTGTTGCTTTATTCCTTCCCTTATGTAAAGAGCTCCCCTCCTCCTCTTTTACCCTCCCTGTCCCTCCTGTAGATAGTGTAACCTGGTATGTTTACGTCCCAGTCATGGTTTTGTGTGTACCATGTTTCTGTGACTGCCACAATATCCAGATGTTCCTCCTCCATCAAGACCACTAATTCAGGAAGCTTGTTACCCAGACTACGGTCATTGGTACTCATTGCTCTCCATTTTTTGATGGCTTTTCCTTCTGTTGCAGCATCCCCCACTGACCTTTCTACCTCGGTCTTTTTATCATTTAGTACCCTGTTTTGTAGGGAGAGGCTGGGATTTTCCTGCTGCTTATCAGTGCCTCCCCCTTTGACTAGTTTAAAAGCTTGCCAATGAAGCATTTAAACTGATTGCTCAAAAGACTTGTTCCCTTCCTGGACATATGCAGACCATCCTGCCAGTATAGGCTGGTGTCCCTCCAGGTGGAACCCCAGTCCCCAATGAAGCCAAACCCCTGTGTTCCGCACCATTTTTTCAACCATTCATTAAACTGCATGGTGCTAATTACCCTCGCCTCAGTCTGGGTTGCCCATTGTTTATAGTTTTGGTTAAACCAGTCATAAATTGTGGCTAAATTGGCATCATAGTAATACCATCTTGTCATGGATTAGTGGAAAAAGATGGACACATACACAGATTTTCAGGTTAGGACTAGGCAAAAAGGCAAGCAAAATAATTTACAGTGGACTTGGTTCGACAAAATAAGAGACAAAAAGAAACCAATATCAAGCCAGTTTACATCAAGGGCTCTAAAAGACTGCTAGAGTCCACCAGTAGGCTCACAAGCCTGGATCTGGATCAGCACTACACTGACCCTACACCTCTTATCTGAAGTTGCTACCAGATTGCCGTTCTTTTATTCTAGGAGGTGATCAGGTGATCACCTCAGGCTCCACCCCTTTCTTTAGTTAATTTTATTTTTGCCAAACAACCGTATTTTGTTACAGTAAAACAACAGTTTGCATTTTATGTGCTCATAAGTAGTTAATATAAGAAGACAGAGGAAAAAATATGATTTATTTAACATTTTCTGACCAGCTGCAGGTTTAGGCTCCTCCACTTGGTCTGTTCAGTATAACTATAGGAAGGATAGGGTCGGCCAGTGCTTAGGGAACACTGAGCAGTCCTTGGAGAGAAGTCTGCAGCACTGGTAAGCTAGTCATAGGCATGGCTTGTTTATTTTATTTATACAGCATAAGACATAGTAAAACATCTCTATATATAGAACAGAAAGAACTAATTGATATACTCGTTACATTTATGTACTGTAGTGTATTTTTATTTACTGAAGTGACCTTTCCTTTCCCTTCTGTTGCATTTTACTTGCATACAAAAAAAATAGTATAACTACTGTTTTCATTCTTGTGTTTACTACTGACGCTTGCTTTATTCCAGCAGTAGCTTTTCTTTATTCCAGTAGTAGCTTTTATTTCAGCTACTGGCATTAAAACAACTATCAACTGTTTCTGCGAGGGTGCAATGTGATGGAAGGAGGGCAGAGCATTTTAACATCTCGAAGCCTGCCTCGCATCCAGTCTGACAAAAGCTGGTACTGGAATAAAGTATAAGAGATGCAACAGAGAAGCAACTCCTAGTTTAAAGTAAAGTATTTCCCTTTTTTTCCATAACTAAGCCACACAGCTACACTGTAATATTCTACCTAGGGATTGGCTGAACTGATGAGTAGTGAGGCATGGGACTGGTGCAATTTCTGTTTTCTGTGTACAGTCTTCCTGTAACCTCATGAAACATTCAGCAGTTTGAGAAAATATAAGGTAGGGGGTTTTACGTTTGTTTAAATCACACCCCCCCCTTTCAGTAGCGGTTCCTACTCCACGCTATCCCAGGATAAAAGATAAATAGCTCTTTTAAATTACAGTAGATAAAGGAACTGCTGCATGAAGCTGCATGAAGCGAGCTGCTGTTTCTTGAATTCTGTTGGCTATTCCTTTTTCAGAGCAATAGCGAGCGGAATAAGCTGACAAAAGGCAATATTCCAAAAACTTTCTCCAAGTCCTAACAGACTATAAATTAAGAATTCTGAGGCATTCTCCTAACTGGGGGGTGGGGGGTGGAAACAACAGTGTATAGCAATTCCACTCGAGACCCAAGAAAAAACAGGGAAAGTATACAAGGACCTTTTCCAGGTGGCCAACCTGAAAAAGGGTGAACACAAAGCAGAAGAAAAAGGATAGCTGAAAGGATAGATGCTGCTGCAGCAGTCTTTAAGAGAGGAAAACCAGAATAGGGTCCAGAGGGGAGTCACTGCACTCTGTGACAGACTTCTCCCCGCTCAAGAGGAAACCTAGGGATGTACATCAATAGGTTTCTGACAGTACCAACACAGAAGCCTAAGGAGTATTCAGACCCAATGTCAAATCTCTTTAGAGAGAGAGAGATGGAGCTTTAGCCCACCCACTCCCAAAGCTCCACCTTGGGGTCCCTAAAAACAATACACTACTGAAACCAGATTAAGAGAGTTATAAGGTCCTCTTAACCTTACTTATTATCTATCACCCCGAGGTCTGACTGTGCCTGTATACTTGTATCTGCTCCATAATAGGACATGAAATCTGTGTTTTTGTTAGAGGCACCAGATCTATGCCTAATTGAAAACCTGTAAGGCTGTAAAGACAAGTACCAATGCATTATTTGTGGATTTTTATCTTTTATTACTTGTAACCAACATAATGGTTTATGGTCAGTAACTACTTCAAATTCTGGTCTCCAAATGGAGGTGTGGGTTCAGATCTCACTTCTTACACCACTGTCATGGATTAGTGAGAAAAGATGGACACATAAACTGATTTTCAGGTTAGGGCTAGGCAAGAAAGTCAAGCAAAGTAATTTTTATTAACAAACAAAATTAGCAACTGACTTAGTTTGACAAAATAAGAGACAAAAATAAACCAATATCAAGCCAGTTTACATCAAGGGCTATAGAAGACTGCTAGATGAAGGAACAGCTGCATGAAGCCTCATGAAGCGAGCGGCTATTTCTTGAGTTCTGCCCGGTATTCTTTTTTCAGTGCAATAGCGAGCTGAATAAGCTGATAAAAAGCAATATTCTAAAAACTTTCTCCAAGTCCTAATAGACTATAAATTAAGAATTTTGAGGCTTTCTCCCAACTTGGGAAGGGGGGCAACAGTGTACAGCAATTCCACTCAGGACCCAAGGAAAAACAGGGAATGTATACAAGGACCTTTTCCAGGTGGCCAGCCTGAAAAAGGGTGAACACAAAACAGATGAAAAAGGATAGCTGAAAGGGTGCATGTCTCTGCAGCAGTCTTAAGAGAAGAAAACCAGAATAGGGTCCAGAAGGAGGTCATTACACTCTGCGACACATCTGAAATTCTGTAATGCTAGACCACCTTGATCTTTCTGGATATATAATTTATCCATATTCAGTCTTGGCTTCTTGCCTTTCCATAGGAATTTTCACATATTAGAATCCAATAATTTAAAAAAAATTGTCATTTAGTATAATAGGGACATTCTGGAAATAAAATAAATATTTGACTAATACATTCATTTTTATTACATGTATTCTTCCAATTAAAGTTACGAGTAAGGTTTCTGAATTGTTAAGTTCTTTTTTATTTCCCTCTATTTGTTCAAAATTATTAATATACAGATTTGAGTTATCTTGGTCCAATTTGATGCCTACATATTTCAGTATTGTAACTTTTTTAACATTAAGAATTTTTATTTCTGAAAATGGATCACTCTGCACTTTTGATTCCATTAGTTCTGACTAGTCCCAATTTATTTTATATCCTGAGATTATGTTCAGTTTTGTTAATATTTCCTTTACTTATCTGCATATATGATTTAAGTGGTTTGTATATATTAGAAAATCATCTGCATAAAAGCTAATCTTATGCTCAACCTCATTTATTTTAAGTCCTGTTTTGATGTTATCATTGCTTATTAGTATAGCTAGTGGCTCAATGTCTAAGGCAAAAATTAGAGGTGATAAGGGGCAGCCTTGACTTGTTCCAAGATGTAGAGTTATTATATTGGACAGTTGCTTGTTTGTTTTGATTTTAGCAGTTGAATCTGTATATAATACTTCTATCTATTTTCTAACTTGGGGACCGAATTTCATTTTTTCCAATAATATTTTGATATATGACCATTCCATGCAATTGAATGCTTTTTCTGCATCCAGTGATAATATATAAAAATCTGTATCCTTAAAATGGTATATAACATTAAGCGTTCTTATATTTTCTCTTAACTGCTGGCCTTTAATAAATCCATTTTGGTCTGGATGTATGATATCTTTTAGTATTTTGTCAAGTCTTGCAGCTAAGATGTTCTTAATATTTTAATGTCAGAGTTCATTAATGTAATTGGTCTATAAGATGTAGGATTTATGGGATCTTTATCTTTTTTATATCAATATTGTAGCTGCTTGTGCAGAAAGGTGTAATTTGTTTTGTTGCAAGATATTGTCAAAACATGTCTTCAAGCGGGGAATGATACTGTCTATAAAAGTTTGATATCATTCTGTTAGAATCCCATCACATCCTGGTGCTTTACCTTTCTTTTAATTTAATTGCTGTCCCTATTCCTGATTTTGAATGTTGTTATTTCTTTATGTAAAGCAGAGATTTATGTTTCATCAAGTAGGGGTAGTGTGGCTGATTGTAAAAATGCATGTATGTCATTATTATTTTGCTCTCTTTCCAAGCTATATAATTTTTGATAATATGTTTCAAAGACTTGATTTATTTGGGTTGGATCAGAAGTAATTTCCCTGTTTTCTTTTACGATTTTGGTGATTATACAGTATTTGATTCTTGTTCTTTATGTAGTTGCCAGGCTAGATTTCCTGAATCAGTTACATTGTATTGTCAACATCAGTAAAAACAATGTGTTCCCCAATATACTACATTAGATTGAATTCTACCTTAAAATAAATGTGTATCCCTTCACCATAATTATTCTCTATTTACTGCATTATGTCAGTGCTTTTAAAACATTTCATGAAACCTTATATCTATCTAAACTCATATAACCATCAAGCCAGTCAATTATCCGTACATTAATCTTACAGTTTCTATTCAGAGTAGAGTCATTTTAGGCAGGATTGTACCCATGAATTATAAACTTGTACTAAAGAGTTGACGGCAGTGTCATCCCCCCTCCCCACTCTGTGAATAGAAACCACAAGATGTGCAGCCTTGCCACACAAACATTGCCCCATTCTGCTTTTCAGTCAACAGTACATAGAAAGCCAATGATCATAAAACATTCGCAACATTTTGTTTTTTGTTACACACACAAACTACCATTTATACAGAAGCTGGCTGACTTTTAGTTACAGTGATTAGGATACATTGTGTTAAGCCTCTGCGCCACATCAAGATAACCAGCTTTTCAGTGGCTCATTCATACCAGCACTCATGCATACACTCTCAGTCAGGTCAATCATACAATTATGACCTGTCAGTTTAGTACCCACACATGTCAATGATCAGTCACAAACTCACTGTAAATCATCAAAGGAGGGGAAAAACGATTCTTGATGTTCATCAGGCTCTGTTTGTGTTTGTTGCTCTGGCCTGAGGCCAATGGATTTTCAAGATTTTACTGTAGTACTCAGTAAAATACATTTAGCATGTCTGCAGACACACATGTATTTATGGTTTCAAGTGTGTCTCTCCATATTAATGCCTCATTCATGCTGCCATGCATAAGCAACATGTTACAGTTTAAAATGTTAGCTGTAATAACTTAAAGGACAAGGAAAACAAGCAATTTTAACAGACATTTACAAACTGTGGCTTCACAGAGACCTAAAGGATAAGGCTACTGTTTACACTTCTGCTAAAAATGTATTTATAATAATTCACATACATGCAGTTTTCAAGCATTTGAAAAATGTAAGCAATAGCCTTTTCTTGTCCAAAAACCCACCCTGTCAGCTCCCTAAATGGCCACCAAATGGGCTACGTGATTGTGTTATTGAAGTGTGAGGCAGGGAGCTGCACTGCTCTCGACAGTGATCATGATCACTTATACTCGGTAATGCCCATTGTTTAATATAGTTTCACCCAATACTTCAGAATCATGACTAAACATATGATTTTTATCAATGCACATGACAAGCTATGCTTTGGGTCATTTTGTTAACTTTATTTGCAGAAGTTCTGTTATGCTGTGAATGTCACTCTATTCTCAATCACTTAGTAAAGGAAGCCCTCTGTTCCATAGCTGGGTACAATGACACTCAACTGATACACACTGCTTATTGTTAATAAAATGTGCTAAGCCCTAACAAATTGCAGGTCATACAAACATGTCATCAAGATAACTGGATTTCTCTTGAGAAAGCCACTTTCATCAACACAGTCCCTTCCCCACTGGCACCATGACATGGCACTCATGTGTCATGATGTGCATCATTTCATAATGCCAGCTGTGAAGGGGGTGCATTAGTGAATGTGACTCTTTCACTAGAGATCCCAGTTATATAAACAATATCTTTTTTGTATCAGTAGTTTGCTAGGGACTAGCAGTGTGTGTCAGAGGAGTGTCAGTGTTGCCAGATATGGTCAAACATGCTGGCAGTAGGACAGGAGCCAAGTTTAACATTGGGATTTATTAAGAAGATTATATAACTTTTTTGGAAGACTGGAAAACTACACAGTGCTTACCTTTGCCATTTGGACTGGACCACCATCATGCCTTAGGGAATGGAACAACACCACTAGGTCACCAGGTATTTGACACTTTCTGTATTATACTGTACTACATACTGAGAAAGACATTCATAGCATAATATGAGCTCTGCAAATAAAGTTAACTAAATGATCCAAGCCATATCTTAGCATGTGTATTGATGAATCATATACATCATACATAAATCATACATATAGGGTGCGGCCCTGTATAAAATGTTTCTACTCTCTCTGTTTCAGGCTTTGATTTGACTGTGGCTCTACTTTTGGGGTCCTGAACTGTATATAATTGTATATAATGCACTGCTCACAGCCTTGGTGACTCTATGTATATTTTCTGTCCATATTTTTAACTGCATGTACTGACTGATTATGTTATGTTCCCCTGACTCTGTGTAACTGCCTAACTTGTATCATGTTGTCCTCTGTATTGAGCTCGTATTTCCTTGTACTCTCCCAGGTCGTACCTGAAAATAGGCAAATGTCTTGTCTAGTGTACTTACCTGGTTAACAAAAGCTAAATACATATGTAAATAAATAAGACATGATTTTGAAGCATTGTGTGAAACTATGGTAAACAACAGACACTACAGAGTATGATTGAACATAAGCAGTATGGTGAGCAATGCAGCTCCCTGCCTCTCACTCCTATAACACGATTACATAGCACATGTAGTGGTCTTTAAGGGAGCTGATGGGGGAGGTTGACAAGGAAAGACTATTTTTTTTAACAATTTTCAAATGCTAAGAAACTGCATTTATGTGAATTATATACAGTTTTTTTTATCAGTGGAAACAGTAGCCTTTCCATTAAGATCTCTGTGAAGCCTGATTTTATTTCTTAAATGTTTTTTTTTTCAAGTGTTAAAATTGCTTGTTAATGCTGGCCGAGTGGCATGGTGGGTTGAGGCATCCATGCCTCCCAGTTGTCAAGCTGGCAACCCAGGTTCAGGAATGGACTCGGGTTGTTCTTGGGCCTGGCCAGGAGAGGGAAGATAGAGTGTCCATAGGACTGCTCTCTTCCCTCAGGAAGGGGGGATTCTGTGCTTCACCATTCGACTGCCACCTGGAGGAAGCCAAGGGGTGGTGTGTGTGAGGACCACAAATTAGTGGGAACAGGTGGTGTGTTAGGAGTGCTGAAGCACCTCCTCAGAGGTGGAGTGTGCTTGAGTGCTCATTGCACATCTGCCATGCTCAGGAAAACGATCCTTCCTGAAGCCTGGCCAGCTAGTACCAGTGACCCGCCGGTCTCGCGGGGTGGATGGAGACTTGGGATGGCTGGGGACTGTGGGACAGGCTGATACAGCTACCCAGCCTGCCACAGAGGGATAAAAACCTCTATGGAACAAAAAAAATACTTGTTAATGGACTTGTCCTATAAATTTCACTGTTATAACCTAGAAAACTGCAGCTACTTGCTACAAAACATATTTTATGACATTTAGTTTGTCATAGTAAGCTTTTGCTAATAATTTCCAAAGCCAGAGATAAGCCATCCTTAGTGTTTGACAAATGACCATTACCTTGTAAGCCAGTCTACTTGACCTCCTGTGCTATGTATTTGTTTATCTTGCACAGCAATGCTGAAAATAAGTAGGACAATACACTACTGTAAGTATCTGTTTTAAATGCTATACTGTTTAAAACTAGCACTCCTATTTTCTATATTTTCCTCACCATTGTTGTTAATTATAACTCAGAGTCAGCTACTTATTTTCATTCCTTGTATTGTTTAGAGTTCTAAACCATTTTAGTTCTAAAATGTATATTAAATATCAAGGAATTGTGTTGAGGAAATGGCAGTGCTAGTCTTAAACAGCAGTATTTAAAACACGTGCTGAGGGTATCACCATACAACTTGTTTTTTCAGCACTGCTGAGTGTGACAAAGAAGTACACAAGCAGCCTAGGCAGTCTAGTGAGCTGGTGTACCATATAAGGTAATGGATACTTTTTGAAATCTAGGCACAATATATTTCTGGCTTTAGAAATAATTAACAAAAGTTTACTATGACAAGTTAAATGACATAAAAATATTTTGGCAGAAAGTAACCAGTTTTCCAGTTTATAAGAACAATATTAAGTAGTAGTAGATTTTATTTGTTTTGGGCACCCTTCCCTGAAGACTTTGGGTGCCCTTACAAAATATTACATCAAAACAGTACAAACACTCCTCACTTAAATAAACAACCAAGCAAATGTAATATATACATAAATACACTAAAATCAGCACTTAAAATGACAAATATTCAATCGCACTTCACCAGTTACACCACAAATGCCTGAGTAAACAGAACAAGTTTTAAAATGCTTTTTAAAAACTGACAGTGAGGGAGCCTCCCAGAGGTACCCCAGCAGCAAATTCCAAAGGATTGGGAGAGCCAATTCAAATGCCCGATCAGCAGAAGATCTAAGTTTTCCTCTGGGCACCTCTAGGAGGCCCTCCCCTGCTGATCGGAGAGAATGTCCTGGGGTGTAGGGATGCAGAAGTTCACTCAGGTAATGTTGACAGAGCCTGTGTAGGGCCTTATAGATCAACAGACCTATCTTGAAAGAGATGCACCAGCACACTGGCAGCCAGTGCAGTTCATGCAACACTGGCATAATCTGACAGGACCTGGAAAGTCCCATCAATAGTCAGGTTGCTGCAGGCACCATATCGCACCTCCACTGACCCCGAGGTATAGATCATTGCAATAGTAGAGCCTTGAGGTGAAAAATGCATGTATCAGAGTGGCCAGGCCATCCAGGGAGACAAGAGGTTTGATTTGGACAATATTCTGGAGATGATAAAACTCAACACAGACAGTAGCTGACACCTGAGCTTCAAGCATCAGCTCACTGTCCAGGAATACACCCAAATTCTTCACCTTTGCAGCTGCCTCCAGTTTGTCCTGGCCAATAAGTAGACCCAGGTACATCCTGGAGGCACCTGCTCCTCCTCCCCTCTGACCCAGCTCCACTACCAATACTTTGACCTTTCCAGGACTGAGCCCAAACCAGTTCACCGACAACCATGCCCAGATCTCAGACAGGCATTTATTGAGCACACCGATCGCATCTGATCTTCCTGGTGCAAAGGACATGCAGAGCTGGGTATCATTGGTATAACAAAGAAAACCAAGCCCATACCAAGTTATGACCTCACCCAGGGGTAGCATGTACACTGCGAATAACATGAGGGAGAGGACAACGCCTTGGGGTACTCCACAGGGCAGGGCCCTCGGGCTTCAGGAATAATTCCCCCAAATCATCCTCTGGGACCTGCCTCAGAGAAAGGACTCAAAAAAGCTAATGACCTTGCTGGTGAATCCAACAAATTCCTGTAGCCTGTCCAACAACACCCCATGATCCACAGTGTCAAACACTGAGGAGAGATGGAGGAGAACAAGAATCGATTGCTTTCCTCTATTTCTAGTCATGAGCAGGTCATTCAGCACCTGTACTGATGCAGTCTCCATGCTGTGCCTTGCCCTACACCCAGACTGGAGTGGATCAAAAATCTGAAAGTCCTTGAGGCTACTCTCCAGCCATTCTGCAACTACCTTCTCCAGAACATTCCACAAAAAGGGAAGGTTCAAGACAGGATGGTAATTCCCCAAGAACTCGGTGTCCAGGGATAGTTTCTTCAGCAGGGTCTTTACCAGAACCTGTGTTAAGGGCTCCAGAAAAAAAAAACACTGATAAGGAGCACCCAACAATCCCAACGAACACCCAGGACTCCAACACATCCCACTAGTAGACACATCAGGCCTGGGTCTAAGCCGTAGAAAGTTAGCTTCAGCTTCAGAATCACCCCACTGACCACAGTCAATGTTACTGGCAGGAATTCTTCCCAGGGTGGCCAAACACACTCATCACCCCATGGCCAAACTCTGTCAGACAGTGCTATGCCAACTAAGGAGATACCAGAATGGACAGAGAACACCCTGGCTGAGAAGAACCGCATGAACTCCTCAAACATTTCTGAGCTGAAATGTTGGGGTTCTAGACAGGCCGGCTGTAATAACCAGTCCACAACCCGGCAGAGCTGAGTCAGTCGATTCTTCCCAACTGCAATGGTCCTAGACATAAAAGCTGTCTTTTTATGAATAATTACATTCTGATACTCATTACAATGAGCTATCAGAACCAGTTTGTGCTCCAGAGTCCTGTCCTCCTCCAATGTCTCTAACCTCCGTCCCTTGGATTTCTGCACCCTCAGCTCACCATCAAGCCAAGGCACGCCAAGCTGCGAAACCAAGGGGCATACACAGACCAGTGCCAAAAGATGCAGGGATCCCAGGACAACCCTATTATAGGCTGCCACAGCCACCCCCTGACCTTTGGCGCAAGCCTCCATCACAGACAAAATGTCCAGCTCCACCATCAGTCCCTCTGACTGCAACCCTTCCAAAGAGTTTAACTGGAGCCATTTCCACAGGGGAAAGGACCATATGGGGGCTCTGAAACTGAACCTGACAGCACAATGATCTGACCAAATGACCTGATCAGTCTCAAGAGAATTAACCTCGAACCCCAGGGAGAACACCAGGTTGAGGAAGTAGCCAGAGTGGTGGGTCCCGGCCATGCAAGTTATGGCCCTGGTTCAAATTTAAAACTGGAAGATATTGTTCAATGCTTATGCATGGCAGCATGAGTAAAACTCACTGATTGAGATTGTAATACTTGGAACCATACAATGAATTTAAACTGAAACTATAAGCTGAATTTACTGATAACTGACTGTTTGGATTAACGGTTATGAGTTTACATATAATGTTTCATGGAATGTTTTAAAAGCACATAATGCACTAAATAAAAAATTATGATTAAGTGACAAGAAGCATTTATTTTTAAAGTTGAACTTAAGGTGGTGTATTATGGGACACGTTTTTTTCTGATGTTGACAATACTATGTATGTGATTCAGTACAGAAATCTAACATAGCCGTGTAAATAATTGGTTGGTTAACAATAAGATTATATCAAAGATTATAACAAAATGATTAATCCTATATTTGTTTGCGGTGTTTGGAATTTGGGTAGTAAGGACATTTTATTGTGGCTGTTTATCACTGTTTTTCTAATTATATATATATATATATATATATATATATATATATATATACATACATATATATATATCCCAAAGTGATCGTGTTTTTATTAATTTTTTTTATTATTATAGACCACCAACCTGAGAAAGTGGCAACATCAAGAATTGTCATATAATGGTGGAAAATAAATGCAAAGTGATTAGTTATGTGGAGTTGAACCTTCATTACTTTATATTTCTTTAGACTTTTATCTGCATTGGAGAGTTACTCCCCAATAATAATTTTCTAAGCAATTGTTAATATATGTGCATCATAGTTCTTTTCTCTATGGTGTTCTAATCATTATAATGGAGTTTTGGAAAGATAATAGTGTACAAAGCCAACAGTAAGGCTATTAGAATGCAGTAGTGTATTAGACAGGGTGCTGACAAAATGATTAAAGGGCAACTGACACCAAAAACTAGAGTTCAATTTTACTTCATTTTAAAGTTATGAGCTATTTTGTAAACCGGATTTCACTACCTGCCCAAAAAAGCCTGTTTCAGTGAAGAGCTGTAGATGATGTCATCTCAAACTCACAATCTAGTCTTCCCTGTCAGCAAGTTTATAGGATCTGTTTCTCCAAGATTTTAAAGATCATGTGCAGTAGTTTTCAAAAGTAAAACAGGCACCATTGCTGTAAAATGGTATTCCCCCTGTACACTGACACCAACACAAAGACCTACATCGCTGTCAATAAAATTGACAGCTCGCTGTGTTGGTGTGCCTGAGACAGGGGCACACTGTCTCCCAGTCCTGCGCCCCCTCCCTGAATCAACTCTGACTCAGAATTGATTATAAATAGTACGGGGGTATGGGGGCAGAGCTCCCCACATGGGTGTTTTGGGGCCAAAGCCCCTGTATAGAAACAAGGACCGCGAGACATTCAGGAATGGTGTCGACCACAACTTGAGGTCAACATAATTCCCGTTGCTGTGACGCCGGTCGACAAAAATGTTGTAGAACCAGTATTGTAGAGCCCTGTAAAACAATGTGTTTCAGATGTTGTAACAAAGTTGACAAATTTTACTTTTGAATGCATTTTTGGTGTGGTCCATTTCTCCAGGGTTGCTGGATGCTGAGTCAGTATGACTCTAGACTGCTGATGCCATTTGGAGTGCTACTCTGCTGTGCCTATTAGGAAGTTGTATTGCTGCTAATATTGTAATGTTGATAATTTAATTGCTGTTTGTCAGTGTCTGCTTTACAATAAGTTTTAATAGGGGCCTTATGTGTGTTAATTTCTACTAGGGGTGGAAGTGTTAGCTCTGGTAAAATGATCATTGTAATTTAGAGTAGAACATAGATGAGCCTTGATGTAGGTCAAGAAACAGCATGATAGGTTGAAAACATTGGGCTGGCTAAATTAGAAACTCCTAGTAAGGTTTCAAAACAGCATTATTTCTCCCAACCCCATTGACAAGGAGATGGAATGATTGTTTTAAAGTGCCATCCTGAAAAATCACCTCACTTGAATGTTAGGTGTAAGATCAGCAATTCACCACATCAGAAACTTATTCAGTCTGCAAACCTCACACCAGTGTGCTATGACCCAGCATCCAGCAACCCTGGAAAAAAGGACCACAACAAAAAGGCACCAAAAAATGGTCAACTTTATTACAAAACCTGAAACAAACATAGTTTTTAATGCATTGTTGATTGAACGGTGCTTACTGTTGCACTTGTGAAAACCATTGCACATGATCTTTAAAACTTTGGAGACACAGGTCCTCTAAGCTTGCTGACAGGAAAGACTAGACTGTGAGTTCCTCAGATGACATCATCAGCAGCTCTTCACTGAAACAGGCTTTTTTGGACAGGTAGTATCAGGGTTACAAAATAGCTCATAACTTTAAAATGAAGTAACATAGAACTCTAGTTTTTGGTATGAGATTTACTGGGGGCATGCTTATTCTAATTCTGCAATGTATCACTTTTGGCCAGAGTCATGTCAGTTGCTCTTGAAATGAAAGTGACTTACTACACCTCTCAGTCATTGTAGAGAATGCACCTTGAATACTGCACTTAGTTCAGAAGTTCTCACCTAAGGAAGGACAGTGACAGGCTGGAGACAGTGTCATGAAGGGTGATCTTTATGATTCAACAGGATAGCTCTTACAAAGATCATCTGAAGGCATAGTGATGATACATACTCACTAGAGACCACACGAGACAGAGTGATGTGATACTGAGATCTTCAAGTTACTGAAAACGATAAAAACAATATGAACATGCAGTAGCTGGAAATATTTGTAACATGAGTGATTTAAATAGTCAAGAACCAGAGGACACGAGTGGAAACTGTTGGGGGGCAACATGCAGTAGCTGTAAATATTTGTAACATGAGTGATTTAAAGAGTCAAGAGCCAGAGGACACAAGTGGAAACTGTTTGGAACAAGGTTTTGAAGGGATGTTGAGGACTGCAATTTCAATAAAAGGGTGGTGGTACCATTGGACAGTATAAGTATGTAAATGGAGGTTCTTATTTTTATATATATATATATATATACATTTTATGCCCCTGGTAGCCCTTGGCACCCCCCTTCTGTCCAGCCCACACAACCCCATCACCAAGCATCTCCAGGACTTACCTTTCCACTGATGTCTGGCTTTTGCACTGTGGTGAGATGTCCAGTCACCGGTGTGGAGCCTGTGAGGGAATGGACTTCATCCTGCAGTCAAGGGGGTTTGTCCACCTTGTTTTTTTTGTGGTTTCCCCTCTGGCACGGTCTGTGCAATGCATGTGGCAGACAGGCTCTGCCTCCCCGGAGACATCCTAACACTTCTAGCCATGACCCTTCATGCTGAAGTGCCCCAACCTGTACTGCCACCTGGACATCTCCAGGTGGCAGTGCTGCAGCAGGTCATGGGCCCCTGAGGGAGGAGAGCTGTCCCTTAGACATTCACTCCTCCCTTCTCCTACTGACCATTGAATAATCCACATCTATTCCCAAACCCGGGTCACCGACATGGCAGGAGATAAGGGGCCAGTGCCTCAGCCCTCCACACCACTGGGCCCACTGTAAATAGAGGTTTTTAGAGTTTCTTTTACTAACAGTTTTCAAAATAGCCCTCACCATTATCCTCATCTGAGGGGTCATCCACCATGACACTATTATTATCATCATCCTTCATCCCCAACTCTGCTGGCTGGTTTGATTATCCCTCTCCCTCCTCATTGTACCTTGACCTGACACTAATTTTGTAACCAGGTGGGATGCATCGTCGATTCATTTTAATGAATGCAAGCATTTCAACATTCATACTTGAAAGACATGTAACGATGGCACCTGCAG
Organism: Neoceratodus forsteri; assembly: GCA_016271365.2. Taxonomy (NCBI): domain Eukaryota; kingdom Metazoa; phylum Chordata; order Ceratodontiformes; family Ceratodontidae; genus Neoceratodus; species Neoceratodus forsteri. The sequence goes on along the minus strand of CM028132.1, from coordinate 270,491,342 downwards.
TACTGAGCAATCTTTCAGAGCTTACACCTGCTACTGGGTAGGATTGGTACTTAACAGAAACATTTGCAAGTGCAGGCCACACTGTCAATTTATTCAGCCAGTACAGCAGTGGTTTGTCATCTGGCCCAGCTGTTCTGAGTCATCCAGGTATGCCTGCACAAGTGAGGCAGCAGATATCTGGCTCTCTCGTTCAGGTGGCACTACATTTTTGATGGACACACTCACCTAAGACAGAACTTCCCATAGAGGATTTAGGCCTCTGCAACTGTTTGGTTGAGGCTGCTTTTGAGCACCTGTTAAGTTTGTAGAGGATGAGGATGCTGATAAGTTAATGCTGGTGCATGTGGCAGGTGAGGATGATAGACCAAACAAGGAATGTCTGGAAGGAGGTTGCTGCTGCTGATTGCTGTCTTTACCTTGCTGCCAGATTATCATATGTTTCTGCACAAGGCTTGTCAGTACTTCAGTTTTATTATCTATAGTTCCCTCCTCAAGTACAGTCTTGATGCTATGCATATAATGGGAATCTAATAATGTTGCCACAACATAAACATTGGACTCCAACATGCTGCGCAAACAATGGTCACTGCACACACATTCACGTAGCCTCTCTACAACTTCACTGCCAGTGCTATCACCATTATGGTTGAACTGCTACTTGATGTTTACTAATGTCTGCCATAGAACATGAATCAGTGGTACTGCCGGATGACACAGGCATGTGCAGCACTAATAGCGTGGGTAGCATGTACAAACGGCTGTAGAATTTGAATGAGTGTACATTAAGTGCCACTGATTCACACTGAGGGAGAAGGTGGATATGTTATGATCTCTGTGCAGCATGGTGAAGTCTGTTAAGGCCTTTTATTGCTCAAACAGCCATTTAATTACTGTATATATAAAAGTGGAATTCCACTGTGTGGCCACCTCCTGATTTAGCTGGTGCTGTGGAACTCCATTTTTTTATCCACAGCTTTTTAAGCTCATTCCTGGCCTTTATGTCTAGTGCACTTACCTATTAAACAAAAATGTCCACACAAGCAACAGGATTTCATGACAAGTTGTATTCTTTTGGGGAACTATTGCAGTGACTGGAGTTAATATAGGTTCACTAGGAGAGAGAGAGAGTGTGTGTGTGTGTGTGTATGTGTGTGTGTCTGTGGGAGAGAGAGAGAGGGAAGAAAAAAAAAAGGAGGGGGAGAGAGAGAGAGAGAGACAGCATCTCCTTTAAAGCTATGTATCTCCCCCCACCCACATTATTGTGATGTGGGGTGGGTTAGGTTGTATTGTTTGTATGAAGAGGAGGAGAGAATTACAATTTCTCTCTTTTTCAGATTCCTTAGACACTTGTGGTACATAAAATTGCTACATTCTCAGTATATATTGACATCAGTACATATCAGGCTACATGGTCTTAATTCCTTGAGGTTTCTCGACTAGAGTTTTTTGTTTGACACTAATATTATCAATTTATATTTAAATTATTTCTATAGTCCTGAGGTTTTTGAAATTTCTTGGGCCTTGTATTTAGCTTGAGCATACAGCTGGGTGACAGGTCCAGCTAGGTTTTACACATCACACAGTGTGCACTGATGTTTTTAAGATAACTTTACTGGTAATTCTTATCTTTAATGCTAACATTGTAATTTCATGAGCCCTACAACTATCTGAGTTTGTCTTTAAGCTGGGTGGGGGTTGCCTTTCAGTAATCACATCCTTATACTAACTGTGACACTCATAGCTTGATTTAGGAGTTATCTGCTTCAGCAGTGTTATCTTATGTCAATTAAATTTATATGCAGTAGGATTCTTTGTATGTATGTTCCACCAAGCACATCTGTACCCAAGGTTCTTTCGGACTGAAAGCAGTATTGTACTGTTAAACTTCTCTGACATCATCTTCTGTGTTTTTTTTTTTTTCTTTAAATGACTATTTTAAACCAATGGGGATTTTTTTTCTGTTTTTCTCTGCATTATCTAGCTGTTATAAGTATTGTATTTTCTAAACAACTGCCATGAGCTTCTGAAGAAGGACTGGTTGGTCCGAAAGCTAGAGCACTTTGTTCTTGTTGTTACATCTATGTTGGTCCATCAAAAGGTATCAAATCATTTGCTTCTGGATCACACAAGCAACAGGCAGAGATACGTATGACATCGATCTCATTATTATTCTTGATGTAGACCTGTACTATTAAATGAAGACAGTGTGCAAAGCATGACAAATGAGTATATGATCAGTCCGCAATTGCCTTAACTACATTCTTACTGTTCTTGTTGGCAATAAACCCTGCTTTTATGCCCTGTGATATTAGCCACGCATCTATTTGAATTTGAAGCTCACTCAGTGTATTGATGGCAGCATGCTGTACAGTGTCCATACTGAAGTGTACAGCCTTCTGATGTACACCAGCATGGGGAAGGTATAAAAGTTAGGAAAACTAGCCCTGTGGCCCATAGTACACATATAAGAGGAGGCAGCACCAGGCCCATTGCTCCACATATCCATAGTAAGGTACACACTGTCTACAGCAGAATGGTTAATGGAATGTAACACCAAAGATTTACAGACTCAATACGTGACCATTTGCCATTTTTTTGCATCTGGAGTACTCACGCAACTAAGCCTCCTCCAAGGAAATTCAGTTTAGGGATTTCTCACTCCTAAACACTGGGGCCCTGCATGTGGACCTAAGCAACACTGACTGGTCACCGCTTTATCAGATAAAGGATGTAGAGGTGACCCTTAACTTCCTGTTAATCACACTATGAGCTATACAGGATAATTATGTGCCCCTCAAAAAAAAGGAGAATTAGAGGCTCCATTACTAGATGGATGAACAGACAGCTTCTCACCTCCTTGAGACATAGGGATAAGGCCTGGGCCACTGCAAAGAAAACTCAACTACAGGCTGACTGGGAAGACTGCATGAATCAGAGAAATTCCTGTAAAAAAGTGATTCAAACTGCAAAAAGGGTCTACTGCCAACAACTGCTGCAGGCATCTGTTAGTGATCCCTGAGGTTTCTGGAACCACATAAAATCTTTCATGAGGCAGGGCTGCAACCCTATGATAATGGGAATTGATGCTGGGTGGAGCAAACTGTAACAATGTGAACACAATAACTAATGCCCTCAATTCCCATTTCTCTGGCCTCTCAGACAACAGGAGGGAAACTGGCCAGTCCATAACTCCATCATCCAATGACAAGGAACCAGCCTCCCAGCTGTTCAGCATCAGGGCAGCCACCAAAGCAGAAGTGCTGCATCTTCTAAGAACCATCCCAGCCAATGGGCCAGTTGGGTCTGATGGGCTGGATTCCTCAAAATTTCTGCCCCTGTTCTAGCAGCTCTGATCACCAGGCTCTTCAACCTATCTCTCTGCACAATGATTGTACCTGCGCTCTGGAAAATAGTCGGGCTGTTCCCCATGCATAAAAATGTGAATGCAAAAAACTTGAATAATTATGGCCCAATTGCAATTTTGTCCATTTTGAGCAAATTACTGGAAAAACTTGTGGCCACTCAAGTGACGGAGCACTTACAAAACCATAACCTTCTATCACCTGCACAACATGGGTTCAGGAAAGTGCATAATACAGCAATGACCCTCATCCAATTTACCAATGATGTAAAGTTGGCCATGGACAAGGGATTCCACACAGGTGCAGTTTTTGTTGACCTAACAAAGGTGTTCAACCTGGTGGACCACCCCTGCTGCTATTGAAACTGTCTACACTTGGCTTTTCTCTTGACTCCACCTCCTGGTTTGCCAGTTACCTGGTCAGTCAGCAACAATTCATGCAGATTGGTCAATCCAAACCTGACCTCTCTCCCACCAGTGTCGGGGTCCCTCAGGGATCTATTCTAGGTCCTCTTCTCTTCTTGCTTTTTCAACAAAATGCCCAACATGGCTGTCTCCTCCTCCACCATACTGTATGCAGACAACATGGTACTGTACTCCAGTGCAAAGGACATTGCCACCATCAGCTCAAACCTACAGCTGGATTTTGATCTACTACAGGCATGGCTAAAGTGTAACAGACTCCTACTGAACACCAGCAAGACAGTTGCTATACTCTGGCTCAGCACCCAGGATCAAGGACTGTCCCTTGATTCTTACTATTCTAGGCCCAAACAGTGCTCCTCTTAAATTGGTTAACTCTTTCCAATATCTAGGAATAAACGTAGACCCTTACCTAGACTTTAATCTACACAGTTCAACTGTATGTAAAACAGTAAATACTAAGTTGGGGTTGGCCTATAACCACTAAAATGACAGAAGGTTCACAGCACTCACCAGTAGAGTGGGAAGTCATCTCCGATCACTGCTGCTAGACTGGCCATTGCCCAGGGGGTTCTCAGACCTAGCTTAACCTATGGACTTATGACACACCTGGATGCCAGCAAAGGGGCCCTGCTAAAGTGGAATACTTGCTATAATAGCATCTGTCACTTTGTACTATCGGTACCCAGACTTACACATCGCTGCATTCTGTACACAAATCTGGGATGGCTCTCCCCAGCCTCCTATTGAAATTACACTGCTGGCTGCACGATAAAACAATGTCATAAGAACTGGAACTCTGATGTCTCTGGCCTGCTTGTTAAATCAAGCCACACAGGCATACTCACTGAGGTCTGCAGAAAGGTCTCTCTTAAGCATACCCAAATGTTCTACACAAATGGGGGAACATGCCTTCACAACAGTGGCCCCAAAGTTTTGGAACTCCCTGCCAATATCTGTTAGACACTCCCAAACACACCAGACCTTTAACAACGGGCTTCGTAACCTCCTTATGACCTTGAACAAATGCACATGTACTGATCTGTGGCTAAATCACTTAATATGTCTCTCCTTAGCAAAACTTTAGCGCTTAACTATTTTTGGACTACTTCCTTATTGTATAATCCTCCGGTGAGATCCATTGTTTTGATGCCTTGTACTGCTATAACTGCTGTAGCCCCTGTTTGTGTATCAGTTAATCCTGCTTTACTGTATATGCAATGTTGTACTGTGTGTTTTGCCACCTGCAATTTTCTTTCCTCTGTTATATTCTCTCAGGTTGTCCTGAAAATAGGTGAAGTTTTTGTCTAGTGCACTTACCTGGTAAACAAAAATTAAATAAATAAGATCAATACAGAGTTTCAGTACAGCTTTTGTGGAAAAATATGTCCATGATGGAATATTCCATTTCAGAGCTGCCCTACTCATCAGATGCCAAAAACCAGCATTTTCAACAAAAAAGTAAAGCAACATATCGACTGCCAGCATTTGAGCCAAATAGGCATTTAGTTAACAGAGGACTGGGTGATTATGGTGATATATATTTTTTTTACAGTGCCTCAGGTATTTTAGGTTGCACTAGTGGTGGGGGTGCAGATAGGGTACATGGTGTGACAGATGACTGTGATAGAGTACTAATACCCAGGAATGGTCTCATGCTTTTCCCCTTTGTGAAATAGCCTGAAATAGAAGTAGGCTGTTTTAATACTTTACTGGCAGGGGTGCTGTTTTGAGCACTCGATATGGGGTTGGTAATGCTAATACTACTTGAAACCTCCCCCCACTGGCCCCCTCGTTCAACTAGCAGGGCTGCTCCTCTCACACATGGCACCAACGAGAGGGATGGGGGTTGTCACTACAGTTCTCTTTACCAATACTTCTACTTCGGAACCTGCCATCCTCAGACAGGCAAACCAAGTGTGGCAACTACCTGGCTCACACCTGGGGGGACCATTTATCATGGCCATCAACCTGGGTCCCTGGGAGAAAACATTTGTTGCTCAGCATTATACTAGGTTTGTACCTCTGGTCTGGGGCACCCAAGTAAATCCAGACACAGTAGAAGCAATAACAGTACTGTCCAAACCAGGTTGGGATTCTAGAGTGTGGCTTGTATTCACATACACAGAGAATAATACAAAGAGAAGATGGACCCCCACAGGGCTACTCCCACTGGTAATGCAGATTACTGAGGTGAACACACACACAGTGAACCCTCAGGTTCTGAATGGAACTTAGCACACACGCCCGAACTGGTACACTTCCCTTGACTAGGATTCATCAGCCAGTACTAGGAGACTTTCCATATTTCATGAGGAATTACCGGTGGCACTTGACCACCAAAGAGCACACTCAGGCTCCAGAAAATCCAAAATTCCACATATGGGTATTTTCTTCAGGCACTAGTCAAGTGCACTGAGAGAAAACAAGGTGCCAAACTGAACCCAGAGAGGTAAACATGGTTACTCCAGGTGGGGGGGGGGGTCTCCCACCTTTTGCTTCCAAATTTATATTCGGCCATTCATCTGGATAATAACACCCTTCTCTGAAACTCTTGTAGATGCTATTTTGAAATGTCTTTCACATTTAACATACTACTTTACACACCTCTGAGGTGTTATGAAGTTAAAAGTTCTGTAATTAGCAATGTCTCTTCACTGGACCTCCACTTTAGCAGACACTTTTTGATCAGGCACAAACTAAAAATTCTGTACTTGGCAAGTCTCTCTCTGGACCCCATAGTAGGCAGACACTTTTACACAGAAACAGTCTTGGTGACAGAGTCCCTTTGACAGAGAAAAACTTGCCACAGAAATGCAGGTACCCCAGGACTTTTTCCACACAAAAGTCTCGGGTACTCACAGAACAGATGAATCTTAGGCAGCTTCAACACAGTCCAGGCTGGACCAGGGGATTGCTCCTGAATCCTGGAATTCCCCCCATCCCTCCAGGCATGGGGCACTGGAAAACCCTCTAGGAACAGTCTCTTACCACTTCACTCTCTGGTCTTCTATGTTATTCTTCTAGGGTGAGAAAAAACTACTCAAACTGCAGAGGTAGCTCTCTGTCAGAGCTAAATCTGAGGAGCTGCCCAGGCAGCAGCCTCCTCCTCACTCTCCAGTCTATAGACTACCGACTCTAACTAACATTCTACAGCTAACTCCCTCAGCTAGCATTCCATTGTGGCTTATGCTGCTGCTGCAACAATTCTCTGGTGACATCATCACTCCAGCTCAGCAGAGACTGAAAACAGAGTGTGACAGTGTGAAATCCATTTAACTGGCATCTCACAAGCTGCCTCTCCCTGCCTGCCACTGATTCTAACTGGTATTCTAGTAACCCCTGGGAACAAGGGGGTTACATACTACTGATATCTATGTCCCTCACAATGGACTCATTATCATCACCATCATCATCATCATCATCTCTTCCACCATGCCCAGAAATAGGTCACCTCAATCCCATTTTAGCTTCCCTCTCATGTTGTTGCCACTTAATTAAATGTTTTGTTTTCTTGTGGGTATTCTGTCCTGTTGTCCAAAGATGTGAGCCAGCTTTGCTATGACTGACTCAGGCTTTGCAGATCTGGCAAATTGCAAAGCTCTTATCTTTTGGATTTGTGGCAAAAAAAGGAAAATCCCACACTAAAGAAGTGGGTTGTGCCACTGGCTGCTGCTTCCTAACATCCTCACTGGAGGAGAGGAGACAGTGGGGGGACATAATTGGAACTTTCAAGTACCTCAAGGGCATAAACAAAGTGCAGGTGGGGGACGTTTTCTAATGTAGAAAAAGTACCAGAACAAGGGAGAAAAAATTGGAAGGGGGTAGATTAAGAAGTAATATGAGGAAGTTCTCCTACACAGACAGGGTAGTCGACGCTTGGAATTGTCTGCCACAGGAAGCAGCTGGGCAAGCACAGTGGAGGGGTTTAAGCTTGCCTGGGATAGGCACAAGGGAAGCTTGAGAGGGGAGGAAGTGATGAAAAGCCATTGATCACAAAGGGTCAGTGGCCCATACAATGTATAGGGCCTACAGGTAGACTGGATGGGCCTAGTGGTCCTTATCTGCTGACAATTTCTGTTTCTATATAGCATTTGAACATGATGAGTGGAAGTGACTGGGCCTGCACCTCTGACTTTATCACCACCCACACCTACAGTGCTACCTCTGCCAACACTGCGTATTGCTTATCATGGCCATGATACTCACTAACTGAATTTTTAAGCTTGGGTGTGCCCTTATCTGACTTTTCACCCACTACATTATCCTCCTCCTCCTCCTGCTCCTCACATTCAAGGTTCCTTTTCATTTACCAAAAGAAATGTTGGATGCCTCTCTTTCTGGCTCCTAGCCTATATCCAGGACAGGATCGTCTAGATCAGAACAAAAATCACTGCTAACAATATCAATATCCTGGAGCACTACTTCACTATCCTCCTCATTTGGGTTGTTAACTGGCTCATCTGCCTCCTCCACTGCCTCTAGTGCCTCATTCTCCTTCTCTTCTAAAAACTTTCCATGAGAATCATCGAAAATGATTTTTGACTGAATCTCAGACTAAACAGTAGCCTGACTCTGAGACTCCTTCCCTCCCTATGATTCTGACATAAGAAGCATTGCTGCTACTTCACTTGCTGACTGTTTAGTAATGCATCTGTGCTGCACAGTGGCACTAACACCACTACTGTTGTCTACACTTCCACTGTCAGCAGATGGCACAACAGCAGCAATTTGCCTTACTGGATTTGTGGCCAGCACTTGCACAACAGAGGGCTGCAAAGTCTGCATGCTGGATGCTGCTGCTGCTCTGCTTCTGGCTGCCACACATACAGCTCTTCCCTTGCCTTTCCCAGTAATGGAACTGAACTTCGAAGTATCACACCCTGAAGTGCTCTTCTTCATTATAACAGTCACAATGCAATTATTTTCTCACAGTCAGAAATTTGAAACATCAAACCTGTTTCAACTGTCGGATGTATATTTTGGGTGGAATAACAGCTGTTAATTTGTTATTATTTGACTGTAAATACTAAATCGGATATGTCAAACAAACAGTTTACATTCTGTCATACTCTGACTAAAAATAAATCAAACCTCTCTCTGTGTCTGTGTCTTCACCTCTCTCTCTCTCTCTCTCTCTGTCTCTCTTCTTCCCCTACCTCTCCTTCTCTCTCTCTCCCCCTCTCTCTCTCTCTCCCTCCCCACTTATCTTTCTCCCTGCAACTAGTGATCAAAGCCCTTCCCCTAATGACTTGCACAGGGAAAAAAGGAGCTTCAACAGGAAAAGTATTTTTAAAAATCCAGAAATAGTAGACAAAAATATATTTCAAGCACCACAGACACCACTACAACTTTTGCTGTAAGACTAGTAAAAGTAATCACCCAAAATAATTTTTGTGAGATTTTATAGTTTTCTATTGTATCAAAATAGAACATAGCAGAGTGCCTCCTTCCCTTTATAATGCCCATATGATCTGCAGTTGAGCTCAGGGAGTCACATGGATACATTCTGGATGTGGAATGTAGTCACATGACTCATTCTAATCATGACAGGAGTCTACTCGCAGAACTCTATTCCATGGATATATATTTCCAGAGAATACTATATGACAGATCATAATGCTTTTTTGGTGATTTAAACGCTAGCAGAGCGTAAATGTAACACACAAAGGACCATATTCATGATTATGTTACTCATCCTCAAGCCTGAAACATTTAAAGTACTGTTTTTGTATGATATTTGATATGTGTTACATGTAATATACATAAAATGGTTGCAATTTTTTTTCTGTGGACTATACAGATAATTACAGAATATTATTCCATGGTAATGGATTTAGAACACATTCCCTGGTAAATTAACTTGGCTGTATGGCTAATATCCTCCAGGATAACCCATGCTTCAGGGCATTTGCTCTGGGGTTCTTTTGTAGTTCTTTTCCTTCTCTATTTTGGGGTCCCCAAGACCCAAACAAATAACATCCCCCTTAAGGGGTGGCTGGTTCCCTATCCCTGGACTAAGACACAGATATGGCACACTGATGAGTCCAAATGAGGATGAAACACATATGTGTCTGCTGTTCTTAGCTTTTGCTGACTGCACTGTGAGGCCTTCTGGTGCCATGCAATTCTGCTTAAAGTAGAGCCAGTCCAAATTCTCTCGTGGGGATTTGCATATGTTTCCAATGATGCTTTGCATTATTGGGGTATGTGCAATTGTGTTTCCTTTAAAATTTGGCTGTATGGCCAATATCCTCCAGGATAACCCCTGCCTCAGGGCATTTGCTCTGGGGTTCTTTTGTAGTTCTTTTCCTTCTCTATTTTGGGGTCCCCAAGACCCAAACAAATAACATCCCCCTTAAGGGGTGGCTGGCTCCCTCTCCCTGGGCTAAGACACAGATACAACACACAGATGAGTCCAAATGAGGATGAAACACATGTATGTGTCTGCTGTTCTTAGCCTTTGCTGATTGTACTGTGAGGCCTCCTGGTGCCATGTAGTTCTGTTTAAAGTAGAGCCAGTCCAAATTCTCTCATGGGGATTTGCATATGTTTCCCATGAAGCTTTGCATTATTGGGGTATGTGCAATTGTGTTTCCTTTAAAACCTGGCTATATGGCCAATATCCTCTGGGATAACCCATGCCACAGGGCATTTGTTCTGGGGTTCTTTTGTAGTTCTTTTCCTTCTCTATTTTGGGGTCCCCATGACCCAGACAATTAACCCCCCCCTTAAGGCATGGCTGGCTCCCTCTCCCTGGTCTAAGACACTGATATGGCACACTGATGAGTCCAAATGAGGATGATACACGTGTACATGTCTGCTATTCTTAGCCTTTGCTGATTGCATTGTGAGGCCTTCTGGCACCATGCAATTCTGCTTAAAGTAGAGCCAGTCCAAATGATCTCATGGTGATTTGCATTATTGAGGTATGTGCAATTGTATCACCACAGAATTCCACTGTTCCACTTTTGATGAAATTCTGTGGAATTTAAGTGGAAATTGTGGAAATTCAATGAAATTCCATTCTGCTAGAATTTTAAAATTCTGCACAGCCCTACTTTATAGGTTAGTAGACCAACCTTGAAGGTAAACATGCCTCTTCACAGGCAGCCAGTGCAGGCCACAAAGGACTGTGGTCACATGACTAGACCTCCGAAGGCCAATCAATGACCTGGTCACTGCATTCTGCACCAGCTGCAAGCATAGTAGTGTGCCTCCACTAACCCAAAGGCACAGCACATTACTGTAGTCCAGCCTAGACATCACAAACTCATGCACCATTGTTGGCAGGTCTTTAGGAGGGATAAGGAACTTAATCCAGCTGATGTTCCTAAGATGGTAAAAGCCAATCCTGACTACAGCAGACACCTGAACCTCCAGTGTCAGTCGATCATCAAAAATGGCTCCCAGAATAGGAGGGGCATCCATGTACACTGTATCACTTGTATTTGGGAAATCATTGCCCACCGCTGGCTCTCAAATAGGCATGGATTTGGTATTCCTTCAGAGGAGACAGCTCAGAATGGGTGACAGAACTCCTGGTGATACTGTGGTTTTTTAGCCCACACCCCCTTTATTTTGCCCCTGCTAATATACTTTTATTTTAGGGTACAGTTGTCCTGTCAGAGGCCTGGGTTCCTCTTGAACCTGGCCCTTCTTCCCACTCTGGAAGGGGCTCACAAGCAAGGAGCCTTTTTCTGGGGCTGTATGGACAAGTACTGTACCTTGTCCTCCCCTTGGAAGCCACCTTGTAAGTAGTTTTTTTGTTCCTTCGGCCACATGTAGTGAGGCCCTTTTTGGTTGTTTACAGGTTTTCCCTGTTGGAGTCGGGAGCCTTCCCCCATGGTTCCTACCAGAGTGTTGTTTCCCATTTTCTACTCCTCCTCCCAGTACAGTACCTTCTTTTTTCCTGTTTCCTGACAAATTTTTTTTTTTTAACATTTAAAAAAAATGAAGCAGAGACAAAAGGCATTTCAGAATGATTTTACTGGTACTGGACCTTGTGGGGGCTTTCCACAAGGCACTTCTTGGTGGAGAGGTCTTGGACAGAGACCTCATGAGTTGGCTGTCCTGCTGCATTGAATCCTATGGCACAGATGGCTTGCCTTTGGGTCTGTTCTGGGGGCTTCTTTTCTAGGAACTGTCATCATGGCCATAGAGCATGCCCTTTCCTTCAGTAGCCACAGCCTCTGTTTTTTTCCTCTGGACCAATGGCTATCACTCTTGCAATGTTTTTTCCCAAAATATTAATGGACTGAATAGCCCTGTAAAGAGGACAAGATTTATTCAGTACTTGTCATGACGCCCCGCAGATTTGTATTTCATTCAGAAAACCCATTTGTCTACACTGTAACACATGAAACTAAACTGGAAGGGCAGATATACAGTTCACGCTTCCTTTCACTGCCAGGGTAAACATCGTGGAGCCATTATTAAGATCTCTTCCAGTACCTTGTTTGCATTACAACAGACATAAAATGACCCAAAAGGCTGCTATGGCATCCTGCAGGGCTGGCTCTTCCAGACAGAAATCACCTGAGTGAGTGTATTCCCCCCACAACACTACTGCCCCTGTATTAAAAAGGTTCCTTGGTAAATTAATAGACCTCCTTGAATGTCAGCTGATCCCCAGGGGTGACCTGAATTTAGTAACGTCCTCGAATCCCCATGGTTTGTCGGGGAGTTCAAGGCAATGAAGATTATGGGTCAGACGTTAGAGCACTGCTGGTGGAAGACCAGGCTGGAGGCAGACAGACTAGCCCTGTGTTCACACTACAGTGAGCACCAGGGTCAATCACCTATAAGAAGGCAGAGCTCCTGTCCAGGGAGATTTCTGTCAGGAAGAATTTAACAACTGTGCTTTTTCAGACTGTGGACAGGTTATTACATCCAGCCTGTCTGCAACTGAAAAAAGCCTTTTCAGACACTGTATGTGAAGAGTTTGCTTGATTCTTCTCAGACAGGGTGTCCACCATCTGGCAGGGAATTCCACAAATGAGTCACAGTGTGGCTGACAGTGATCATCCTGTGTGTGCGGAAAGCACTCTGCCTAGTTGGGGTGAGTTTAAACTGGTGGAGGTGGCCGAGGTCATTGAAGTTGCTTCTAAGCTAAAGCACACATAATGTGAACAGGACCCGGTGCCGACACGTTTCTTGATTGGATGTGTTGACTCCATTGGCCCGGTGTTCTTTGTCAGAGGGTTTTTGTTCCAGATTCCTTGAAGGAGGCACCGTTTAGACCCCTTCTGAAGAAAACATTGTTAGATGCTGACGTCAAGGCAAATTACCGTCCTATCTCCAACCTTCCATTTTTAGGTAAGGTTGTTGAGAAGGTTGTGGCACAGTAGCTTGGGGGCACCTTGTGGCCTTTGATCTATACAAGCCTTTCTAGTCTGGGTTTCCTGTGAGGCATAGCATGGAAACTGTGTTAGTTCAGGTGCACAATGACCTCCTCAGGGAGAGATTGTGGAGAGGGACATTTCTCATTCTCCTCAGTCTCTCAGCTTTCAACACAGTAGACCATTGTGTGTTGCTCGACCACCTGAGGGAATTTTGTGGACTCACCGGCACTGTCATCTGATGGTTTGAGTCCAATCTCATGAACAGGAGGCAACAGGTAGTGATGGGGAATTTCTCCTCCTCCCCTAGCCTCCTGTCGTGTGGAGAACCTCAGGGTTTGGTCTTGTCACCAGTGCTGCTTGTCATGTATATGCTACCCTGGGGGAGCTCATTAGGATGTATAGTTTGGGTTTTCATTGCTATGCTAATGATACCTAGCTATATCTTTCCTTTCCCTCTGGGACATCCAATGCAGTGGAAGTGCTAAATAACAGCCTCACCGAGATAAATGACTGGATGGCCTCCAGCTGGTTGCAACTGAATCCCAATAAAATGGAGGTACTGGTGGTGGAGTCGAACAAAGGGTGTGATAGGATGGCCTCTGGCACAGCAACAGGATTATTCCTGGGGTCTGTGCCATTGAAGGCCTCCTCTAGTGTGTGCAATCTTGATGTGACCTTCAACAGTGGATTGACATTTGACATTTGAATCTCAGGTGCATCCATTGTCCTGACCAGCTTCTACCACCTGAGGAATATCGCCAGGATCAAACCCCAAGCTCCACCCATGGACCTCCCCACCTTAGTGCATGCCTTCATGACGTCAAGACTGTATTACTGTAATAGGCTCTACTTCAGGGTCTTGGGAGGTTCCCTCTGCCAGCTGCAGATAGTGCAGAACACAGCTGCCAGGTTGTTGATGGGGCAGTCTAACTACTGCCACATCACCCCAGTGCTATGTGAACTGCACTGGCTGCCAGTCAGGTGGAGGATTCTCTTCAAGGTGGGCTTGCTCACCTTTAAGGCCCTACATACACTGGGCCCTGTCTACTTGTCATACCTTCTTCACTTGCTGCCTCTGTCCACTCCCTCCATTCCTCCTCTAGGGGCCTCCTCATGATTCCCAGGATGGGGCAGATACTGCTGGCGACAGAGCATTTAGTGTCACCGACCCCATCCCGTGGAATTCACTACCTCCAGCTGTAAGGAATGCCCCTTCAGTTGAGGTATTCAAGGACCACCTCAAGACCTTTCTGTTTAGTCAGGCATTCCCAGACAGTCTTCTAGATCCTTTCCTGAGATTACCCCATTTTAGTACCTTTTAAGCTCTGGCCTTTCTCCATTCTTAGTGGCCTGTTTATTCATTATTGTAATTTATTTACTTCTGTGTTTATTTTATTTTATTTATTGTGTTATATGTGTTTTTAGTTGTACGGCACCCAGAGCCTCCAGGATTGGGTGCCTAAAAATAAAATTTGCCTTGCCTTGCCTTTATTTCATGGCTGCAGCTCTCATGGCTTAACCCATGAGCCTATATCATGATCAATGTTTCACTCTCCTCTCTTATCATCCTAAAGAGGGAAACTCAACAAAGGTGTCCTTTGTCCCTTTCCAGTTTGCTCTTTATATCAAACTCTTAGCAGTAGCCTTAAGGACCAACCAGAAGGTAGAGAATATCCCACTTGGACATATGGAATACAAGGTAACCCTTTATGTGGATGATGTCCTTCTCACCCTGCTGAACCTGGATAGTTCTACCCAAGCAGCGTGGTCTGACTTACAGGATTTCAGCTGCCTGGCCGGGCTCTGGTTGAATCTTCATAAGACAGAAGTCCTTCTTTGGCATTATTTCTCAGCCCCCTCACTTATGCATGAACTAATCCTGAAGTGGTACAGTACTAGGATAAAATACTTGGGGATCTTCATCTCGAAGGACCTTGATAATCTTGAACTTTTAAATTATGAGCCCCTTATAGTTACTATGACAGAAGATCTGCTCAAATGGGAATAGTTACCACTGACTTTCTTTGCCAGAATTGAAGTTATGAGAATGAACATCTTGCCTCATTTATGTATTTTTTTAAACTTTCTCAATGTTTCCTGCAGCTTATTACTTTACTTAGTAGAATAAGTTAATATCAAGATTTATATGAAGAGGACACTGGCCCCATATTAATTATTTCCTAATACTATACAACTACGACTGTCCTAGGGTGGGGTTGCCTTACCAAATCTCATAATTTGCTGTATGCAAGGGCTTATCACATGCACATTATACTATCCTGGATCATCCATCAGATTTCTGTATCATAGAAGAATATTGATTTTTTGATTAATGACCTATTTGATATTGGCCCATTCCTCTTTGCTAATCAGATGGTCTCTCCACTGTTGGCACACTATGCTTACTTCACAGCCCAAATGTGAAACTGGCCTAGATATTTTACTTCCACAGTGTTCTGGCAGAAGATGATGAACTCTTTCCCATCAAAATTGACCCACATTTCAATGATGGAGACAGGACTCACATTTAGCAGTTTTTAGATGCTAGGGGGTGTTCTTCCCTTTGAAATCATTCAACGTACCTATGACTTAATGAGAAGGCATATTTTATTATTTATTTATTTAGTGAACTGATTCTCCAGGAAAGGCACACTGAGCAAAATGATGCTCGTCTCCCAGTGCAACCAGGGGGAAGGGTTACAAAGGGAGGATAACATGCAGGTTATCACAATAACAATTAATCAGGTATACAGAGGAGAATGATAACACTTGGTTACAACATTGGTTAACAGTCAGCTAAAAGCATATACCAGAGGCATACATACATACTTACATACATACATACATAGAGTACAGCTTGCTGTGGCAGATTAACACTTAGGGCTAAATCTAGGCAGGACAGAGAGAGACAAGAATAGGCGAGTAAGTGCCGTGGGTGGTTTTATAAGCCAGCTTCCAAGGATAGGGCAGTGCTGCTGGTCAGGCAATGGGAATTTGGAGGGGGGGTCATTAGTGTTATTGAGTGCAGGCACAGTTTACCGTGAGGTAATTTGCCAGCGTGTTTGATAGGGAATGGGTGGAGGAAGAGTGGTGAATTTGAGGGGGTAGCACATTCCAGAGTTTTGGGAATCAGTGCAAGAAGGCTGTTTGTCCAACAGAGGCCTTTTGTCTGGGGATATTTAGTAGTAGGGTGTCAAGGGACTGAAGGGCGTGGGGGGGTGGGAGCCAACAACAGTGTGGAGGAGAGGTAGGAAGGGATGGCGCCAAGTCAGAATTTTGAGGCAAATTTGGAGCACTGCAGTTGTCAGCGATTTTCGAGAGATGGGAATGCAAGGGAGCAATAGAGGTCACAGTGATGGGAATGGGGTGGCATCAAGAGCAAAATAGCAGAAGGAATTGAAGAGGGGGTCTAGTTTAAACAAGGTGGATTTAGGTGCAGCACAGTAGACTATGTCACAATAGTCTAAGGAGGGAAGGATCATCTTCTGCACTAGTTCCTGCCTAACCAGAAAAGGGAGGCAAGAGCGGTTCCTGTACAGGGCACCTAGCTTGGGGCGCAGGTTTTTTATGATTTCACTGATGTGGAAAAAGAAGATAAGGTGATGGTTCAACTATACCCCTAGATACTGGAAGGAAGTGACATCCCCCAGGGGATCTAAACTACGAATGGCTGTCGGAAAGCGGTCACCCGCTTAAATCTTTCTGCGACTCCCTTAGTTTCACCCTACTCAATTAAGAGCCCACCCATATCAACAAAAAGAATACAGCCAAAAGCACCCTTCTGGATGTCCTGCTTGTGAATAAACCCCATTCCTTCTTCCACGTTGTAACCTTTGACGTGGATATTAGTGACCTTTGCCTAATAGCTGGAGTTTGGGCAGCCAACAAAGTGCCAACTATGGCCAAATTATCCACCAAAAGGTCAACCAGGTCATTCGACCCAAAGGCATACCTATTTGACCTAAAAAACTCCCCCTTGTGGCAGAGTTTTTACCTTGCTAAAACAGTGGAAACTGCATATTCTATACTACATGAAATCATTACCTACACCATGAATCTACATGCACCTCTGTCAAAAATACACATAAAGGTTAGGAAATGCCATTGATTCACTCAAGATCTCAAGGCTGCACTACTGTCCACGGATAAACTCTGAAAAACTGCCCGCAAATTCCAAATAGAGGAAGATTGGCGCCTCTTTAGAACAGCCAGAAATTGCTGCACCAAACTGATTAGGGAAGCTAAAGCCTGCTATTACCAAGCAGAACTAGATACTGCAGCCAATTGTCCCTCCAAATTTGGGCCATAATCAAAGAACTGATGGAGCCATGTCACAAAATATGCTCCTTACAAAATTACCTCTGACAATACAGTAATCAATGACTAAAAAGAAATACTGTAGGCATTCAACACGCACTTAGCCACAGCAGGCTTAGCCTTCGATAACTCGTCTGCATGTAGCCTGCGCACCCAACTTGGCATGACCCCACTAAATGTTGGCTCCGTTAGTCAACATTTCTCATTCTCATCGGTTTCCCTCAAGGAAGTGGAAGACTTGATTCTCCACCTGGATACTAAGAAACATGCCAGCGCAGATGTTTTCCTAAAGATAGCATGCCACGTATTGGCAGTGCCTATTACTCATTTATTCAACCTGTCCCTAACACAAGGTACCCTCCCTCAAATATGGAAGATCGCACACATTATCCCGCTATTTAAATCTGGAGACCCTTGTGACCTAAATAACTATAGGTCAATTTATCTCCTACCCACACTCGCGAAGCTACTGGAAAAAATAGTAAATGGCCAACTAAGATCCTTAATCGACAGAGAAAAATTACTAAACCCCCTTCAATCCAGATTCAGAGCCAACCACAGTACAGTCTCTGCATTAGCTAAAGTAACCAATGACTGGCAACTGGAGTTGGAGCATAAAAAGTCAGTATGTGCTGTGTTTCTTGACCTCAGCAAAGCATTCAACACAGTCGACCATGATCTGCTCCTCGACGCACTAAAAACACTAGGATTGGATGCTACTTCTCTAAACTGGTTCTCTGAATATCTGACAGACAGATACCAGCAGGTGAAAGTGGATGGCGAACTATCTGCCCTAAAACTCATACAAAGAGGTGTCCCTCAGGGATCCATATTAGGTCCCCTCCTCTTCACAGTGTATATCAACAACATTGATGAGGGAATCAAGGATGCAAGTATTAACTTATTCGCGGATGACACAGTGCTGTACTTGAGTCGTCCCACACCAAAAGAAGCTTGTACTGACCTACAAAAAGATTTCAACCTCCTGCAACTCCAACTAATCAATAAAAAAATGCTGTTAAATGCTAAGAAAACTAAAGCCAAGTTATTTTCTCCTGCAAACTACACAAGCGCTACTGACTCCTTCCCCCCAATAACCATGATGCTGGGAGAGTGCTTAGAGTACATTCCAAAATTCAGATATCTTGGGGTCTGGATTGACTGTAAACTCTCCTTCACTGACCACCTGGAAGTCTTGCTGAAAAAATTAAGGTAAAGACTTGGCCTTTTTACAGGATAAGAAGACTTCTTACAGCAGACACAAAGAAATGACTAGTCCAAACCATGTTCCTGGCCTTAATTGACTACGCAGACTTCATATAGAGTAGCTGTGCGGCTTCCTATCTTGGAAAATTGGATATGCTCTACAGCAGAGCTATATGCTTCATCACTGACCTCCCCTTCTCTACCCATCATTGCACACTATATGCCACCATGGGCTAGACCTCACTTCACTATAGGTGCAACTTTAATGCAGCACTCTGGACACTTAGAGCCCTCAGTGGCAAACTCCCTCAATACCTCATCGACTGTCTGTCTCCGATTGTGCCCAGGAATTATTCCCTTAGAAGCTGCTCACAACTCCTGCTAAATATACCCAGGGCACTCACACGAGTCGGGAGAGCCGCCTTTGGATTCACACTCCCATCAATATGGAATAAAACCAAAAAATACTTAAGTTGAAAACCCCAGTATGTACCCATTTGTTCAAAAATCTTTACCGTGATGGCATTACGGAAATTTGCAACCGCTTTACCAGACACTAACTAACCTCCTTCCCTCAAACAGCGGCTCGCAAATGGCGGCCCCCCAGCTGAAATGTGTGTCTGTGCCTCTGCCTCTAGCATACCCACCAACAGATCCACAGGATTTATTGCCAAACTCCCATATCTTATTCTTTGATGCTCTGAACAGCTGCAACCTGATTCTAGCACATGCTACTGCACTTGGGGATAATTATCATCTTTCTCCCCAAAAAAATATTCGGTCCCTCGTCCATCCAACACCTCCCTCTGCCCCAACCTCCAGGACCCTCCCAGTTATGCCCCTGCTACTATATTCCTCCTCTTGCACTTAGTACAATGGCAGCTTTTCTCCTTCATATGTCACCGTGTTTTGTGGCAAAAATCACTCAGTCACCTTTCGTACAGTCCTCCGCCCTCCCAATGCCTCACTCTGCTCTAACAATTGGGTCCTCTTCACTTGCGCCTCTATTCCCCACCTCTCCCTACATTATGCACTTGATATCTTCTATCTGGTATGCCTACCCTCTTCCTAACATTTCCCACTACAAAATGCACAGTTTTGGGGCTTGGATCCAGCACAAGTTCATTATCCACAACTCCTTGTAGTTCTATGTTCAATGTATATTACCTGTAAATGTGCATTTTTACTATAATAGCAGCTATTTTTACTGTTTGTACTATTGTAACTTGTCTTTCTGTATTATTACTGTAGGACCGCAGGACCACCTTGTAAATGAGCGTGCTCAATGGTGCCCACCTGGATAAATAAAGATGTTGGATAAATAAATAAAGATATTGATTGATTGATTGTCCCATCCTGAGTGTGGAAGGAGGGGAGGGAGGGGAGTTGGGATAGCCACTTTCTCATGCCAAAGGTCATGGTGACAGTTTTATTAGCATTGAGAGAGAACTGGTGCACACTGAACCAAAGTTGAACTTTATTTAAGTCGGACTGGAGATATGATGCTACTTCTTCCAGGGAGGAGCCGGAGGCAAATAAGATGGTGTCATCTGTGTACATATGTATAGATGTGGCTGTGCAGATTTGTGGCAGGTTGTTGAGGAAAATGGAGAACAGGATAGGGCCAAGTACTGACCCTTGCAGGACGTCAGTAGTCACAGGGAAGGGGGAGGAAGTGGCATCTGCAATTCTTACTGATTGTGTTCTTCCTGAGAGGTAGGCACTGAACCAGTTAGTGGCTGAGATAGTGAGGCCTGCATCCAAGATGCTTGTTGACAGCAAGATGTGGGAGACAGTGTTGAATGCTTTAGCAAGGTCGACAAATATTGACAATGAGATCTGCCCTCTATCCATTCAGGAGAGGATGGTGTCAGTGAGTCTTAACAAGGAGGATGCAGTGGATTGGCCATTTCTGAAACCAGACTGAAACAGCATTAAGAAGTTAGAGTCAGAGAGAAAGTAGGTAAGTTGGGCGAGCACTAGTTGTTCTTGTAGTTTAGCAAGGACTGGGAGGAGAGAGATAAAATGGTAGTTTGAAGTGGAGGAGTGGAAACCCCCTTTAGGAAGGGGAATAACAATGGCATGTTTCCAGGCCTGGGGGACAGCAGCAGTGGTAAAGGAGTTGTTTAGGAGATTGGCAAGAGGTGTTGCTATGGCTGGTACAGAGAGGTGGAGGAGTCTGGTGTCCAGCCTGTCGGAGGAATTACCTTTAGATGGGTTTAGAGCCAGTGAGGTCTCGAGGGCTTCAGTCTGTGTGATAGCTTTGAAGGAGAAAGTACAAGACCAAAGGGAGTTTGAGGATCCCATGGTAGGGTCAGGTGGAGCAGTGAGGGGCAGGGAAGAGAGGAGAGTCAAGGCACAAGAGGTAAAATATGTGTTGAACTTGGCAGCCACCGCTCCTGGGTCAGAGAGGAGTAAGCTGTTTACTTTTAGGAGTGGTGTAGGATTTGCAGCTGGAGGGGAGAAGAGGGAGTGGATGACCTTTCAGAATTCAGATGGGCTATTTAAGTTTGACTAGAGGGAGGAGTTGAAGTATTCCACTTTAGCTAGCCAAGTTGCTCTGGTGCACTTGTTACGCAGCTCACAGTACATGGTGAAATCTTGTGGGAGGTGAGAAGATTTATGCGCTCACTATGCGTTATCACAGGCATGTTGGCAAGCTATAAATTCTTGGGTAATCCAAGGCAGGTGGTTACCGCATACCCTTGAATGATGCAGCAGGGCGTGAGTATTCCAGACATTGAGGAATGTGTCTTGGAATTGTATGAGTGCATCATCTATAGAGCAGGCTGTAGAGGGTGGGGTCTAGTTAGCGAGGGCTAGATCTTCAAGCACAGTGGAGAGGTTGAGGGATTTATAGGACCGTTGGATTAGAAACTTTGGGGCAGATAAGGGGCAGTGGATTTTTCTGATCAGGTATATAATGTGGTGGTCACTCAGGGAGTCCGGGAGCAGACCAGCTTGGAAGATCCGATGGGGGTGGGTGGTGAGTGCCCAGCCTATTAGTGAGTGGTTCCCAGATTTGAGGTTTAGGTGGGTGGGCTCAGTGATGAATTGTGACAGGTTTAGTGCAGAAATGTCAGTATGGGTTTTGCTGAGAGAATGAGATAACCAGCTGTGGTTAAAATCCCCCATAATATACAATTCCCCCTTCAAGGTTAGGGGGGAGATTTGCATGAGTAGGTTGGTGACAGGTGACGCTGGAGAGCCCAGCCAGCAGTATACACTGGTGATGTAAATAGGGATTGAGAAGGGTAGATCCAGTTGAGCCAGTATAAGTTCATGGGCTTTAGGTTCTGACTTGGCTATGACTACAGAGAAGAGTAGTTTGGCATTTATATAAATGGCCACACCACCGCCTCTGGTAGCCCTGTCCTGGAGGGTCATGGTATAACCTGGGATTGAGTCCGAGGGCTCAGAGATGTTTTTGTTTCACCAAGTCTCAGTCAGAATGATGATGTCAGGGGCATAGTGGGCTGCAAGTCCCTGTAGGGAGTGAGGTTAGAGGGCTAGGCTTCTTATGTTTAGGTGCAGAAGAAGCCAGAAGGGGAAGGAAACATATTCAATTCAGTGCTTTACAGTAACTGGTAATTGCTATTTTTCTTTTAAACTTAGATTGTGGGCTTTTAGTGACACTGTAATTTATTTGCTGTCTTTACATAGAATTGTTTTTGGGCTGTTGAAAATTTAAACCGTAGTGGTGGTGGTGTATTTCTTTGCTGTCTTTAATTGCTGCAAATGTTGGTCCTCCCTTCCCCTTCCACCAACTCTTAATTATATGCCCTGTTAAATCTGATTGACAGTAGCTAAACACAGGGGATAGTAAGGGGTGTGGAGTAGGAGGGGCATAAGGGGGAAGAAGCCCACCCTCAACATAACAAGTGTTTTGACTCATTTATTTATTTATTGGTTTATTTTCTTTTTTTAAAAAGAAAAGTATCTGAGGATCAGTGGCAGGATTTTAGGACAGCAAATTAATAAAAAGGAACTAGAAGAGCTTCAGTAACAGACAAGTAGTGGAATTGCAGTATAATGTGGGGAGTGGTGAATGCAGGCTGTGGGCAGCCATATTCAGACAGACGTTCTGGACACTGAGGTGCTGCCCTATCTGCATGCATCTCTCTGGACTGTGGGATGAGGTAGCCAGACTCAGAGCAGAAGTAAACTGGGTCAGGAGTACCATCACCCCTATCCAGGGACCACCCAGTCCAATGCAACTGCCTCAAAGGATACCGAGAACTAGGAGCACTTGGATGACAGTGGGCTCAGGTAGGGTTAGAGCGGTCAGCCAGAGGGTCATCCCAGATCCTATTCCACTCAAGAACTCATATGCCACACTGGCAAATGGGGACAACCAAATAGAGGTACCCAGAGAAGCGGAAGGAAAGGATGTGGAGGTTAGCCAAGGAAGTGACCTCGGCAGGGAGAGCAGTAGACCCAAGAGGAGGAGGAAGTGAATCCTGGTGGGGGACTCCATCATAAGAGGGGTCCAGCTAGGAACACAGGAGGGAGAGGACAGGGAGGTGAGGTGCCTACCAGGTGCCTCGGCATGGAGGGATGGAAGGAAGATCCTGGGGATCACTGGGAAGGCAAGATGGGAGTGTGAGCTGGATGTCATTATCCACCTAGGTACTAATGACCTGGCAAATGAGGAGCCAAAGGAAGTTCAAGAAGAGTTTAGAAAATTGGGGAGGGGTCTCAAGCAAGTAGCTACTTCTGTCACTTTCTCAGAAGTACTACCTGTGAGAGGCAAGGGAGAGCATAGGGGTACATGCACCAGGAACTTTAACTCATAGTTGAAGAACTGGTGCTGTGAGGAAGGGTTTGGATTCATTGGTGACTGGGGACCCACCTGGAGGGATGGAGGTTTGTACAAGCCTGATGGCCTGCATCCATCCAGGAGAGGAATCCAAGCACTCAATGAT
Organism: Neoceratodus forsteri; assembly: GCA_016271365.2. Lineage (NCBI taxonomy): Eukaryota > Metazoa > Chordata > Ceratodontiformes > Ceratodontidae > Neoceratodus > Neoceratodus forsteri. The sequence continues at coordinate 270,467,766 of CM028132.1, read as the reverse complement.
AAGTTTAAATGCTACATTGACAAGCATTTAAACTAGCAAAGGGGGGTGGCAGGCCATCAAGGAGGGTACCTACTTGCTCACCCCACACAGCTAGCAGTGGAACCAGTGAACCAGAGGAGTGGCTATTTCTACACAGCAGTGTGCAAAAGATGGAGATTAGTGCCCAAGAGGTGGATCAGCAGAAAAGGGGCAAAATTCAGCAGAAGGGCAGACAGCAAGGAGAACCAGGGATAAAGGACAACCAAGGAAGGGGCTGGAGTAGAACAGCGAAACAGTCTAGGGAGGTCAAATCATGGAAAGCCATGTGTGCCAATGCCAGGAGCCTTAGCAACAAGATGGAAGATCTGGAGGCTGTCATGGTGCAGTCAGACCTGGACATTGTGGCCATCACTGAAACCTGGTGTAATGATAACCACGACTGGGAGATGGTCATACCTGGCTACAACATATTCAGAAGAGACAGGGCAGGTAGAAAGGGAGGAGGAGTGGCACTGTATGTGAAAAATGACATAAGGGCCACAGAGATCCAAGAGGAACAAAATGGGGGAGAGATACTGTGGGTTAGCTGGAAAGGAAAATGGGCCAGCCATCCACACAGGTGTGGTCTATTGACCACTCAGCCCAGAAGGAAGAAACAGATAGGAGTTGATGCTAGCCATCCAAAGGATGGCAGACAAGGGTGAGGTAGTACTGGTTGGAGACTTCAATATTCCAGGACGTGGACTGGAGCATCCCAGCAGCATCAACTAGGAGCAGATTTATCCTGGACTCCTTCAGGGTGCCTTCCTCAAGCAACTGGTCATGGAACCAACTTGGCAGAAGGCAATGCTGGACCTTGTGCTCACAAACAAGGGACAGTGTGATGGGGGTAACAGTGGGGAGCACCTGGAGAACAGTGACCACCAGTCATTGTGGTTTGAAATCACAGAAAGAGCAGAACCAAACCACACAAAAACACATATCCTGGATTTTAGGGGGGCAGACTTTGGGAAAATGGGGAGATACTTGAAAGAGGCTTTAAGGGGAATGGGGCAGGAATCAGAGGTTGAGGAACAGTGGGCAGTATTTAAAATGGGGATTACAAGAGCAACAGAATTATGCATTAAACAGGTTAGCAAGAGGAAAAGGAAGAGGATACCATTATTGTTTTCCAAAGAGCTAGTGAAGAAAGTGAAAGCCAAAAAGATCGCATTCAGGCAATACAAAAATACACAGGCAGAAGGGGATAGGGAGAAGTACCAGGAGAAGCAAAGGGAGGCAGGGAAGTCAGTAAGGGAAGCCAAAGCTGTGACAGAAGAACACATTGCAAAATCAGTGGGTAGAGGGGACAAAACCTTTTACAGGTACATAAGGGAAAAAAGAAAGGCAAAAGGAGGGTGAGTGAGACTGAAGGAGGAGGATGGAGGCTGCAAGGAGGATGACAACAGTAAAGCTGACATATTGAACAGGTATTTCTGCTCAGTCTTTACCGAGGAAGAGAAGAGGAATGGGTCTGAAGGTACAAGGGGTGAGAATGGTGCAGGAATGGACACAAGTCCTTTACTCAAGAAAGGGTCCTGAAGGAACTGGAAGTAATAAGAGTTGATAAAGCAATGGGGCCAGATGGGTGCACCCAGGGTCCTTAAAGAACTAAGAGAGGTGGTGGCTGAACCTCTGGCTATCCAGTTTAGCTGATCACTGGAAACAGGGAGGTACCCAAAGATTGGAGGACAGCAGATGTAGTCCCCTTACACAAAAGTGGGAACAAAGAGGGAAGGAACTACAGACCAGTCAGCCTCACCTCGGCAGTGGGAAGATCATGGAAGCACCACTGAAGGAGATGTGGAACATCTGGTTGTCAATGGACTACAGGACCCAAGGCAGCATGGTTTCACCAGGGGGTGGTCATGTCAGACCAACCTCGGTGAATTTTTTGACCGAGTGACTAGGGAGGTGGATCAGGGGAAGGAAGTGGACATGGCCTATCTGGACTTTAGCAAGGTCTTTGACACTGTGCCACATAGAAGACTATTACATAAACTGGGGAATATGGGTGTGGGCAGGACAGTAGTGTGATAGGTAGGTAACTGGCTAGGTGGCAGAACACAAAGGGTGGTGGTAAATGGCTGTCACTCCACAGAGGGAAGAGTGACCAGTAGGGTACCACAGGGATCAGTGCTGGGACCGGTCCTGTTCAACATCTTCATCAGTGACATTGACTGGGACCTAGAAGGCAGAATTTCACTGTTCACTGATGACACAAAGCTCTGTAACTAGAGTAGACACACCAGAGGGTGTAGACAGAATGAGAAGGGACCTGCAGAAACTTGAAGGAATGGTCAGGGATTTGGCAGTTGAAATTCAATGCAAAGAAGTGCAAGATAATGCATATGGGCACAAGAAACCTGGCACAATATATCAGTTGGGGTGGAGGATATAGCATGCACCAAGCAGGAAAGGGATCTTGGGGTTATCATCTCTGATGACCTCAAGGTAGAAACAGTGTGACAAGGCAGCAGGTAAAGCAAATAGGATGCTGGGATGCATAGGCAGGGCATCACCAACAGGAAGGGAGGTTATAATTCCACTATACAAGACACTAGTGAGGCCCTACCTGAGTACAGTGTACAGTTCTGGAGACCTTACCTATGTAAGGACATAGACAGGGTAGAGAAGGTTCAGAGGAGGGCAACAAAGATGGTACATGGATTGCATCACACTTCCTGTGAGGACAGGTTGAAGGAACTGAATATGTACTCCCTGGAGGAGAGGAGGGAAAGAGGGGATATGATAGAGACATACAAGTGTCTTACAGGGAGGAACAGGGTGCAGGAATATACTATTTTTAAGCGAAAAAGATGTTCCAGGACTAGAGGGCATGGGATGAAGTTGGAGGGAGGACGATTCAGAGGAAACGTGAGGAAGAATTTCTTCACAGAATGGGTGGTGGACAAGTGGAACACCCTGCCAGAGGAAGTGGTGGGGGCTGAAACAATCACGTGATTTAAGAATGCAAGGGATAGACATAAAGGAATTCTGGAGGTCAGGGGTAAGGGGCAACAGACTTCTAGGAAAACATAAACTGAACTTACAGGCTCAAATAGGCAGACTGGGTGGGCCACAGACCCTTATCTGCCGACACTGTCTATGTATCTATGTATGTATCTATCTATGTGCAAGATGCACAGGCCACATGGGAGAGGGCTTCCACTGGGGTTTGTGGCAGTAGACGAGTTTGGAGAGAGTCCAGGTGAATTTAGTAGGGTAGGGGTATGGTGGGGACCTGGGTTTGGATGTATGTTCCTGGCTGCAAGGTGCAGCAGGGCAGTAGTAAGATAATGTCCTACAATGTGTAGCCACCAATAAGTGGTTGAGCACTGTCTTGTATGAGTACACTGGCGGCTGTAATAGGTTCAATGGGAGGTAAGAAGTTGGAGAATTATCCAAGTGTGTGAGGGAGGGAAAAGGAAGGAGCAGGGGCACACATTTGAGTGGACCCACGTTTGGCTGGGGGGAGTGGCAGTCGCAGAGTTTGGGAGATAATGGGACCTTATAAGATCAGGCAGAATAGGGGGTTGAAGTTTAGTGGATGTTTGTGGTAAGTTGGAGAGGAGTGGTGGGTGGCAGATGATTAGGATAGCAAGAAGGGGCAGGTAACCTAGCAGTAGGGACATGGCTAGTGGCACACAGAGAGCAGTATACTAGCAGCTCAAGTTGCACCAGTATTTTGTGAGCTAATTGGCTGGAGGAGGGAGTTGGACAGAGAGGACTGAGGGAAAAGAAGTCTTGGCTGAGCACTGAGGTTGAGAGACAGAGAACTAGGATGCCAGAAGCTAACCAGCGACCTCTGGGGGCTAATTAATATAAGGAGCAGATGGGAAACCAAGGAGATAAGAAACTGCATCTCGCAAGAGAGTCAGAGAGAGTCACTGTAAAAGTAATACCAGCTAAGGGTGGGAGGGTATTGGGGGGTGGGTGGGGAGCAGTCACTTTGGGGAACAGCTAATGCTGAGTTTGATAAGCATGGTAGAAACAGCTGCTGGAGCTCTTGCCATACCTGCTATGATTTGGGGGTGGGGGAGGGCAGTTCCTGCATGGCCTTCATGACCTGGGACCCTCGGTGGATCCTCAAGCTGTGGAGACAGAAGGGGAGGTAAGAGAATGTTATACAGCCCAGAAGGAAATGGCTTACCTTATTAGCATATGAGGCAAGCTGCACACTACTACCTACTACCAGGGTCATCCGCTACTGCTGTTTAAACAGGATACAAATTCATGTTTAACTGAGCAGCATGTAAACACAACATCATTTAAAACTTATATTTCTAGGGCAAGTAAGATGTACAACTAAATCCAAAAACAAAACTTGTGGGGCTACAGTGCTTGAGGATCTGACACCTGAACTAGAGTCCCTATAAATTCATGCACAGTAGGGATTAATTAGATGCAACAGAAGCTGAGAGCAAGTAAGATGTAAAAATAAATCCAAATGCAAAACTTATGGGGCTACAGTGCTTGAGGATCTAACTCTTGAACTAGCATTCCTATGAATTCATGCACAGTAGCTGACTTCTCCAGGAGTTCTGACGCAGTTATAACTTAAATTACTGAGTCGAGCTCCACTGCATTCTGGCACAGGACAGAGGTTCTGAAAGCAACGTTTAAAATTATTAAATGCCCATATAGAAACCACTGTGTTCTCTTAAGGTTCCCTTTGGAAAGTGCTTAATGCTATGCAAGGTGCATATAAAATTCTTGTCTTAAATGCCTAGAACAGAGGTTCTTAAAGCAATGTTAAAAATTATTAAAATGCCCATCTAGAAACCTCTGTGTCCTCTTAAGGCTCCCTTCAGAAAACATTTAAGCAATCAATATCTTCAGGTATGTATCTATCTCCTACACAAATAGCCAGATCATACCCACCTTCCTGAACCTACCCCACAATTACTTGAAATGTTTTAAGATGCTTTCAGAGATATTCCTTTGGGGCATATGATAAATAACTTATGCTATGGATTATAGAACATTTTAGGTGACTTGACAGAGTCAGTTCTGGAAAGTTAGAACAAAGACTTGGGAATTCCTCATGTTTCTTAGCCACTTGGCTTAAGTTCACATTGCCAGCACTGAAGATCACCTCCTCCAGTGTGTGGAGGGAATTTGTGTGGAAATGTCAGTCCTGATATTTTCACACACCTGCTGTGCTAATGAAATTCATACCATCACAGTACAGACAATGCTGGAGAGGTTGTGGTCAATCCCAGGCTGACCATTTCCCTATATTCTGGTCTTGTCCAATTCTTACCCTTTACTGGGAGGGTACAGTGGAACAACTGGAGGAATTGTCAGGCTCTCACAATTAGCTTACTACAGCATTGGTTCTTCTGTCTATTTCTCTGCCAGATGTCCATCTACCCCTAGGTCATTGATCAATACATATATATTCTGGCAACTAAAAAGGCCATTACACACCTCTGGATTGCCTCTACTGCCCCAACAGTACATATGTGGCACAAGGTAGTTGGTGAGATCTTTGTAATAGAGAGGATGACAGCAGCACTTCATGATAGGTCTGTCCAATTGTCTGCTAGTTGGCATTCCTGGGTGTTGTATATTTCAGGTACAGACCATAATCCCTGCACTTCTAATCCTTGCTAGAGAGTGGTGCAGGCATTAGAGGACAAAGTTATCTTACATTGACAAGGCTACAGGGGGATGGGGTAGGCCCTGGCTTGACTTGTCTAACAGTTGCTTGTATGTCTGTGGACATTTGGGTCATTCTTGTAATTATTACAGCAGAAATCCTGAAAATATTGTACTATATTTGGTTTTCTTAGATTACCTGGGTGAACATGTTCCTATAACAATATGGTGATGACTCTCTTCATGCTTCAATAGAATTTTAAATTTAAAAATAAATGACTCCCTGGCTTTTCACCTTTAGAGAAGCCAAAACTCCTGGATGACCCGAGCTGAACCCCATCTCTCCCATGACTGCTTCTGCCCTTCCAACTCAGCTCAATTACCAGTACCTCAGTATTGTCCAAGCTGAGTCTCAGCCAACTACATTCCATCCACTTCTTAATCTCTGACAGGCACAAATTCAGCATCTCAATAACATCAGGCATCTCTGGTGCAAAAGACAAATGCATCTTGATATCATCCCCATAGCAGTGTAAACTCAGATCATATTCTTGAATGATCTTCCCCAGGGGCAGCATGTACACTGCAGACAGCATAGGTGAGAGGACCAAACCTTGGTTCATGCCACAGAGAAGGGGCAGTGGGAATGATGAGTAAGTTCTCATAACCTACATCCTATCCCTGAGGCATGATTCAAACCAGTGAATAAGTTTGCCAGTGAGTCCTCTGTACTCCTATAGATAATTCAACAGCAACCCATGATCCATAGTGTCAAACGCTGAGGAGAGATCAAGGAGAATGAGAATTGACTGTTCACTCCCTCTCTAGCCATAAGGAGGTAATTATGTACCTGAGTAATGCCATCTCAGTGCTATGGCTGGATATAAAACCAGATTGAAAGGGTTTATAGGTGTCATGAGCTACTAGGTGCACCTGAGGCTATAGCGAGACAACCTTCTCAATTAACCTTACCTAAAAAGGTCAGTTACAGACAGGGCAGCAATTCACAAGAATATCTGGTTCCAGTGATGGTTTCTTGAGAAGGGACTGAAACAGTGCATTTTCAATGTCACCAGGAAGACCCCCTGTGAAAGGGAACACTTAACTATGTGGGGCCTGGGTCTTGTTCACAGAAGGTGGGTCATAGTTCCAAGACCACCTCAGAGACCTCCTCCATCATGACTGACCAAAACTCTCCCCAGGACACCTGAGTGTATCCATGAGGTACAGGCTCAAATCTGCTGGGGTGCAAAAGCTCAGTTGGAGAGAGTCTGTCCTGGATACAGGACACTCCGTATGAGAAGAATTGAGCAAACTCTTCTCACTTAGCTGATAAATGTGCTCTTATCAACTGAAGGCAAGTTGGATTTAATAATCTGTCCACAGTATGGAACAGCTGAACTGGTCAATGCCTCCCAGCTGCAATATCCCTGGATAGAAATGTTGACTTCTTGTGAAATTGTCATCTAATATTCATCATAATGGATCATCAGGGCCAGTTTGTCCCATTGGGCTCTGTACCTCCTCCAACGGTGCTCTAACCACAAACATTTGGTTTTCAGCTCCCAAAGCTCCCAATCAAACCATGGGGAAGCTAATTGTGAGACCCGTGGTCATACATGGGTAGGTGCTACAGAGTTGATGGCTCCAGCAATAACCCTGTTATAGGTCAACACGACATTCTCCAATCCCATCTTATATCTGCCAACATCTCTGAGATGTCCAGTATTGCCTACAGCCCTTCTGGCCTAAGTCCTCTTAAAGGGTACTACTGAACCATCTCCAAAGAGGGAGGACAATGGGGGGGAACCCCGAAGGAGAACTTCATTGTGCAATGATCTGACCAACTGACCTTTAGTAACCTTGAGGTTACTAACCTTGACTCCCAGGGAGATAATCAAGTCCAAGGTGTGTCCATGTTGGTGAGTTGCAGAAGTAATAACTTGCACGAGGCCTGGTGATTATAGCAACTGGATGAAGTTCCTTCCAAAGTGCAATAATTCTTTGTTGACCCATGTGTTGAAATCATCCAGAACAATCCATTTGGACAACTCCAAGAACATGTCAGCGATGAAGTCCAGGATTTCCCACAGAAAAAAAACCCAACTCATCCCGCAGAGGTGGTACACTAGGAGGATTCTGCAACATGCACCTGGAGCCCCGCACACAGACACACATTCAAATGATGAGGTGTCTCCCATTGGGTTCACACTGAAGTTCAGGTCAGATCTAAAACAGATAGCCACCCCTCACAATCTCTCTGCAGGCAGTGTACCATGGAGAATACAGCTGGGACCACCACTTCCAGAACTGGGCTAGCATCATCACTCAGCCAGGCTTCCATGATGCAAGAGGAGCCTGAAATTAAATCTTCCATGATGGCAGTCTTCTTCCTCAGGTATCTCACATTGTAAAACATCACCCACAGGGGACAGAGTGAGACATCTGGCATAGTGGCTATATACTTACTAAGTCTGATGGGTTCCCTGGGTATGGGAACCAAACATGTCTCACATCCCTCTCGGTCCCATTTCATCCCAGGGTATCTCCAGAGTCTAAATGTCTTAATAACACTCCCCCCCATTAGCACCCCTCAGAGTCAACTGCTGACCACATTGCTTCCTCTCAACCCCCCTTCACTGCAACGACAAAAGGCAGTTCTAGTCAGGGGAGGGTCTTGAAAGAGGCACAGATCATGCCGCTGGGATGAGGAGTATCTAAACCTAGGGGTCAAAGGCCATACCTGACACACATATCCGCAGCTGCGGGACTTAAAACAAACACCCCAAAGCTCCTCACAAACACCCCCCCAAAACCACTCTTCAGATAAAATACATACTCTCTCACACCACCCTCTAATACAACACTTTAATCACTTGCAATACACACTAAACCTAAAACCATACACCATGTACACCACTGACCCTATACATATGCAACAATACTCACACACCCCTATAGAACAAATAAACAGCAGTACCTATAACACACAATCCAAGCCATGTAACCTAATCTGGTTACACCATCCACACAGTCGCCAAAACAAATAACATTTTTTATTAACAATATCTACTATAAAATAGTGCCATAGTGTCCAAGAAAGCAAATGCACATAACACAGTGTTCTGCTCCCACTAGAGCTGAGACAAGTACATAACTAGAGAGTTTGTACAAGCGAGAGTCTCATCACTGCCACATACAGAAATGTGTGCCAGAAAACAATATGAAAGGTTTTGAGCAAGCAGGCTCTCTCACCGCCAGCTGACTCACTTTAATCTGGAATCCTCCAAATGTTCAGTCAAGTCCTCCACAGTCTTGGCAGGGGAAAGGTAAAAGATTATCTGGCCCCAGAAAATGGCAAATGGATGATAACCAGCAGCAGACCAAGCCTGGCAGCCTACCATCACAAATCTGCCACGCAGTAAGTTCCCATGGCTAGGTCTATCAGTGCTCTCTCATTCCCTGTCAATCAATCAATCAGTCAAGCAAGCAATCTTTATTTAACCAGGTGGAACACCCTTGAGCAGAATGCTCATTTGCAAGGTGGGCCTGGGCTGAGACACATATAATACAAAATCAGACAATACAGCAGATCATACAAAAAAATGCAAGAGACATACAGTGATGATAAACAGTTGTAGGGACATACATAGTGCAGAAAGATTGCCGGGACTAACCACATATACATCATCTACATACTGGAGTAGTGTATCCAGATACATAAATCAAAAATTATATTTGCATGCGTAAACACAAGCAACTATATATTGATGATTGGGAAGGCATTAAGCTCGACAGTGAGTAACTAGTTAGTGCTGACCCCTATCTGAACAGGGGTGATGATAGGTAGGTGCTGATGATCTCATCACGATGAGGTGGGTGTGCTCAAAGCACAGAGTCAAGATGAGGAGAGGAAGTAGGGAAGTAGAGACATGCATACAGAAAAGGAGAGTGGGAAGTATGCTTAGGGCAGGACACATTGGCAAAAGATGTAGATATATAGGAAATTGGTAGGATATGGGATATAAGTATATGAATATAGGTAATTACTGGTGGAATAGAGGGGTGTCATGTATTAGTATGTGCTAGGGGAATAGACCTGTGCCACCAGGTTAGATTGTTAGGGCATGTAAGTGGCAGCATTCAGCGAGTTCTGACAGGGAGGCAGCATTCAACAAGGTCTAACAGGGTGGTAGCATCTAGGGGGAGGATGGGGTAGGTATAAGGTGGCTTATCAAGGGAAAAATAGTGTGGCATATGTCAGCATGGACGGAGGGAAAAGAGCTGTGCCAGCAGGCTAGGATGGTGGGACAAAGGAGAAGCGGCCAGCTGATGGCAAAGTGGAATCTATGAGGAAGCTGTGCCTGCATGCTAGAATGCCAGTACGAGTGAGAGGCAATCATTCAGTGAGTACTGGCAGAAGGGTAGCGCCTACGAGGAAGAGTAAGAAGATCTTAGGCATAGCATTAACAGCTGTCTTGCAGGGTCTGCTTTAAAAGGGTTTTGAATTTTGCAAGGCTGACAAAGTTGGAGAGTCTGAGGGACTTTTGTAGAGCATTCCATATTGTGTGAAGCTCATGGCTTAAGGAAGGGGAGACATGGTGAGTTCTGATTCTTGGGGTTTCTAGCATGATATGCGAATATATCCTGAACGAGTAAGATTCATGAGAGATAGTCAGGAGGTTACAGATATACTCTGGGAGTTTGCTGGATAGGGCTCTATAAGACCAGATGGCATTATTTATTAGTCTTCCATTTTTAAGTGAGTGCCAGCCCAGAGAAGAGTAAAGGGAGCAGTGAAGTGTGTTGCAGGGGGCACCAGTAATAAATCCTATGGCCCTGTGATATAGGGTGTCCAGCTTAATTAGGGCAGTGCATGGGCCATGGCTATAGATGACGTCAGAGTAGTCTATGAGCTGGAGGAAGGTAGATTGTACTAACTCTCTTTTAGCCTCGTAAGTGAGGAGATGTTTGATGTGAAAGAAGAGACCAAGTCTCAGCCTGAATTTTTTACATAATTCCTCTATATAGGCCGTAAATAAAAGTTTGCTGTTGATCCATACTCCCAAGTACTTGAACCTGTCCATAGGTTCCAGGAGTTCTCACGGTAGGGTGGAGATCAGAGGCGTAAACCTCATGGGAGAGGGCAGTATATGGTGCGGGTGGGGGGAAAGGAACTTTGACTTTGTTTTTTTTTTTTGCATTTAGCTGCAATTTCAGGTTCAAAAGGTTGTGCTGCGGGGTGTTGCCGGTCTGCTCAAGGGTGGGCTTGGAGACAGATCACGGTGTCATCTGCAGATACGTGCATGGATGCATTTTTTATGCTGGAGTTAAGCTTGTTTATGTAGATCACAGAGAGGAGAGGCCCCAGGATGGACCCTTGGGGAACACGTCTTTGTAGTGTCTTGAGAGGAGAGAGTTCCCCTTGTGCTTTTACTTGCTGTTGCTGTCCAGTCAAGTAACATTGGAACCAATTCAGTGCAGTGTTGTCGAGGCCAATGTTATGGAATTCAGTGATAAACAGGCTGTGGTCAACTGTACTGAAGGCTTTGCTCAGGTCAAGAGATATGGCCCCCACATATTGTTTTGAGTCCATAGCCAGCCGCCAATCATTAGTCATGCTAAATTAGCCCTGATCCAGTAGCAAGCTATATTCAAAGGAATAGCCCCAGAGCTAAACCTGCTGAATATAGTGTGCAAAGGAAGCAGTGCAAGCAAGGCTGGGATTGTAGGGCTAAAATAGCCTGGGAAACAAGACAGCTCTGAATATAGCAACAGGGAAGTGCAAAATGCAACAGCAGCTCAGTGGACACAGAGGTGGAATAAGGCAGAGCTGAAGTTAGTGGACAATGTGTGTGATAGCAATGAAGTATTGCACAACAACTGCAAACAACAATGCAGGCCACACACTGCAGAACTATGCTATGCTTTTGTGAGGTTTGCCTGGGGCTAACCTGATAGCACAGTGCTAACACATTAGCCTGGTGCAAACAGGTTAGCCTGGGGTAAATGTTTGCCATATTCAAAGATCCTATGCAAATGATCCTACTCAGGCAATCCATGAGCAAACAGTCACATTTGCATATCACTAAGGCATGCTTTGCATGCACTCACATTTATTTTACCTGGTGCTATTGCAAGGAGCCTACAGCAGCCCCCTGTTGGTCAGGATGAAAGTACAGGCTGGAAGCTACAGGCCAGGATGTGCTCACAGCAACACCCTGTTGGTCAGAATGGATGTTCAGGCTGCATGCTGCTGGAAATGGGTGTTTGCAGGCACATTCAGTGCATACCACTCACTCATGCAGCACTGCAATGAGGGACACTGACACTCAGAATGAGGGACACAGCAGCAGCATATATGGAGATACAAGCGCTGAACATTGTGGAACCATTGCCCTTACCTGTATGAAGTTTACAACTGTATCCAGCATTGCAGAATGATATGATATCCCGCTCCAACATATGAATGCAGAGTACAGTCCCTGTGTGTGCAGCACCTTTTCTATGAGGGACAGGCAATTCAGAGGGCTACAATGAGGAATGTCCCTCAAAATGAGGGACACATGGGAGCTATACTCTGTACATAGGCAAATACTTCCCTGGTAATCTAGTGGCCCCCCATACCTCTCAACATCCCTGACTATCACAGATGACCCTGATTTAGCCTCGCAATAGTCCCCTGCCCCTCGTAAAATCTGTGTGTGAATAACAGAACAGTGGGAATTTGGCAGTACAAAATATGGTCAAACATTAACATTACAGGCTTGTTTGTCTTCAGAATGTGCATTTTGCACAACTACCCTTATTCCAACTGCTGTCTGAGTCGATAGTACCACTTTTGCAGATGTGTCCCTGATATGGGGTCTTTGTCCCAGAATGTGATGAGGCATGGTCCCTGATCTATGAGAACATGGGATGAGAGGTATGCCCCCGCCCACATGCAATCCCCAACCCCTTTGTAGTGGTTATCAGACTTTCCCTGGTAATCTAGTGGCCCCATCATGATCCATGACCCCCGTAGCTGTAGCAAATAATGTATTTCCCTGGTAGCCTAGTGTCCCCCATCACAATCCCGACCCATGTAGCTATAGTAAGAATTTTCTTTCCTGGTAGTCTACTGGCCTCCCACCCCCTCCCCCATGATCCCCGACCCTGTAGCTGTATTAAAAATTTATTTCCCTGGTAGTCTAGTGGCCCCCCACCCCCCACTTGGCAGTGCCCGACCCCCAGCTCCTCCCTCCTAAACATCCCGGAACCGAGCCGGCAACTGGCTCAACCCACCTTTCACCTTCGTGGCCAGCCGCCAGCTGTGTGATATATGAGTGTATACCCGACAGAGTTATGAATGAGCACATCATTCATAACTCAGTTGGGTATGAGCTCATTCATCACACAGTTGGCAGCTGACCGCAGAGGTGAGCGTTGGGTTGAGCCAGTTGCTGGCTCCATTCTGGGATATTTGGGGAGGGGACCAGGGGGTCAGCACTGCTGGGTAGGTGGAGGGTGGACCACTAAATTGCCAGGGAAATTAATTCTTTACTACAGCTACAGGGGTCAGGGATTGTGATGGGGGAGTGGGGGGGGTCACTAGACTACCAGGAAATACATTATTTACTACAGCTACAGGGGTTGGGGATCATGATGGGGGGCCAGCAGACTATCAGGGGAAATAAATTTTTTAATACAGCTACGGGGGTCATGGATCATGATGGGGGGGTGGGGAACCATTAGCCAACCAGGGTTGGACATGGACGTAATTAGTAGTTACACTTCAAATTACTATGGTGGTAATTCGAAGTGTCACTTCAAATTACTTCAGATTCCACTGCCAATTACCACATGCTTTTTGCAGGTGGTATTTAGCATCACACTATGGGTGGTGCAACAGCCTGTAGCACAGCACTAATATTTTGAATATGCCGGTGCACCGGCATTCATGGCCACTCTCCTACCTCCCTCCCCTGAATACATTAACTTTTAGCATCAGCACTATCACACAGCACCAGCACTAAACAGGCTTTTCAATATTGCAGTCCTGTGCAAATTCTGCGCTCTTCCAGGTCTACTGATTTGCATCAGGTGCAAAGCTTTGAATATCTGTACCATGGTCCCAACACAGCTATCCTAAATACATTATATGCTGATTAGTACAGAGTAAAGTGAATAGTGCCTGAAGAGGCAGTTGTAGTGCTGTGGCATGACAAGGCCTGGACCTGACACAGCCAAGTACAGGGAGGAGGAAGCTAGAGGTGTAGAGGTAGAGGGAAGTGAAGTCAGGAGGGGGTCTGACTGTGACAAGTGGGACCAGGAAGACACATTGGATACAGTGTCTCTACCTGTTATGTCTTTATATATAGTTCATGATGTCTGTTTGAAAATCGTGTGTGTCTCTTTCAATAGATGCATGTATATAAGGTTGGGGTGAGTGTGTGGGTACAACTGCATGTTTGGGTTTGCACTTCTGTATGTGACTGTATCTCTCTGCATGCAGCTGTGTCTGATGTTTGAGTATGTGTGATTGTGCATGCAACCCTTTGGGAAAAACATAATTATTACCCCCAGCCCTTGCTGGTACTAGCTTACTCTTATTAGAACTGTTACAGATGGCCCAGTGTGGCCTGTAGCAGCATGACAATGATCTGGAATGTAAAAATACTAATTAATGAAAGTCTACTGCATGTCCCCTAGTACAGTTTTAGGCAGGATATGATACAGTAGTTTTGAGCTCAGGTTGAAGGAAATAGAATTCAGTCAAAGTACTATACACCTTCCCACTGTCAAGTTTTGTTTCATTAATAACAATGATTATTTAAGTGGATCTGGTATGATGTATATTAAGTTATTATATACTACTGTAATTGCATAGTTTATGGATAAGATATGTTAAATAAATATACATTGTGTAAATTAAACTATTTTGAGTTGGTAAAATGTTATGGTCCTGTTTCTCCTTGACTATAACCACACTGGTTGAACATAGAACTTTAGTTTCCAGTGTCATGAGTCCCCCAGCTTTCAGAGCAACCTTGTTCATGACAATGGAGGAAGACTGCACATACCTGCAGTGTAATAAGAGTGAGCATGTTTCCAACACCATTTTTTCTCTGACTGTTCCTCAGCAATAAATTCCAATTATTTATAAAGAAAAGATGATAAAATAGTGTTTCCAGCAACATGACACCCACCCTTGGTACACGTTCTTCTACCCATCATGCTACACTTCATGTGTCTTCATATTTTTCAGGTTAATATTCATGTATCATGCATGAGTCAGTCCAAGAAGATGTTAAGACTCACTCAGCAGCACAGAAGATGGACAGAAATAGAAACAAAGCGGCTGATCTATGAAATCTCCTTCACTCTATGCCACTAACAATCATAGAGAATGACAGGGACTATGATTATTGAAGACTAGTTGCTATGATTGCTCATCTCCGGATTGCCAAAGGTCAGCTGGGTCATAAAAACAAGGAAGACTTTTTACCTTTTATAAAAATCTAAGACAAAGAATGAATATATTTTGATTTTTTTTTTGTTTATGGATTGCACATCTGCCCACAAGTAGTGGCTCCCCATGGAGGACCTAAATGTTTTGTGGAGATTATTCCTTCCAGATTAGTGACAAGGGAACTTTACCACCACTCTCCATGTTCAAAACTGTACGTCACGTGCAAGCTTGATTTGAAAAGTAAATACACAGCAGTTGTCAGTAATACTGCTGGACATTGCATCTAGAAAGTAGTTTGCTGAATCTAACAACTGATCATGTGTCACTGTATCCCACAAACAGCCTAGACTGCTTAAAAGCAAGGTAACAAAACACTAGTAGTTAGCGGTTAGGTTACTGCAGTTTGGATCCTTGCTCCACTAATTGTGTCAGAAAAAGATATAGCAGAGGATGGAGTTTCTACATATCCATGCATGGATACCTAGTAGGTTCAGACAATTTACCCTCCAAAGGCTTACATCAGAGCTGTTGGGGAAATTCATAGCAGTGTCACAGCTCTCTTGCTAGAATGGCACTTTAAGTACCAGAAGAGTCCTAGTTATGGCATTTGGAAAAGCGTGTTAGGGTATATATAGAGAAATCAGAGAGACAGAGAGCACATTGTAAAACATGTTGTAAGACACCACTTACTGAAAAAAAGTGTGAAAGTCAATTGCAGGTGTAGTAATTGCAAGCTTGCTAACAAGATTGCGGCAATTGTTTCATGAGCTTACAACAAGTTCATATGTGTGCCTATTTGGGTCTTTATTGTATTCAGTATGAGCATACAAAAGTACTGCTTACCTGTAGCTTCTAAAGCCAGAACCATGCCAGTTGAGCTAAATCAGCAATCCCCATGTTTACTAACTCATCAACGCAGCGGTAGCACTACTACTTGTGATGCTGGTGACTGGGGTACAGGATCGAGCTTAGATTGTCAGAGGCCTGCCGGGGGGAGGAGGAGGTTCAAGCATCCCACAAGCCACTGTCCTCCTCCTCCTCCTCCATGGGGGGAGGGTTGGAACACTGCCCCAATCCCACTGCCGGTGGATGCACAGGCAGTGGCTCAGGGCTATCAGTGTGTGGGAAGGGGAGGATGCCATTAGGTGCTTGACTGAGATGTGTACACCAGCGCAACTACAGCCTGGACTTCTGTCCTCATGCTAGCATCCTCAAGGGTAGGACCTCGGGGGGACAACATAAGATTAAAAGCCCCACTGCTGCACGGCATGATCCCCAATGCAGGGGAGCACAAATGGTTGGTACAACCGCCACTGAGTCCCACCAGCAGTGGGTGCTTAACAAGTTCCATGTTTACCAGAAACATCTGTTGATATAGTCATCAAGCAATTACAGTTGCAATTGTCTTGGAATCTTGATTACAGTAGTTGCAAGAAGATCACTTAAATTATCTCATGTGATTTCTGCAAGTTTACTGCAACTTGTCAGTTAAAGCGCTTAATCATGTATGAAAGAAAACTGCAGTGAACAGCTGTGTGACCTTGTGCTTTACAATCACAATATTCTGCTTCCATGTCAGTTGCCAGTATGCATCAAGTGCTGCAACCTATCCATGAGTATGCATTTCTGTATGCATCCTGAATAACAGCCAGGAGGCAAATATTCATCAGCCACCAGGCTCATGAACACTAAGAAATCACTGGAGAGCAGTAAAATATTCATTGCAAAACACTTTGTTAATGCACCAGTTAGGGTTAAACCAACAAAAGTAGGGACATGAGGCATTAGGGTTCCCAGCCCTAACACCCTGCCCCACCCTGCAGGCAGCAGCAGGAAAAAACATTACTGTTCGACTCCTCCTGTGTCTTCACAAATCAGGCATGGGGTGTCCCTTGGGTCCATCAACTCTAACGCTCACCCCATACCTTGATGTATACAATATATGAGAATGGGGTGAGCATTAGGGTTGATGACCCCAATGCACACCCCATACCAGATTTGCGAAGACACAGGAGAGGTCAAATAGTAACATTTTTTCCTGTTGCTGCATGCAGAGTGGGGGTGGGACTTTAGCGTTGGGAACCCTAACGCCATATTTACCTACTTTTGTTAGTTTAACCCTAACTAGTTCATTAACAAAGTGGACCTCGGACATTGGAGGGTCAGCCAGGGGGAGAAGGTGGAGCTTTCAGTGGACTGCTCACCTTCTCAAGGGAGGGGACCTGGCACCCGGCACCTACTGACCCCTAGTGTTGGCTGGGGGGTACAGCAGTCTGGGACCATGCTGCACTGCCTTGTTGGATGGGGCCAGTGGACCTCTGCATGCCGTGGGTGCGAACATGCATGGCTGTATGCTGAGGTCATTGCACTGATTCTGTTCCAGCTGGTCATGGTGGGGGGGGGGACGTACAAGAGAAAAAACACCTCAGTGTGTGCCCCATGATGCTGGGATCCTGGTGAGCACTGGGACCAAGCTGATATGGGGTACCCCCCCCCAGGCCATCGGATGAGGGCAAACTTAGAGGCATACAAAAATATGGAAAAAGACTAAGTCAAAATATTTTTTTCATATGAGGTCATTCTTTCTTGTACAAATGAAAAAAACATATGAAAAAGGATGCCTTCATATGAAAAAAGATTTGGACTAAGTTTGTTTCCTATTCTTTTTTCATATGAAGGCACCCTTTTTTGTATGTTTTTTCATTCATACAAAAAAGAATGCCTTTATATGAAAGAAGAATAAAAAAAAAACTAAGCCCAAATTCTTTTTTCCTATGCCCACATGAAAAATGAAAATTGTCTCATGAAAAATAATTTTTAAATATTTAAAACATACATTTCTGGGTGATTTTTCCAGAAACTAAGTGCAGAATCCACCCAAGTGGGCCCCAATCAGCATGGTACATGTGATGTGTGTGCAGGATGTCATTTTTGTGGGGTTTGAAATTTTCTTGTTTTTTTGAAAAAAAAAACCTGAAACAAGAACAGCCATATGAAAAAAGATTTTTTCCTCATGATAAAGGATTACCCCCATATGAAAAGGATCCTTTTTTGTATGGACCAAATTCTTATTTTTGTTCCAAGCAGTTATCCAAAAAACTGTACTGAGCATTAAAAATGTAATAACTTTGAAATGAATTAATTTGTTTTCACCAAACTTGCAAAAAGCACAACTGTGGGTACAGCTCTTTCTACCCTGAAAATTTCAGACCAAAGTTCCACACTATCTGAGCATTAGGTGATGGGAAAAAAAACAGCAAAAAATTATTTTTTAACTTATTTTGCTATCTGCATCTCAGAATCCACACATCCAACCAGAACAAAACTTGACACGTCAAGAGATATACCTCTGAAGACCATGCATGCAAAGTTTTGTGAAAATTTGTTCAACAGTAGCAAAGATATTAAAGTGCAAAGTTTGATGCTTAATATGGAAACCCTGTTGAACCCTAACTATAATGGCGCTACTGCACCACTATAATATGTTTATGTGGCTATATAGGCAGGTTCTGTTGTTGTACTTATCTATACAGTTACATAAATTGCAGCATTGTTGATTACAGTACAAAACATTTTGGTTCAGTTACCACCCAGTCAACAAACTTGAAGATGATTTTCTTCACATTCACAACGACACAAGGTCGCATAGTCTGCCAAACTGGGAAAGAGTAACATTAATGAACTCAAGTTATACAACAATGTCATGAATGGAATGTGCTAATATGTGATAAGTAATAACCAAATGTGTATTCATGTAAATTCCCCAACAATGCCACACTATCAAATTAGATCAGAGTTTTCCTTACTGACAAAACAGTTTCATATGTGGATGAACTCCTCATCTACATCTGCAGCTCCCAGAAGGTCAACGTGGATACTGACACAGGAGTCCACACAACAGACATGGTCTGCTCTCCCCACCACCACCATAGACCTAGAACAGTCACATGTTCAGGTTCTGCTGATTTAAGGCCACGATCTGCTCCCACACGCAGGTCTCCCACATAGTGTCAGTGTCAGTGGCTCAGTAGGTAGCACACTCGCCTCTGAGGCCGGGAGATCAGAGGGCTGTGGGTTCAGTTCCCACATCTGGCACTTGGGTTAATATCCCAGTACTGACACTGTAGTGCAGCATGAGAGGGGTGCTACACTTCTGAGGTGCCGTCTTTCAGATGAGACGTTAAACCAAGGTCCCATCTGCCTGGATTGGTGGTAGTTCAGGTGGATGTTAAAGATCCCATGGCACTTATCGAAAAGAGTAGGGGAATTTCCCCGATGTCCTGGCCAAATTTCCCTCATTCACTGAAAATACCACCAACAGCTTAACCTGGTTCAAGGACAGTTGGCATTTATCTGTATCCCCTTCCCCTGGGCCGTGCCTAAAAATAGGCAGGATTTGTCTAGTGCACTTACCCAGTCAACAAAAAATAAATAAATAAAATAAAACAAACAACAGCTTAGTCCAAGTCAAGCATTTATTAAGTCAGTCCTAGGCAAGAGTCCTGGCTTGCATCTTGCAACTGTAAATCATATTACACACAAAGTCAGCGCTGTGATTGGTCTGGGACTGTAGAAAGATCTTTCTTTATTGCAATTAAGGAACATAACAATCTCAAGTAAAACAAAAAGGACGAATATTATCTTCTTTAGAGACTGTTTTCCCTAATGTTCAGTTTTGTCTCCCTCTTCTCCTGGCTATCTTCCTTTTTGTCAGGTCTGTATTAGCTCTCGGTCTCCATTTCCCTTTAGCAGTACTTGTCTTGCTTTTTGAGTTCTTAGCTCTCTCTTACTTTGCCACCTAAATTGTTCTAACAATATTTTGTCTTCCTCTCATGTGAAGACATGGGGGGG
Source organism: Neoceratodus forsteri (assembly GCA_016271365.2). NCBI lineage: Eukaryota > Metazoa > Chordata > Ceratodontiformes > Ceratodontidae > Neoceratodus > Neoceratodus forsteri. Next base: position 270,447,842 of record CM028132.1, on the reverse strand, counting down.
TGCTTTTATGGCTAGTCTATAGCTATATTAGGAAATCATGGCATAAAGATTTCCAAAACAGTTGGCCCAGTGGTGTGGAGGGCTGAGGTGCTGCATGCCTTAGCTCCTACCATGCCAGTGACCCTAGTTTGGAAGCAGACTCAGGGCATCGGAGGTTGGCCAGAGAGGGAGAGGATCAAGCATCCATATGATTGCTCTCCTCTCCCAGGGAGGGTGGATTGTCATTCCTGCCAAATGACTGCCATCAGATGGAGGTCTGGTGGTAGTGTGGGTATGGGACAACAACAGATGGGAGGGTGCTGTGGGACTTTGCCGCATGCATGCACCTCCATGTATGCACACTGATGTGTGCATCCCAGCAGCAGGGAGTGGGAGAAAATGGAAAAGGGATGCTAGCAGGGTTTATGATGCCCTTAAGGGCTGAATGGAGCTCTCTGAAAGTGTGTGAGAGAAAGAGAGAGACAAAGCCATGCCTGCCAGCCTCCTAATTAGAGAAAAAGCAATAAAGGAAAAAAAAAATCCAAAAGTTACAACTAAAAGTAATGGAGTGGCTCAATGATCTTTTAAAGTGGCACATGACTGGGATTTTGCCATTGGAACCTCTTCACATATGAAGTTTTCCCTTCATGCAGTGTGACCCTACTATGCAGGCAAGATTCAGGGTAACCCATAAGGTGGGTGCATGATGAAGGGTGCTGTCCATAAAGGTGACTCCTTCCCAGCGCAATCCCTCATGGCGATGGGAGGGTAGGGCAACCAGATGAGGCTGTGGGTGAACTGGGTGGCAGGATGTCGCTATGCGTACATGCTCTGGGGGGTGGCAGTGAGTATGGCGAGCGTGGGCTGGGAGGGGCAGAGAGGCTGTAGGGGTGGTGCTGTGGTAGCTGGCCGAGCTGCGTTGTGGTGTCAGGGGTTGGTTAGTCATTGGGGTGGGTGAGGTACCTGGTTCGGGTCCAGGCGCTGGTATGATTTTATTGCACCAGGCCTGAACCTTCATTTTTTTTATTCCCCCCTACATGCACTTCCCTGGAGTTGAGAATCCATAAGTAGGGAGGTGCAGGGGGTGAAGCCCCCCACGAGGGGGTGGTGTGGTGGGGCATAGCCCCCCCCCCACAGAAAACAGTAAAAAACTGTCCTGGTTCTGTTGTCCTGATGCGTTGGGGTTGTCAGAGTGCCAAAAATGTTTTCGGTACTCTGACTGAGCGATAATGGTGATCGCCTTTAGGCATTCGTCATTATCACATAGACCCAAGATTCAGCATTAGTCAGTTCACAGTGCTTCTCCATAGTAACACTTCAAAGAGTTCCACACATTAAGCCGCTATATCAGTGCTGCTTGGTAGTGTACTTTTTCCATTGTACAGAATTTTCCACTGTGGTTGGTTTTATGGCCTTTAGGTTCATTAAAAGAGGCAGAAGAATAAATCATATCAGTTTGAACTACTTAGGGAATCACTTACGTTACATAACTCAGTATACATTTGGGTTCATAATAGCACAGGGTGCTCCTTTAAATAATGTCATTCCCAGGGTTTCTTCAGTTTTCTCAGCTGTTTTTGAACACTCATTGTTTAATCTCACTTTTTTTTGTGTTCTCTCTTTTTTTTGTTCTCTACCTCTCTTTGAAGTTTTCCTATTTAAACTCCATGCTTTCTGCCGTCGCCTATACCAAAAGAAAGACTGTCTTCCTTTTCAGCTCAAAATATAACATAGAAACATAGAAAAATGATGGCAGAAGGAATCCGCGGTCCATCTAGTCTGCCCAAGAGTTTCCAAAACCTCATATGGTATACAGTGTTCATTTCAAACTTGATTCTCTTTTGCCATACTGATTTGATGACTTAAAGTTAAGCAATATACCACAACAGGGTGTGGGTTATGCTGGGATTTACCCACACCTGGTGTGGTTTGGTCATGAGGCCACAGGCCGAGTGAGTAAACCATACCAGAAGTGGGTAAATCCCAGCATAAACCCACATCCTGGAGTGGTGTATTGCGATTATACAATGGCTCTCTTTTTTTGGTGAGAAAAAAAATGAAGAAATAGTTTTTTTTTATCTTTTAAATTATTTTTTATTGATTTTATTGCTCCACCAAAACAAAATTGTTCCTTGTTGCTAGGGAAACTCTCCCTAGGTTCCTAATTTGCATGGGTTGCGAATGCAATATCCATCCTCCTGCTCTTCATGCCCCAATCATCTGCTGCACCACACATGCAGAGGAGGAAATATCTGTTGCAAAGAAAAACAAGTGCTAAAACTTATAGAAAGCAAAGCTGAAAACTCGAGCCGTGATACAGGGTATGCGCCTATACATATGCACATCAGAGATATGCATTTTCATAGCCATATGCTCAGTATCATGACTCATCTTTTCAGCCATGATTTCTACAACTGTTAGACCTCCTTTCTTATTAAGGAGCCCTTTTTCTAGTTCAGTATTCCTCAGGGAAAAAAACATCCACCTGCAGACATTTGATGAAGGTGAAGGTGATTCTTTTTCTCCAAGCAGACGTGGACCGGCTACTGATCTGGCTGCTTCCACAGAGTGGCTGAAATACCCACACATTTTCATAGCAAGACCTAACAGGTTTTCAACATTTCTGTTTCCATTTAAAGTGGAACTATGCTGAAAATTTCTGGCATCAGTAAATTCAGAATTTGGATCAGCATAGACCCAATCAGCCCCATGCCAAAAATGAGATCTCTAAATTACATTGTTTAAAAGTTACGAGTCATTTTACAACCCTAAATTCACTGCCTGTTCAAAACAGCTAGTTTCAGTGAACAGCTGCTGATGATGTCATCTCCTGAATTTGCAGCCTAGTCCTCCCTGTCAGCAACCTTATAGGACCTGCTTCTCCAAAGTTTAAAGTGATTTATGGAAGTTCCCCAAATGCCTTTTTCACATAATATGTCATTGCCAGCCATGTTTCAAATGTTGAAGCTGCAGTTTGTTTTGTAAAAAAATCTGTCATATTCAGTTTTATTGATGTTTTATCAGCACTTTTCTGCCTGCCCTTCAGTTTTCTCTGTGTGGCCACACCCTCAGAATTATGTCATGCAAGGGAGTTGTCAATGTTTTACATATAGCACTAAGGAATTCTGGGTAAATTATAAAGGTGATTTAAATGTTACTTACTCAGAGGTGCAGTCACTTATTTTGGTGGTGATGACTGCACCTAATATGTAGATGTACATAATAAGGCATTGTGGGTACAATAAGAAGTTGTTTTCCAATTTCCTTACTGTGAGATACAGTCTCATATCTCTGCAGTGGCTTCAACAATAACATTTCTCAAATGTTTATTTTCCAAACAAGGCACTGTGCATATAGTATCTAGCTGACGAGTTCTTTACTGAGAAATGTAGTCTCCTGTGCTGGTAGTGTAGATGTCTGCAATACCAAGACTGACCAACAGAGGTCTCTGTTTCAAAACAGTGCTTATAAACTTTGTTTCCCTTGCATGCTGTCACACTTGGGGGGTTGCAGCACTGAGAAAAAAAGGAGTGAGTTATGCAAATGAAGCCGAGCACAGAAATAAAATAATTTATTTCATGGAAAAAAGCACTTTTTGGCAGTTTGAATGGGAGGAGATTGAATCACAGCTCCTACAGGGTAGTACAGTTTACTACTCCAATTTGCTATGGTAAAGCTTGCTAAATCACTTTAACAAACTTTGTTTCCCTTGCAAGATGTAAAGGTTGGGGGTTGCAGCACTGAGAAAAAAGGGTCAGGGCTATGCAAAAGAAATGGAGCACTGAAATAAAAGGATTTTATTCATGGAAAACAGTACTTTATGGCAGTTTGAATGCTTCATAACTCCTACGGGTTACTATGCCCATTTGCTATGGCAACCTTTCATAAATCACTTTAAACTTTGGAGAAACAGGTCCATGGAGAACTAGACTGTGAGTTTAGGAGATGACATCATCAGCAGCTCTTCACTGAAACTGGCTTTTTTGAACAGATAGGGAAATCAGGGTTACAAAACAGCTCATAAATTTTAAAATGAAGTAACGTAGTAAGCTAATTTTTTGGTATGGGATTTATTGCGTGTATGCTTATTCTAATTATTCTAATTCTGCAATGTAGCTCTTTTGGCCAGAGACCCTCTTTAAGAAACTATGTATGAGAAGATTTAAACAATATGCAAAACAAGGTATGTGATGGTAGTTGCCATCTCTAACAGTTTTAGCTATGTTGGTACCATTATCTGACACTATGAACCCAGGAGATAAGGAATATAGAGTAAGGCAGTTCTGGAATTGATTTTGCAGCTCCTGAAAAATATTCACAATAGCGTGGTTTTCCTTAAAAGTCTTGGCACATTATACAACCTGCTTTCTACTGCTTATGATAGAGTGAGGATTATTACTATCTGACTGAAAACTTGCCCAATGAGCTGTAACACTCATGTAGTCAAATTGTTTGGTTGCTGGTCCATATATCTGTGGTTATGTAAACCTGCTTCACATCAGAGTTTCAACTGTTTAATAACTGCATTACACACCAAGTCATACAACTGGGAAACAGCCTTTTTTGAGAAATATGTTCGACAGGGAATGGTGTACCATGTACAGTTCATGAATTTGAGGAAACCTTTTTTGGCAACAAAAGCAAATGGGAGTTGACAATTGGCTAACAGCACTGCAATGGCTCCATTTAACAGTTCGCATGTTGGATGTTTGAGGGTAAATTTTGATGTCCTCGCAACACTTTCTTTTAATGTTAGTTGATGAGAATCATAAGATATTTTTAATTATTTGGTGACTGTATTTTTCAAGCCTTTTTCATTTGGAGTACTACTTTGGGATTTTGCAGTACTTGATGGTGTCAAAAGAAAACAATCTGTTTGTCTGGGAAGACTGCAAGGACACATTAAGTGATTCAATGTCAGTTCCTGCTTCCAGTTCATTGTCACTATGGTCACTGCCACCACCTTCACTATTGCCCATGACAACCACACTATCCCTTGCCCTGCCCCACTCATTTGGGTGTTTTGTCTTTGTATGTCGAATTATTATAGATGTTTCAAAATTTTCCACTTTGCCACCATGACTGACGTTCTTTTTGCACAGACTGCAAATGGCTCAAAAGCTGTCTGCATGGTCAATATAGAATAAATTCTACACTAAAGAGTTACCTTGTACCATGGTGCCTGACACTGTTTCAGTCAAGGGACCTGGATGACACCCTACACTGCCATTTCCTTGTTGACATGAATTCTTCTCCTTCATGCTCCTCTTCCTACATTCGGCATATGATTTTTTTTTCTGCACTTGCCTCTCATGCCTTACAGTGGCATCCTCTCCTACCCCCTCATCAAAACTACAGACCACATCACCACAATATTCAGAAGAACTGGAAGTGCCGTCATCATCATGTGGGATATAACTTGAGTTATCCTATCCCTAGTCCCCACTATATCACCATCTTTATCAGCATTCGCTGCCTCAGCATCTGAGCTTATATTTGAGGAGGATGCCTCCTTGTAGGCTGCTTCAACAACTGGAAGTATCCTGGCGCATGTGGTAAAATGTTTAATACCTTTACGAGTTTGTTGAAATTGTCACCACTCTGGAAAAGATGTCTGGGGAACCTATCCAGGACATCTTGTGAGAAATACACATTAACTATCAAAGGACCTTAAGAAAAGCCATGCTTATGAAAAATAGGAAATTGGATGCCCTTCAACTTACCATACTTCCTAACAACCAAGAAGAACATAATGGAGTCACTGAACAACAACACAACACAGATGGGCACCTTTCAGTTGTTAATTTGTCCAACCACACATTGATTACTAGAGAACTAAATGCACTTTCAAATGGCCTCACTTTCTGCCCAACAAAGTCACTGGATAAAATACAGTTCTGTGGTGAACTGGAGGAATCTTCCATAGATTGAGACTTAAAGAATTCTTTCATGGCAAGGAAGAAATCGCTGGTAGCGAAGACATCACAATCAGTAATAATTTAATGGATAAGAAAAAGAAATCTGAATTTACCCCCTCAAATGGGCGTAACAAAAAACTAGACAATTACGTTCATTGTTTCTGCCAACAAATCAGTGACCAGATCCTTACTAGGCAAAAACAGGCCCATTATAGCCCTTCTCCACTGCAACGGAGAGCTGTGAGTTCATTGAAATCAAACCACAACATTGTCATCAAAAAACCTGATAAAGGCTCTGATTTTAAACAGAGAGGATTATATTAATGAAGCTAATGGACAGCTAACAGATCTTACCTACCACAGAGAACTGGAGTGTGACCCCACTACATGATATAAAGATGAACTATGCGACTAAATTAGAACTTTTCCAGACCATGTCCAAAAAAAAAAACTAACTGACCTCATCCCAGCTGAACCCAGGCTAGGAACATTCTACATGCCGCCTAAAATACATAAACCTGGTAATCAGGGGAGACCCATAGTCTCTGGTAATGGTACCTTGACTGAGGGGATCTCAGGGTTTGAAACTGCTGATTATGGAAAGAGACAGTTATATCCAGGCCACTACGCACTTTTTGTGTGTACTTTCTGGTTATAAGGATTTACCACCTGATATCATTTTAGTGACAATGGATGTAACATCCCTCTACACTAATATTCCACACAAAGATGGCATTACAGCATGCCTTAAATACATACAGGAAAAAAAGGACCGGAACAAAACATCAACCCTGAAGTGGTGGGGGAACTTATAGAATTCATTTTGACACATAACAACTTCAACTTCAATGGTAAACATTATGTTCAAACTATGAGAACAGCAATGGGCATCAAAATGGCTCCACAGTATGCTAACCTCTTTATGACAGACTTGGAGGAGAATTTTTTAAGGCACTGTCCCCATAAAGCACTAGCTTATTTCTATTACATTGATGATTTGTTTATTATCTGGACGGAGGGCACAGATGCACTTAAAGATTTTCATCACAAACTTAATAACCTCCACCCTACCATAAAGCTTACCCTGGAGTATTCTACCACCAATGTTAATTTTCTGGACACCACAGTCACCATTAAGGATGGAATCTTACATATGTGTATTTACAGGAAGCCAACAGACTGACAGAGATACCTACACAAGAAAAGTAATCACCCAAACCATACAAAAAAATCTGTCATGTACAGTCAAGCACTCCAATGTCACCATATTTGTTCAAATGAGGATGACAGGGACACACATTTGGTTATGTTGAAAAACATCTTTATTGAGCAGGGGCACTCTTCCAGAGAAATTGACAGGATAACAGAATGTGCAATGCAAATATCAAGACAACAACTACTTTAATATAAAGAAAAGACAGCTACAGATAGAATGCCCTTAGTAGTCACATATCATCCAGACCTTGAACTTCTTCGTAAGATTATTGAAGACCTCCACCCAATATTTAGTGAGGATGAAACCCTTAATTGTATCTTTAAGGAACTCCCACTACTATATTTTAAACAACCACCAAATTTAGCCAGCCTAATTATTAGGAGCATGCTTTCACCAGAACTGAATACCATGTCACACAATGGCACACGACCCTGCAATCAATGCACCTGTAAGATTTGTGAGCTCATTTCCACCTTAGACTGTGTAGTTACATCACAAAACAGACTATTCGAGGTGCACGGGAGCTATACATGCACATCACAACATGTTGTTTATTTCATTCAGTGCAAGAGATGGCCACAAACAGGTTATGTTGGAGAGGCACACCAACAGCTCTGCACTAGGATGAACTTGCACAGACATACTATTAGAACAAAGAAGACTGAAAAAACAGTGGAGCACCACTTCTCCCAGCCTGACCACTCAGTTTTGGATATGTCAGTAATGGTCTTAAAAGGAAATCTCTAAAACACACAACAGAGATGAGCTTTTGAGATTAAATTCATTTTACATCTCAATATGGTAGCATATGGGATGAACGTTGATCTGTGTTTCATGGGACATTACAGAAACTGACATCCACAGACCTCTTCTTCTTCAGACTGGCATATTATAGGACTTCAGCATGTGTGGGGTGTGGGTGTTTGTATGTGTGTATGTATGTGTGAGGGTATGTGTTGTGAGGTACATGATATAACAGGTGTGGGGCTTGCTGTCACATTGAGGTAGGCTTCTATTTAGATACATGGAGTTACAGTGTGTTACTACTCTTACTTCACACACATAATGAATATTAATTCCTCCTTACTTTTTATCTTTGTCCAGGAGTGGGGTTGATTCTGTTGCACCATATTCAGATTACCTAGCCTGTTACTGTACATACAGGAGTGTTATCATAAACTGTCACATATTTTTTTAACTCTGAACATATTGGGGTGTGAGATCTCATTTGCATGGGGGTCCTGGATAGATCTTTTTACATTAGGCTAATATTGTAGTGATTTGTGGAAATGTAGGTATGTTAGACCTCTGGTCTTACACACATACTTAATATTTACTTCTAGTTACCTTATCCTGGGGAGGGTGGCAGTTTTATTTCATTGTGGTTCTATCCAGAATCCTTGGAAATGTTACTATGCAGATAGGAGTACAGTTAAATAGTGTCACATTTTTGCTTTGTAGGTATTAGGACACATGATCCCTTTTACTTGGGATTTCATGACAAGTTGAATTCCTTTGGGGAACAATTGCAGTGACTGATGTGAACAAAGGTTCATTAGGAGAGAGAGAGAGAGAGAGTGTGTGTGTGTGTGTGTGTGTGTATGTGAGAGTATCTCCTTAAAGCTAGTTATCCCCCCCCCGCATTATGGGGATGTGGGGTGGGGTAGGGTGTAATGTTTGTGTGAAGAGGAGGAGAGAAATTCAATTGTTATCTCTTTTTCAGATTCCTTAGACACTTCTGGTACTTCAAGTTATTACACACTGAGAATTTATTGACATCAGTACATATCAGGCTACATGGTCTTAATTCCTTGGTGGTGCTTGGCAAGAGTTTTTTGTTTGACACTAACATTGTCAATTTATATTTAAATTATCTTTTATAACGTCCTGTCACTACACTAGAGGTTTTTGAAGTTTATGGGGCAAGATATCTAGCTGGAGAATAAAGCTAGGTGACAGGTCCAGCTAAGTTTTACACATCATACAGTATGCACTGATGTTTTTAAGACAGCTTTAGTGGTACTTTCTTGTCTGTAATGCATACATTAAAACTTCTTGGAGTCCTAAGACAATCTTAGGATGTCTTTAATCTGGGTGTGGGTTGCTTTTCAGTAATCACATCTTTAAACACACTGTGACAATCATAGCTTGATTTAAGAGTCATCTGTTCCAGCAGTGTTATTTATGTCAATTGAATATATATGCAGTAGGATTATTTGCATGTGTTTTGCACTAAGCACCTTTGACCCTGGGACCCTCCTGGCTGAAGATAGCATAGTACTGTTAAACTTATCTAACATCATCTGTATTTTTTAAATGAGTATTTTAAACCAATTGGGATTTTTTCTGTTTTTTTCTTCATGCTCTAGCTGTTAAAAGTACTGTTTTTTCTAAATAACTGCCATTAGGCTTCTGAAGAAGGACTGGTTGGCCCGAAAGCTAGAGCACTTTGTTCTTGTTGTTACTTCTATGTTGGTCCATTAAAAGGTATCAACTAATTTGCTTCTGGATTAATACCTCTAAGAGTAACTCCAGTCAGTTCTTCCTGTAGCTCTACTATAATTTCATTGCTAACCTGCCTTTCTTGGTTCAGGAAGACATTTAGTGCCAGTCCTGGTGTCGCTATGTTCTTCATTAGTGCTGTTATTCATATTGTCTACATCATTAACAGTTAGATGTGCAGCAGCACTGTGCTTCTTTTTAGTAGACATAGACTGGGAAATACAAGACATAGTAGACACATCCGTGAAAGGAATGGATATTGGTTCATTAACTGTTGGCAGTGTAGCTGACTGTGTCACAAACAGTAATAAATGGCAGGCTTGGGGCACCTAACAAACAGTGTAATACAGCCTAAATGGCTTTGGTTATGCTGCAGAGAGATGTCACACACAGTGTAGCTATGCCACAGGAACAAATGACAGGGCTTGGGGCCCCTAACAGACAGGGAAATACAGCCTAAGTGACTATAACTATGCTGCAGAGATACACAGAGTAGCTATGTCACATACAGGGCTTGGGGCACCTAACAGACAATAATACAGCCTAAATGGCTTTCACTATGCTGCAGCGACACACAGCTATGTCACAGTAATGAAATGACAGGATTCAGGTCACCTGACACAAACAGTGTAAATTACAGCCTAAACGGCTTTCACTGTGCTGCTGAGAGACACACAGAGTAGCTATGTCACAGACAGGGCTCAGGGTACCTAACAGACAGTGTAATATAGCCTAAATGGCTATCAATATGCTGCAAAGACACACAGCTATATCACTGTTATAAAATGACAGGGCTCAGTGCACCTAACACAAAAAGGGCACATTTACAACTTAAATGACTTTCATTATGCTGCAGAGACACAAAGCAGCTGTCAGTGCCTTTTGTTCCCCTGCCTTGTTCCTTCTCTTCCCAGCACTGCACCGTCAGATGATCCCCTTATTCCCCCCTTCCTCCTGAGATCATGTCAGTCCCCAACCCATTGTTTCTTCATGGAGGTTTATTTTTGTGTTTTTTTCCTATTATGTTTTCACTGTGATTTAGGTGAAAATGCAGAGTGAGTGCCTGATTACTTCCACTTCCTCCAGACTCCAGCTTCTATCTGTGCAACGGGCTCACAGCAGAAGGAGCACAGACACCACTGACCAATCAGATTGTCAGCCCGGTCTCATGAGCACCTTATTTTGCTGTGAGCTCATGAAGCACCCCACAGGCTGCCCTTTCATGCCTGTTCCCAGCATGAGAAGGAGTCCCAGGACCCCACAGGCTGCTTGTAATGCCTGTTTAAAAAAATTAATCTTTACCTGACCAGACCCATTACCCGTGTCAAAACTACTCAACACGTGAAGCACACTGTTATGTCAGGTAGGGTAGTAAATTACCCAAACTACCCTACCTGGCCAAAAATCGCCGATACCCGACCTACCCGATCCAGTTACCCAATGGGTAGCCCATCCCTACTTATATTCCAAGGTTTTGTTCTTGACAGAATATTAAAAGCAGATGAGAAATCAATATATATAACATAAAGTTTTTGTTTGCTAGTATTAACATACTTCTTGCTTAAGTGCAATAGTATAACACACTGATCAAATGCACTGTATCCTTCCCTGAAGCCCCATTGCAGTTCCGAGAGGGATGCAATGGGGGGAGGGTGGGGGCAAGGCAACTCTACTGTCTGAAAACTGCAGTCACAACATTTAGTGTGAATGGAGTGGGGTTGTACAAACAAAAACTGAGAGTTTTGAGGGGTAGGGAGGGGTTATCTGGAAAAATGAAGAGTGTTGTCTTTCTCTTTTAGCTTTTTTCAGTGCAGACTGAAACTCAATCAATCAAATTCTTTATTTAACCAGGTGAACACCTTGAGCAGTGCTAATTTTCGAGGTAGACCTGGGTTATCAGTACAAGCAAAAAATACATCAACAAAAACAACAATTTTTGCAAGGATGAACAATAAGTAAACTGAGTTGTGTGCAGATCAGAATCTATATGGTAGCATTAGCCAATGTGTATAAGTGTAACTGTGATCTTTCTCTTGAAACCAGGGTAAAAACTTCCCACTGAAAACCCCAGCTACACTTGAAATTAGGGTCAACACTTCCCATTGAAAATCACAGTTATAATTGAACTCAGGGTCAAAATTTCCCATTTAGGACCCAGCTGTACTTTAAATTAGGATTGAACTTTCCATCAAAAACCATAGCTATACTTGAAATCAGGACCAAAATATCCCATTGAAAACCCCACCTATACTTGAAATCACAGTCAAAACATCCCACCAAAACACCCAACAATACTGAAATCAGGGTCAAAACTTCCCAATGAAAACACCAGCTATATTTGAAATCCATATAAAAAACTTCCCATTGAAAACATTAGCTATAGTTGAAATAAGGGTCAAAATGTCCCAGGGCCAAAATGTCCTATAGAAAACCCCAGCTGTACTTGAAATCAGGTCAAAACATCCCATTAGCAGCCCCAGCAATACTTTAAATCAGGATCAAAATGTCCCATTGAAAATAATGGAGTGGCTCAGCGATCTGTTAAAATGATACACTTGTCTGGAGTTTGCCATAGGAAACTCCTCATGCATGGATTTTCCTGTTCTGGAAGTATGACCCTACTACATGACTCTGTGTGTGTGTGTGTGTGTGTGTGTGTGTGTGTGTATAGCTGGGGAACCTCTGCTATGCAAAGTACTATGCATAGTTTCCAGACTTCGAGAAGAACAAATCGCTCCTTCACATCATTCTCCAGTGGGTGAACTGCTGCCTAGAGAAACTATAGTACGTGTAGTGAAACTTCATCTGCGAAAATGTTGGTGACATTCCACTACACATAGTTTTGTCAGGCAAAGTAGCATTTCACCAGTGAAAGCTATGTGGAGTGCTTTTTTGTTAAAAAAGCTGTTTAAAGGTATGAAAATCCACCCCACTCACTGTGAAGTAAATCCTTGACTGCATATATGGTTAACTGCATTCCGACTGTTACCCATCTGAGGGGTGTTAATTGTACAGTCAGGACCAGCAGCATGATGGATTCTACATTTGTCTTTTAATGCAATGGCCACCCAACCACCCAGTTGCCAACCATTTCCCAAAGGCCTTCTGATATTCGGCCTCAATATTGTGAGCCTACTTCCAAAACTAAACCTAGTCAGGCCCTGGGTAGATCACCATTGCTCTGATGTCCAGATTATTTCTAAATCCTGGCTAAACCACAAAGTCAAATCAGATGAGGTTGTTTTCACAGAATGTCAGAATGATCAAAGGGCCTGGAAATATGCAAAAATCACCAACCCACCTGCTGATCTGCTGCTAAGTTTGTTAAACACTAACTGGAGGACCAGCGGAGGATGGTAGAGGATGGGATTGACTTGTGCGGATAAGCAGTGGTGAAGGGCTGCCATTTTCCTCTCTTTGTAGCTCGCTAAACCCCAATACCAAGGACCCAAATGTCTTTCAAGTATCAAATCTGAGCCACAGACAGGGGAGCTCTGAATTGTAGCCACACTGAAGTTGCCAGTTTCGACAGTTGCTTACCCTTACTTATCAGAGTAGTCTTTTACTAGTGGTCATGCAGTGCTTTATGTGGTTGAATTTGCTTTTTGCTTTTTTGCCAGCCCATTCACTCATATTGAACACATCTGAAAGAGATGATATAAAAATTGTGTGATCCTGCAGATTTATGCTGTTTTTCTGTTGGCTACTACAGTCTTTTGTATCCCAAATTCATTGAATTCATATAAGGAAACTCTGACCTCTGTAATCTCCTGCAGAGGGTATACCATCATCATAACAGTGATGCAAAGAAAGAGAAGCCATCACAGTGACAGTGGTATAGTGATGGCAGTGACAGTGATAGGGATTTCATGTTGCTGGGATGTCAAGTTGACAGGTGTAGGTATCGCTATTACAAAGGTGTAACATTCGGACCACACACTGGGAGGAATGACTGGGATGTGGGGAGCTATGCAGCAGGTGAGATTATGTTTTTACATGGACAGAGCATGGGGGGATGATGATCAGGAGGTGGGCATGCTGTGCAGTGGGTGGGATTGTATTTTTTAATAGAGTGGGCATTGGGGGAAATTGAGAGGAGATAGTGCAGTGGGTGGGAAGGGAATGTGTTTTGTACTACACCGGTACTCTACAAGCCGGTTCGACCATACTTTTTTCTGACATCCTCTAGTGCCATTCTCAGGTGGTTGTGCAGCCAAAGGAACTGCCCTTTTCTACACTGTCTGTGCGATGTGGAGTTAGTTATATTTAAAATGGGGGGTATGAGGGCAGAGCCCCCTGCATGGGAGGGTGCGGGGAGCACAGCCCCCTGCATTTATACATGTGTTTTAGTGTTTGTCGGCTATGTTGGTATGTCATCCTGTTGTTGTGCAGTTGTAGGGGCTGTCGCTGTAGATGTGTCGATGTATAGGATGTCAGCAAAATAGTTGACAAAGTGGCTTGGGGGAACCCCTGCAGAGCATGTACAGTATAGCACAATGTAGTACTCTATGTTCTTGAGCTTGGTAGGTGGGTTAGGAAATGGTTGGCATATAGGTGGCTAGGTGGACATGTAGAGGGATCAGGGGGCAGAGTAGTAATAGTAAACAAACAAATAAATAAATGTAGAAATATAATAATAAACCCCACACCCCATAAAAACATAAAGGAGAGGGTAGGAGCTGAAAACACTACCCCATCATACGGGGTGGAAGTTGCAAAGAAATACTATACACTGGAGTGTTTCAGAATCACAGTCCAGGACATACACAGATTTCAGCTTCTGAGACATGCAGATTCCAGGAAAGGAAAGGTATCAGAGACTATTGAGTTTATACTGTTCACCCCTTGGAACTCACCTGACTTAATTGTTGCCAGGTAGTCAGCTACCAGGGCAAGGGTAGTCATGATACATAAGCACATGCACATATCTACACACACTGACATGCCCCAATACAGTCACACAGATCCCCATACACACAGACTAATATATACATACATACATACATAGTATTTTCATACATTTACACTCTACTGCTGTATCTGGCTAGGTCCTCGCTATGCACCATTTCTGGACCCTACAGCCCAATCTCCCCCGTCCTCCCCACCACCATTACCATCACCAAAATCACAGCTGGGGAAAATGGGAAGAGGGAGACTTCCATTTGCTGGACCAATTACTACATGTCTCCCCTTCACCTAGGTGTGATGACAGTGAATGGGAAGGGAGGGCAGTGCACTATGTATGGGCCTGTCTGAATAAAGAAAAAAAATACTTATAAACAAGTTTTATCAGGTGGAGCCCTGGGTGTAGTGTGGGCAGTCTACTGGTAAGTGCATTTAATTACACATTCCCCTTTTGAGGAGAGGGTATAAAGAGGGGTCAGTAATTCTGATGACTACCTGGAGGAAGCCTTATCATAAACTGTCCTTCCAAGTAGGGAGGAAGGTAATAATTTTGGGGGGACATCTTTTTGGCTGCCAGGTCGTTGGGTGGCTCACTGGAAGAATAGAAGATGAGGGCAGAGAGAGAGAGAGAGAGAGAGAGAGAGAGAGAGAGAGAGAGAGACAGGAGAAGATGGAAGTGGATTTTTCTATGGAAACTGGGCAAGGCACAGAGGCCTGATTGGGGAAAAAAGGATGGTGGTGGGAGGGAGAGCATAGGGAGCAAGTAAGTTGGGTTATTTTATGGAAACCCATAGTGGGTTGGAGAGTCGAGGCAGAAGAGAGCACAGGGTGGGAGTGGGTTACATTTTTATGGAGATTGGGGGGATGGATGTTTGGGGAGGGAGATAAAGCAGATAGAGGGAGCTGGTATCATTTTTTTATGGAAGTAAAACACAGTGCACTACCAAACATTCTTAACAAAATAAAATACATCAAAATGTTTTAGCTGTACATTTACTCTCTTTTCACACCAAACTAGCATACTAACATACTAAGATGCCAGCAGAGTAGGCCTAAAGGTCTATCAAGTCTGCTTGAAAATTAGCATTCGGTCAAAACATCATTGCTGCCCCCCTCACCTCCACTGTAAATCCCCCCAACCCCAACCGAGTTACACCTCCATTTCTGGTACTCCTCAGCTTTACCTTTCCCTTATACCTGTCCCAGCCCCTCTTGAATCCATCCACTGTATCAACAGCCTCCAGTTCTGCAGGCAGTGAATTCCATGGGTCCACCACCCTCTCAGTAAAGTAATGTCTCCTAGTCTCCCCCCCGAGCCTCCCGCGAACCAGCTTCATGGAATGCCCCCTGGTGGCCCCTTCTTCCTTTAGCTAGAAACTGCAGGAGAAAAATTTAAGACAACCCCTTGACTCACAAAATCAGGGTGCAGCACAACACTGTTATCATGCACACAACACTAACAACACACAAACAGCAGTAGAAGAGTCACATGTGTAGTCTGTGTGCAACTGCATTTCCAGTTGTTAAGAATAATGTCCCTGTTTTAAAGATAGGCATTCCTTAGCTGATCTGTCATTTTAAGGAAAAAATCACAGTGACTACAATACAGGGACAAAAGGGGATGTAGCAGTTTGAATGAGAAAAGGCAATCTGAAGGAAAAAAGTTGCCCTCTAGAAGGGACAACAGCTAGTAATGAGCTTGAGTAATTGTTTAATTGTTGTTTTAGTTCTGTTTGGGATAGGTTTCTCATTTTGTTTCACTGATTAATTAGGCTGGCTTCACTTTGGTCAATGTTTGTATTATTGGTTAATTTTCTTTTATTGACTTGGCATACTTTCAAAGGACTTTCCAGCAAACTAAATGCAGGAATTTAATTTGTTTCATTAATTGGTTTTATAGAGTATAAAAAAGGGACTAAGCCATTTCCCTAAATCAGTTTTGTTTGTACAAGTAAGGTGGATTCCTTTCTATCAGTGTTTGAACCAGGAGAGGACAAATAAACTCTTGCACTTAATCTAGTAAATAAAAATGTTTATTTGAACTTTAAGTCTCTGTCTAGTATGAGTCTATTGTGCTAGATCCTGCATATTTTAAGGTTTACTGTAAATTGTGTTCACTGACTGACTGGCTGAAATGAAAGGCATTTTTATTTAAAATGTGTGACCTTTGCTTACTATATCAGAGCTTTCAATAAAAACCCATACCATGGACCCATGGCCAATGTCTTCAAGTTTAGCAGACCATTCTGACTACGCATGTTGCAGTTTTTAGAGTAACATGACAGGGCAGTAATCCTGCATAAAAGGACCCCAGGCAGCTGCAAGAAGAGCACTGCAAATTACACCAAATGTATTGCAGGGCAGCTCCCGAATGCTCTGTACTTTGGGGATTATGGAATAAAATTCAAGACTGCCATAAATTGTTGGCAGCAATGTACACATAAGGCCCAAGTTTATGAAGAATCTATGCTTTGACTTGCACTTTGTACCCTATCTTAAAATAACATGGCTATGCTATTTAAAGCAGCAGAGCATCTCTTCCAATAGCACTTTTGGAAATCTGGACATTTCATTGTGTAACTTTGACACAAAATGGCAGCTTCTAGGACTGAGTTTTAAAAAGAGAAGTTTGAAACTATACATTTGATATCATTGTATCTCATTTTCTAAGGTTTTCCATTTTTCTTCATTTTGAGTCTGCTTGAGTACTTTTTAAATATTTGAAATAACTAAAAGGAGTGCTCCTTTTAATGTGGCTATACAGAAGTTTTCATCAGTACTCTCAGATGTTTTTAAACACCTGTGTCTCACTAGGTGAGGGAGTAGTGTTTCTTTGCATGTTCATTCATCTTAGTCACTAAAAAGTGATGTTATATACTAGGAGTTAAAAAAACACTGAACATACTCATGAAAACCTTGGCTTAACTAATTGCACCCTTTACAGCATTTTGCGGTGTCACTTCTCATGATGTAAGTGTCCTCTTATATGGGGATGCACAAAACTTTGAAAAAACATCATGATCGGCAGTCTCACTCTTCCCCCACCAGCTGTGATTTGCCCAGTTCTGTTTTATTCAGTGCATCAGGCTGGTTGTACCACAAAAGGCTCCTGAGCCTTTTGTTATCTACATGCATTTGTTTTTGGCAAGTCTAGTTATTTTCTCCCCTCTTTTCTTTCTATCCTGAATGACAATACTTGTGCTCTAATCAAAGTCCAATTTGCATGATTCCCTTCAGTTTTCCAACTAGGATTAGTTAGCCAGTTTGCTTTTCCCCTGGCTCAGTAGCCTTTTGTGTGTTTGAACAGGCAGACCAACTTTGAGCATTGACTTGATTGTTTGTTCCCTCAGTTCATTGTCACTATTACTGACTATATGGATCTGTTTTGTTTGTTTGTCATCGCATTTACGTAACTTAGTGTTTGAGTAGATGATCTTTTTCTGCTTTATTCATTTTTAATCGAAAGTTTAATTGGGGGTCACTTTACAGTTTGACCACCCAAGAGTCTTCTCTTGCAGCCACTCCTGCCTTTTCAGCTTGGCCTGCGACCACTCTGCATGGCTGCTCTCATTCCCTACTTACAATTGTTGCAGCAACCCATGCACTAGCAAGTAAAACCAGTTGTAAAGAATTTTCAAACAAGTTTTTTTCTGCTCACTATTCTTCACTCCAGGCTTTGATCAGTGTCTGTTCTTGAAACAGGACTGCAACTGTTTTGTTGTCTCAATACTGCAGCAGTCTATTTGGTGCATGGGTTGAAACCCCTGCTGCACCAGGACTTTGATCCTTTGGGCATGATCCAGCTCTCAGTCACTGTTCAGTTTGTATCATCTGCCACACTGGAGAAGTTAAATAATAAATAACAGATGCATTCGTAAGCTGCCCCTACAGTCTGATGTCTCTGGCTGTGGACAGAAAGACAGGATGTTCCAATACATATGTGAGCTAACCCAAGACACTCAGTTTTTGTATGTCCTTTCCCATCCCTTCATCAACTCCTTTGGAAGAGATGTGGCTACACAACCTGACAGATGAACTTTGCCCACAGTGATTACTGTATTCCTTGCCTTGTTACCGGGCCATGCCACCAGTCCATTATCATGACAGATGTGCCCTGATATTGTGCATGGCTTCAGCACTTTACTGTGTGTGCATGCATGCACAGTGGCCATTTGCTGGCACTATCATGCTGGGTGCAGCTGCTACTACACTCCAGCTGCCTTTTCAACCAGGGGCCATTTATACATGTGCAGCGTACATTTTGTATTAGTCATTTTCCCATGGCATCTCCCAGTGACCACCTTAAAGGGGCAAATTAATTACCTAGCACAGACTGAATTCACATCCCATCAATTTGGTATCAAATTGAACCCAAATATTTCTCTTACTTCTAGTTATGATTCCTGGGCACAGGGACATATAGGAAGTTAGCACTAGGGGGACTCTTTTCATGGTATCTTCCTATCTTGCAATTAGGTATACAACCTTTTTCATTTTTGATTTGCTGCAGAAATCTATTGCTATGCGTCCCTCACTAGTTCTAACCTTATACTCCTTAGGTCAGAGATTGAGCAATCCAAGATGGGTTGAAACAGGCAATGCTGCAGAAAATGCCCCAATACACTATGATACAGTTAAAAAGGCAAACAAAATGTTGGTCATAATTACTAGCACTTCTGTAGCATCCATATATGCCACCATAGCAACCCTCAGGTGGCTCAAAACAAAAAGGACCTACCCAAGTCCAGCAAATGTTGCCTCCACCTTGAGCTGTGTCATTCATGCAATTTGATATGTTGCTGATGCCACTGAGGATACATTCAAAATGACAGTGTGAGCAACCACAACCATAAACAGTATCCAACATCACTTATGGCTCAAGTTATTTCAGGTGGACAATGACTTGAATGACATGCTCATGAAGTAACAGTTCAAGGGCAATGCCCTTTTTGGACCTGGATTGGAGAGATTCTTTAAATTGATAGGTGAGGGTTAAGATCTCCCTAGGGCTCATGCAGGCAGACTGCCATTTCTTATAAACATCTGTCGCAAATTTTGACACAACTGACTAAGGGGTTGCAAGTCAACTATCGCCAGAACTCAGCCAATTGTAGCTTTGGATTTAAACCAAATTTCTTCAACAAACGTTGTGACTCCACCCATAGTTACTGCTCAGCATGATCCAGATCAGGAGGAGGGTCCAGATATAATGGCAACTACAGGAACATGTAAGTATGACAAAAGTCAGGCCCAATGTGCTGCAGTCTCAGTAGGAGGCAGGCTTCTACAGTTCACACACCCAGGTCAACATAATATCAGACAGGTGGGTGCTAGACATAGTATGTGTTAGATGCTCAATAGAGTTCCAGCAACTCCCCAGAAATGACAAGTTTGTTCCTTCTCATATTTTCCCAACAAGAACCTCTCTCCACCTGGTCAGGGCACTGTTAAACTAGTTACTAATTGACCTAGTAACAGCCCCAATTCCTTACCAAGAATGGAGCCAGTACCTCAGATTCAACATCCTCAACAAACACTTTCAAAATGAGTGTTCCCTTTCAGATTGATTTTAGAACCATGAATGTTAACAATGATAATGGCCATGCTAACAGCAGACTTATGTGGAGAGGTAATACACATGATCCCTTATCTGGACAATTGCTTCATCAGGACAAGGACATGGAAAGAAGCCAAATCACCATTCTCAGAATCCAGCAGATGCTGACATGCCATGGTTGGGTCATCAGCCAAACCAAAAGTAACCTCAATACACCAAGATCTCTGGAACACCTAGGTGCTGTGTTTGATAGAGTACAAGAAAAAGTGTGCCCATCAGACAACAGCATCAAAAACATACTGTAGTTCTACAATGCAAAGTTACATCTTCCCTTCAATTCTGCTCATCCCACAAGTGTTGAGGGAAATTCAAATGACAATGATGGTTGCAGTACTCTGTGCCAGACTGACCCAGGAGAACCTGGTATGCCACTCTATTCATGATGCTAATGGACAAATTGTAGCTATAATAGACAGTGGACAGTATTCTCCAAATATAGCCAGGTAATAGCCATTGTAGCTGTCAAAGGTGACATTTTAGGGATCTCCCCAGGCACACATCCTTTTGTCTTATATTTTCCTTAAGACCACAGTGAACATAAGATCTAAGCCTAGGGTCCTGGTGGCTCCTTGGAGTTGTGTTGCTTGCCGCATTGACCAAACCACCTGTTGAACCAAGACAGTCCATGACATTGTATTACCAAACTCTAAAGACTCTGTTACTTGTTGCAATATGTTCAGCCCGAAGATCCAGTGAGTTACATACTTTCCCTTGCCAAAAATTGTTCCTGATATTTCTATAGGACAGGATAATCTTGAGAACCATACCATTCTTTCTCAGTAACATAGCCACTCTTTGATTTAGCCAAAGATATCTCTGCCATCCTTTGATGCCAATCCAGACACCAAACAAAGGAAGGCATTGCTATCACTTGACATGGTACACAATTTGAGGGATTATCTCAACAAGTCAGACTCCACCAGAAAGTGAGACAGGCAATTCAGTCAGTTCCGGGGGACTAAACTTGGAGTTCCTGTTTTACAAGCCTCCTAAGCCTGTTGGTTGACTGCTGCCATCTCTGAGGCATACACAGTGCCAGGAATTCCCCCTTACAAATGGTCTGAAGGAGCATTCCACTAGGGCAATCTCCATATCCGGGGCCGAATGAAACTGCACCTACATTCAAGACATTTAGACAGCAGCCACCTAGACATCCATTGACACCTTCAACAGACACTGTTGCATCAACATTGTCGACAAACATACTGTCTCTTTTGGGCAATGTGTGTTACAAACTATATTAGAACTGACTTCCCCTTGTCCCTCCTAAGTCTAGTCAGGCACTACTCACCCAGTAGTTACATCATGGAGTGGTGTACAGGGTGCGATTGGATAGTGCGGGTTTACTCACTTGGTAAAGCTGATTATAGGAACACCTTTTATAGCACTCTTTTTCCTGCACAGCAAAAGGAAATGGCTTCAACTGTTTGTCATGATAGCTTGCAGTACAGTTACTAGTTCTATGTTGCTATTGTTTGTTGAGAATGCCAACCTCAGGGCTTAAACATGGAGGAGCTATGCAGTTATTTTTGTAGCTGAATAAGGTAGTGATTAAACACATGGTTTTCAAATGTTGTTGTTCAACTGTTTTTTTTACCAGTGTTATCTTGTCTATACCCAACCAATATTCCCAAGCAGATGATAATTTCTTACTGACAAGAAGATTTGGTAGTTTCAAACTGAGAAACTCACAGCAAGAAGGAGAGGAGTCAGGATCCAGATCCTGAAAATTTTCAGTGCTGTAAAGGGTTCTCCTATGATCACCTTTAGCAGGTAAATAAACTTAAAATAGCAAGATAAAAAGCAGTATGCCTTCCAATTTCAAATCTTAAAAAAAATAAAATGCAAGAGGAAAGAATGTTTTGCACTGATAGAGGGGGGGGAGAGGGGAGACTTGGAGGAGTGTTCGGTATCCTGCATCTGGAAGGGTTGGTGGTCGCTGGTGGGCAATGACAGCAATGGGTAGGGTGGTAGGCTGCAACAACTGCGGTGCACCAATCTTTCTAAACATTGCCTGGAGTGTGGGAGGATGTTTAGTGTGCAACCACACTGAGAAACTTAGAAAGGAGATCGAGGGTCTGCAGTTGGAACTAAGACAAGCAAGGCAGATTGGGGCCGGGTTTAGCTCAATACTGGAGGGAGGAAGAAGGGGAGATGAGGGAGGGAGATTTAAGCCAACAGTGGTGAGGAGAGGGTCAGAAGAAGGGAAGCAGAGACAAAGGGGCCCAGGCCAGGAAGAATAATTGCCAGGAAACCAGGTCAGGTGACAAAAGACAAATGGAAGGAGGAGATAGGGACTTGTGAGGGAGGTGAAGAAGTGGCAAAAGTCATGGAGTGGAAAGGAGAGAACAGGTTACTATGCAGAGAGAGGGTGGGCATTTGTGAAGGGTCTTCAGAAAATAGTTGTGCACTGCTAGAGAGGAAGAAGGTGGAGGAGGGAAATGATGAAATTAGAGGAGTAATTGATAAATGCCTGGACCAACTGGAGTGGGGGGAAGTTCTGCTGGGAGAATTGTAACAGGGACAAAAGGGGGAAATAATGTGCAGGAGGAAGAAGACGAGCTGGAAATGAGAGAGGGAGATGAATGGAAGCAAGCAGGGAGTAAGAGTGGTGGAATCTTAGTGCTGTGGGACTCAATACTAAGAGGAGTCAGGTGGGGTAGCAAGGGGGAGAGGCATAGTCACATTTGGGTGGAATGACAGCGGAAAGGGTGGGACAATCTGTTCTGAAATATGCTAGAAGGGGTAGGGACAAGCCTCATTTAATTATACATCTTGAGACAAAAGACCTGGCTGACATGACAGTAGATATAGTCCAGAGGAGGTTTGAGGAACTAGCACAATTATGTGAGGGGGCAGGAAGATCAGTAACTTTTTCAGATATACTTCAAGTGCCCAAGGCAAGCACAACAAGAAAGCTGAGAATAGAGGAATTTAATGGATGGCTAAGAACCTGGTGTTGTGCTAAAGGGTATGGGCTGTTGGGGGCCGGGGAGAGACCTGGGAGGACAGTAGTCTCTATGCCAGGGACAGACTACACTTCAGTGAGGAGGGAAAGAAAGTGTTGAAACAGAGGATGGAGAAGTACATAGAGGAAGTTGGGAATTTAAACTAGGAGTGGGGAGTGGCAATTGGGCAAGAGATATGCAGAGACCACAGGTTGGGAAACCATATGAGCTTACCCCCCATAACAGTGACAAAGGAGAAATGACAAGTACTATTGGTGATGCTAGTAAAGGAGGGCAGGATGGGAGGGGGGTGGAAGGTGGTTACCCTTAATGCTAGGAGCCTTGGGAGAAAAAATGCAGAGTTACAGGTGCTCATGGCAGAGGGAGAGGTGGACATTGCAGCCACCACAGAAACATGGGCCACTCAATACAATGACTGGGACCTGTCTGTACCAGGGTACAGGTTATTTCGTAGGGACAGGGTGATTGGGAAAGGAGGGGGTGTGGCACTATATGTGAAGGAAGGACTGAAGTGTGTAAGGGAGGAAGGGGAGGAGGGTAGTATGGAGTCACTTTGGATGCAAATCCAGGATTCCAAGAATAGGATTCTTAGAATGGAAGTGGTGTACAGGCCACCATCTCAGATGGAGGAGTTAGACAGGGAACTAGTGGAACAGATCAGGAGGACCTGCGAGAATGTTAGTGTGGTGATTGTGGGAAACTTCAATATACCAGGAGTGGACTGGAGTACCCCAACAACCAGGAACAGAAGGGAGCAGGTACTGCTGGATGCCTTCCAAGATAGCTTCCTGCTGCAAATGGTCAGTGAACCAACCAGGTTAGGGACTACCCTTGACCTTGTGCTGGCAAATGGGGACTTTGTGAGAGAACTTGTAGTGGAGGAACCGCTGTTAGGGAGTGACCACCACTCAGTATGGCTCACATTGGATATGGACAAGGAAGGAGTGGAATCTGGCACGAGAGTGCTGGACTTCAGGAGGGCCGACTTTGGGAGGATGGGGAATGTGGTAAAAAGGTACCTGGCCAGAATTCAATCTAGTATGGACACTAATCAGAGGTGGGAGCTCATAAAGGTGGGGATAGTGGAGGTGACCAAAACCTGCTGCAAGGCCCAGAGCAAGAAGGCTAGGGCTAAGAAACCGAGCTTGTTGAGCAAGGAGGTCATGGAAAAGGTAAGGAGGAAAAGAGCTGCCTTTAGGAAGTACAAGAAAACAGGGAGGGGGAAGACAGGGAGAGTACTTGACAGAATCGAAGGAGGGACAAGGGCAGTAAGGGAGCCAAAGCATCTGTGGAACCTCAGGCTGGCACAAGGCATTAAGAAGGGGAGAAGGACTTCCTTAGGTACATCAGGGAGAAAAGGAGCTGTAAGGACCACATAGTAAGGATTAGGAAGGAGGGGGTTGGGTGGAAGCAGGGTGTGATAAGGCAGAAGCACTAAATGAGTACTTCTGCTCAGTATTTACTAAAGAGAAGAGAGGGTGACACCCAAGAGGGGAGAAATGGCAGAAATGGGGGGGAGGGGTGACAGATGGGGAAATCATGGAGGGCAGAGTTCGGGAGGGTTTGAAGGCACTGAGGGTGGATAAGGAGGCAGGCCCAGATGACATCCACCCCAGGGTACTGAAGGAGCTAGCAGAGGTCCTTGCAGGACCTTTGGCAGACCTATTTAATGCCTCACTACATTCGGGGTGTGTACCTCAGGACTGGAGGATGGCTCATGTGGTGCACCTCCACAAAAGTGGGCCCAAGGATGAACCGGGAAACTACAGACCAGTAAGCCTCACATCCATCGTGGGTAAGCTAATGGAGACTATCCTGAAGGAGAGGCTAGTGGCCCTCTTAGATGCCAAAGGGCTACAGGGCAGCAGACAGCATGGCTTCATACAGGGCAGATCCTGCCAAACCAACCTGGTGGAGTTCTATGAGTGGGTAACTAGGCAACTGGACAGGGGCCATGCAGTGGATGTCCTGTATCTGGACTTCAGTAAGGCATTCGACTCAGTGCCACATGGAAGGCTGGGAAGTAAGTTAGTAGGCACAGGGGCGGGTTCAAAGCTTGTGAGATGGGTAGGAAACTGGCTTCAGGGAAGGCAACAGAGGGTGGTGGTGGGTGGGGAGCCCTTACACCCAAGGGTAGTGACGAGCAGTGTTCCACAGGGCTCGGTGTTGGGACCAGTGTTATTTGGGATATTCATTGCAGACATATCATGGAACATCAAGAGCAAGATCAGTCTATTTGCTGATGATACCAAGGTAGGAGCAGTGGTAGATGAACTAGGGGGATGGCAGGGGTTGCAGGATGATCTGGCAAAGCTTGAAACCTGGTCAGACACCTGGCAACTAGGGTTTAATGCCAAAAAGTGCAAGGTGCTGTATTTTGGGATGAAGAACCCAAGGAGGAGTTACCAGCTGAGGGGAGTGCAGCTAGCCCAGACAGAGGAGGAGAAGGATCTGGGTGTGCTCATTACAGGGTCAATAAACAACTCAGCACAATGTAGGAAGGCAGCTGCAAAGGCCAACAAAATGCTGGGTTGTATTGCAAGGGGTATATCCTTGAGGAGGGAGGAGGTGATTTTGCCACTGTATAGGTCATTAGTTAGACCGCACCTGGAGTACTGCATGCAGTCCTGGCACCCGTATCTGAAGAGGGACCTTAAGTTACTGGAGGGGGTGCAGCGCAGGGCGACAAAGATGATCAAGGGGCTGGGGGACTTATCATACGAGAGGAGGTTGAGGGAGTTGAACATGTACTCACTGGAGGAGAGGAGGGACGGGGGGACATGATTGGAACCTTTAAATACATGAAAGGAATAAACAAGACAGGTACAAAGGGGCTGTTCAAAGTAAGAGGAGGGACACCAGGGGCCATAATATGAGATTGGAAGGAGAAAGGTTCAGGATGGAGATGAGGAGAGACTTTTTTCCAGAGAGGGTGGTGGCTGGGTGGAATGCGCTACCTGCAGAAGTGGTATCCAGTAGAACAGTGGACTGCTTCAAAAGGGGATGGGACAGGACAAGGGGGAGGGTTAATGAAGGGGAAGGTTGGAAAGGAGGAGCAGCGGCAGAATAAGGGGTGCTAGCTGCACATTCGAGCAGACTTGATAGACCTCTAAACCTTTATCTGCTGGCAAATTTCGTATGTTCGTATGTACGTAAGTCTGCAAGACAGGATCTACAGTACAATTCAAATGTGCTGAAATTTCAGAAAGTGCTTGAACTTGTTGTGGGCTAAAGGATGGAAGAGGGAGATGTGGCTAGGGGCAGGCTGATGGTGGGCTAACCCAGCAAGCGGAGTTTAAAAAGCAAAAAAGAAAACTAGACATTATTTCTCCCTATTGCAGCTAGGAGGATTGGAGGAAGTC
This sequence comes from Neoceratodus forsteri, assembly GCA_016271365.2. Lineage (NCBI taxonomy): Eukaryota > Metazoa > Chordata > Ceratodontiformes > Ceratodontidae > Neoceratodus > Neoceratodus forsteri. Next base: position 270,421,374 of record CM028132.1, on the reverse strand, counting down.
CGAGGGTAGGGGCTGAGCAATCAGCCAAAGGATTTTTCTTTCTGGCCTCAATTAGCTGCATTCTGCTGCTGTTTGTTGCTAAAGTTACAGTACATAATGTGCTGAAATTATAATAAAGCACTGTACATAATGAGGTGAAATTTCAGAAAGTACTTGAACTTGCTGTGGGCTAAGGGAGGTAAGAAGGAGGTCTGGCTAGAGGCAGGCTGATGGTGAGCTAACCCAGCAAGCGAAGTTTAAAGAGCAAAAAAAACTAGGCTTTGTTTCTCCCTATTGCAGCTAGGAGGATTGAAGGAAGTCAAAGGGTAGGGGCTGATCAATCAGCCAAGGGAGGTTTCTTTCTGGCCTCAATAAACTACATTCTGCTGCTGTTTGTTGCTGAAGTTACAGTACATAATGTGCTGAAATTATAAGAAGGTACTGTACATAATGAGGTAAAATTTCAGAAAGTGCTTGAACTTGTGGGCTAAAGGGGGAGGAGAGGGAGGTTTGGCTGAGGGCAGGCTGAGAGCGGGCTAGTCAGCTGTCCAGAGTGGATGCCATTTGCTGAAGAGTTCATCATATGACTACAGCCAGCCACTCATGAGGCTGCTGTCTCCTATTTAACTCACAGAGGATCATGCAGTCTCACGTGTGAGAGACCTCAATGTGTGAGTGCCATTAAGCAGCAGTGTGGCATCCAACTAAGTACTATCTAGGAGATTCAGTAGGACTTCTGCAAGGAGAAATGCAGGCTGCAGACCATGTTGCTCAATGGACGGCAAATATGGAAAGGTGGGGTACATGAAGTAAACAGACAAGTGTAAATGGGGGCTTGCAATTAGTCCCTATCTATGATCAATTAACAGAACACACAAGGGGTTGCAGCTATACAGCCATCTCCATCTAGGTTCAGTTGAGTGGTAGCAGATAGTCCCTATCTAGAGTGAGTTATACGTGAGTAGAAGACAAGGAACTCTGAGAGAATGTAGCTAGTTCCTACCTAGGGCCACCCAACTGAGCTAACAAGGGACTGCAGTTATAAAACCATCCCCAGCTAAGTTCGGCTGAGGGGTAGCAGTTAGTCCATATCTAGGATCAGCTTATAAGTGAGCTAGTGGACAAGGAAATCTGAGGGAAGGCAGCTAGTTCCTATCTCTGGTCTGCTAACAGAGAAAATAGGGGTTTGCAGCTTTACAAACATCCCCACCTAAGATCAGCTCAGTAAGTTTCCATCTTGAGTCAATTAACAGGGTAAATTAAGGGGTTTCAGCTGTACAGCCATCATCATCTAGGTTCAGCTCAGTAAGTTCCTATCTTGGGTTATCAGACAGAGTAAACTAAGGGGTTGCAGCTTTGCAGCCATCCCTGTCTAGGTACAAATATAGGGTTCAGCCAAAGGGTTTCAAAGGAATCTACCATATCCCTAAATAGAGTGCAACTATGTAGGGTTATAAGAGCTTTACAGGTACCCTTCAAGGAGGGATTGGAATATTAAAATGTGGAGAGGAGGCTTGCTGAGGCAGCGGGATGGGGTAGGAAGAGTAGTGCTGCAGGGGACGTGGGGCTGTGGTTTTCTAGAGTACTCTCTGGGAGGTAGGGGGTGTCTGGTCTGTAGGAGCCGAAGTCAGCTGAGAGCAGAACTGTAGCAGCTCATGTGGGAGACATGATTGTTGGTGATGGGGTTATCCTAGTGGGGTGAGGGAGGAATGGGGGTACTCGCAGGGAATGGGGACAAGTAAGTGAAAGAGTGGAGGTGGAGCCCATGCTGGGAGTGGGGTCCAGTGGCAGGGATGGAGGTGGAATTAAGGCGCACCGGGTCATAATGTCGTATGCTTAATAGCGTACAGCATTATGGTGAAACCTGGACCTGTGCACACTCTGACTTGGACCCCCCCAGAGTTTGAATCTTTAGTGGGGGGAATTTGGGGTGACATTATGACCCCATGCCGAATTAAGACAGGTTCTTTGGGTCCCTCTCCCCCTGTGGGGAAGGAGGCCAAGGGAAGGGGGGACATTAGTAAGAGGAACAGGAAGGCAAGGGGGCCAGCAGTAGCAAACCCACTGGTGCCGGTTTGGACAGAGTCCTCTCACTGATAAGGAGGGGTGGAGGGAAGCTCTGAGGGAAGGAGAGGGAGCTTAACCAGAAGGGGGATATGGGTATTGTGGAGGATCATGGAGGGAAGGGAAAGGGGGTAGGTAGAGGCAAGGGTGGTGATGGCATGGCAAGGAAGGAGTGGGGCAACAGGGAGATGGGCAAGGAAAGGTGGGCAGGCAAAGGGAGAAGGGTGGGTGCCTCTGGGTGGTGTTCAGGAGGTTAGAACAGGGATCAAACATGAAGGTGGAAGGGATCAGGAGTATCTAGAGATAGACAGGAAGGGAAGGAGGGGACAGGTATGATGGAGCAGTTGGGTAAACATGACAAGGACAGAGTCCTGGAAGCAGAAGGGGTGGGGAGAGTAGCGATCTTGGGAGACTTTATAGCAAAAGGAGTGAGATGAGAAGACACAGAGGCTAGGGCAAACCGCAGGAAGGTACTGTGTATATCAGGGATGACATCAGGAAGGGTTGATCCACTGATAACCAGGAACTCAAGCATAGATGAGGAACCTCACACCATTATTCACCTAGGAACGAATGATTTGACTCAATGTGAGGTGGGGTGGTTCAGGAGTTTAAGAAGGTTAGGTAGCTATGTAGTGGGGTGGGGAGGTCAAAAGCCTTCTCAGAGGTGCTACTGGTACCTAGGGCCAGCACTACAAGAAAAAAAGGATAGAGGAATTTAATATCTGGCTCAAGGGTGGTGTAGGGAGGAAGGTTACAATCTATAGTCTTTTAAAGAAATCTGACTCCATTCAATCCTGGATGTGCCATACCAAGCCAGATGTACTAGTAGTAACTGAGATCTGGCTGATGTCATCCACCCTGGATCATGAAATGAATGTCCCCTCTTATAATATATTTAGAATAGACAGACCTTCCAGAGGAGGTGGATTAGCCATCTACATCCAGGATCCATTTGTGGCTGCAGTGGTGGACTCCTCTAAGACACCAAAAGAATTAGAGTGCCTGATGTTAAGGGTCCATCTCTCAACTTCTGTTATAATCCTAGGTGACCTTAATCTCGATTGGTTCTCTACTACATCTAAACCTCTAAAGGATATGTGTGACACCTATGGACTTATGCAGCTCATTACGGAAGCCACTTGACCCAACAAAAAACAAAACAGCAAATAGCAGTTTACTCGACCGTATCCTGGTAAATAAGTCACATCTGTTTTCCCATTCAGGAATATTCTTTAATGATCTTAGTGATCACTGTGCTATAGCAAGTGTCAGATCCACTCCTAAACAAGTATCAACTTCTAGATATAGCTTTGAAAGAAATAAACATAACTTTAACACTTACACCTTCCTTGTCGATCTCCAGCAGTTAAATTGGCAGTAGTTTTATTTGGCTCCCACTGTCATCAAGGCATTCGAGGTTTTTCAGAACATCGTACTTGGAAGTATAGATCGACATGTGACCCTAATAAGAGTTTGTACTAAAAAAAAATCAAACCCCTGTTTCATGACCAGTCTGAAAGCAACCCTTCTTAGTAGGGATATTCTCTGGAAAACAGCCAGGAAAAAACAAACTACCATCTGACTAGGCAGCTTTTAGGAGGACCAGAAACCAGTGTACAAAATTAATTAGGGAAGAGAAAGCCAAATATTATGAAACAGAGTTGGAGTCCTCCAGTAAGTGTTCTGCCTCCTTTTGGAAGACTAAGGGATATTGAGGGTTATACAGCAGCTAACTCCCTCCCTGCAAAAATGATTGCTGGTGGATCTGCTACTACAGACAAACATACAATCCTTGACCTCCTAAACAAACATTTTTCAACTGCTGGGTTAGCATTTGACTCCTCCCCTGCCAATAACCTTTGCACCCAACTTTGTGCCCAGGACCCGGGATCACCAGCAAAAGATGCTTCTGCGAATAACGTGGAGTTCACTTTCAGTCCAGTCTCTGTGAAACAAATAGAAGACCTTCTGAAAGTGCTGGATACAAAGAAAAGCACAAGTGTGGATAAAATTGATCCCTTTTTTCTAAAGCTAGGATATTATGTCCTGTCTGCTCCATTTCCCTTCTTTTCAATGTGTCCTTGGCCCAGGGTGAACTTCCCTTGATTTCTGAAACTTCCCATGTAATCCCTTTATTTAAGTCCGGCGACCCTAGTGACTTAAATAATTATAGGCCAATATACCTGCTCCCTATCCTTTCCAAATTGTTAGAGAAAGTAGTCAACACCCAACTCAAGAATTTCCTAGAAACGTTCAAATTGTTGAATCTGGTCCAACCAAGCTTCAGACCATGCCATAGCACTATATCTGCCCTTGCCAAGGTCACCAATGACTGGCAGAATGCCTTGGATGCAAAAAACTATGTCTGTGTCTTATTCCTAGATCTGAGTAAGGCATTCAACACAGTAGATCATGATCTACTCCTAGACACCCTGAAAAACACTGGCCTAGACTCTGTAGCACTTAAATGGTTTACCAACTATCTAATCGGATGGCTACAGCAGGTAAAAGCAGAAGGAGGCCTCTCACCCATGAAAACTCTACAGCGAGGTGTACCTCAAGGCTCCTTCCTGGTGCCCCTACTCTTTGCTCTGTATATTAACAACACTGACTATGGAATCAAATCAGCAAACATACATATCTTTGCTGATGACATGGTTCTGTACATAGACAGACCTTCCCCGGAACTTGCTAGCAAGGATCTCCAAATGGAATTCAACCGATTACAGCACAATCTTCAGAATCAAAAACAGTTACTTAATGCCAAAAAAATTAAGGCAAAGTTCCTTTCTCCTGCTATTAATGCACCAAATCCCTGGACCCTAGGACTAGTTCCTCAAATTATCACACTTCTAGGTGAGTCCCTGGACTTGTGGCTGAATTCAAATACCTAGGGTTTTGGAATGACCACAGACTAACTTTTACCGGCCATATTAGTGAACTCTCAAAAAACTTAAGCAGAGATTAGGGCTCTTTAGAATTAGGCATCTATTAACTCAGGATGCAAGAACCAGGCTAGTACAAAGCACATTCCTCCCACTTTTGGATTATACTGACTTCATCTATGGTCAGGGTACTTGCTCAGCACTTTTGAAACTAAACACCTTCTACCACAGGGCAATAAGATTTATTACCAGAGTACTGTACACTACCCACCAGTGTTCTCTGTATTCCTTGGTTGGATGGACATCCCTCAAATTTTGTAGGCAGACAAGTGCAGTCCTTTGGACCTTTAGGGCTCTCACCAAAAAACTTCCATGATATATAGTAGAGTTTTTACCCAGGAGCATTGCTGGCAGTTACTTGCTTTAGAAGCCTGTCTTAAATTTTACTCATCATTCCCAAAGTTAGCTCGCACTTTGGTCGCTCATCCTTAAGCTACGCCCTTCCCTTCCTGTGGAACAAGCTTCAAAAATCCTTGAAGGTAGTACTACCCACAAAACTGTCCACCTTTAAAACACTAATTACGCATTTCTTTGAAGAGCACTGAAATTGATTCCCCTGAATGTTGGATTTAGAGAATAGGTTAGTACCAGAGTAACTCCTTGCCTGTCCCTCTCTTACCCTTCCCCTTTCTGTCTGCCTCCTTCCCATTTCTTATTCTACCTGTGCATGCTAATAACTTTTTTGATGATGATTATCTCATGTATGTATTGTACGTAATTGCAGTGATTATTAGTGCTACATTGTACCATTTGTGTCTCTTATCACATTGTGTTTGTTTCACTGTTGGTACTGTATTACATCATCCTATTGCCTTTATGAACTATGTCCAGGTCCACATTGTGAATGAGTTTACCTCAACGGTGCTTTGCCTGATTAAATAAAGATTGATTGATTGATAGTAGGAGGCTGGGGGGATATCTAGGAGAATAAGGCCCTTTATCCACTGATTAGGCTGCACCTTGGTAAAGAGGGCACAGGGGTGCTGAAATCCAGATTTGGGGAATATATGGGTAAATATCTTAATTTAAACTGCTGGGAAGGGGGCAGTAGGGGTCACAGTACCCTTAGTTACCTGATGGAGGAGGCCAAACTGCCTCCCCCCATCAAGGCAGAAGGAAGGGGATTCAGACGAGAGGCAGAGAGGCAGAGGGATGGGGATAGGCAGATGAGATTAGGAGCTGAGGGTAGGAATAGCAGAGGAGAGGAGGAGTGGAAGACTTGAGTTTAGGTGGAATGTAATGTCTCTGAATGCAAGGAGTCAAGGGAACAAAATGGCTGAGTTGCAGTCATTGATGGCCAAAAGAGAGATGGACATGGCAGCCATTGAAGAGACATGGGTCATGTAGAATTTTGAGTGGGACCTCTTCATCCCCAGCTATAAGCTACTATTTATATATGGGAGGGACATGGAGATTGGAAGAGGAGGGGGAGTGGCTCTGTACATAAGGGAAGGGATAACCTGTACTGTGGTAGAGGAGGCAGATGGAAGAACAGAGGTGTTGTGGGCACAGGTACAATCCACAAAAAGCTTAAGATAGGAGTGATGTACAGGCCACCAAACCAGGATGAGGAATTAGGCAGGGAACTGTGGTCCAAAATTGTGAAGATGGTCAGCGGGGGTTGGGGATGCAGTAATAATGGGGGACTTCAATATGTCTAGGGTAGATTGGAAGATCCCAACTACCACCTGTACTAGGACTCAAGTGCTGCTGGATGCATTTCAGAGTGTGGTCCTGACACAATATGTCCTGGATCCCACCAGTAACCGGGTCAAGTCTAATGCTGCCCATGTCCAAGAAGTAAAAGTGGAGGCACTGCTTGCTGAAAGCAACCACCACACTGTGTGGTTCCACCTGGACATGGGCAGAGAGAAGATCATGACAAAAACAAGGGTTTTAGTCTTCCAGAGGGCAGACTACAGTAGGATGGAAGAGATTCTGGGAGGGCACCTTAAGGCAGGACATGGAGGTGGACCAGAAATGGGCCATAACAAAGGAGGGGCTGTTGCAGCCACTAACATATGTGCCAAACTCAAGAGCAAGAAACCCAAAGCCAGAAAGTCTACCTGGTATGATAGGGAGGTAGATCAGGTGATAAACGGAAAGAAATCAGCCTTCAGGAAGTATAAGCACACCCAGAAAGATGAAGACAAAGAGTACTGCCTCAAGACAAGGAAGGCAGGCAGAGCAGTCCGGTTGGCCAAGGCCAAGATAGAGCTGCAGTTCACAGAGGGGGTGAAAACAGGGGAGAAGGCTATCTTCCAGTAGGTTCCATGTCAAAACAGTGTATCAGAAATAGCAAAGACAATTTAAGGCCAACAATATTAGCATTGGGAAAGTCAGCGACTGAACATTTCAGGGAGGCATCAGAACAGCAAAAAGCAAATGAACACTACACAAAAGTTTACAAGCAGGGAGCTTTGCCCCTCGTGCCCCCCATGTAGGGGCCTTTGCCTACCGTATCCCCCTTACTTAAATATACATACTTGAAAACACACTATACTCCAGACAAGAATTTCACTGTTCTGATGCCTTGCTTAAGTTTTCAGTCGCTGTCTTTCCTGGCGCTCATATTGCTGGGCATAAATTGTCTTCGGTATTTTTGATATGCTGTTTTGATGTGACGCCTTTCTGATTCTAACAGGGAGAACAGGAATATGAAGGATGGGATAGTCGGGTGGAGAAATGAGGAGGTGGGCGGAGGAAAGTGATGGGAAAACCAGAGGTTAAGTAACAAAGTAATTCTGGTTCATCTTCACTAAGGAAAAAAGATCGCCCAGTATCTCAGGGAAGGAGGAGGGTGGGTGGGGACACAGATGGGGAAATAGAAGTTGACAAGGTGGGAAAAGGCTTAAAGGCCCTCAAGGTAGATAAATCTCGCGGACCAGATGGTGTACATCCAAAGGTTTTGAAGCACTTGGCAGATGTGCTGGCAGATCCCCTGATGGACCTGTTTAACATCTCACTGGAGTCAATGAAATTATCCCTGGACTGGAGGATAGCACAAGCAGTGCCAGTACACAAAAGCTGGCCAAGGAATGAAACTGGTAACTACCAACTGGGCAGTCTGACCTCAATTGTGAAACTCATGGAAACCATACTGAAAGAAAGACTGGTAAGCTTTCTAGAAGAAAATGAGTTACAGGATGACAGGAAGCACAGGTTTGTGTCAGTGCAGGCCAGATTAACCTGACTGATTTCTTTGGCTGAGTATGTGGGGAAGTGAAAAGGGGTCAAGCTGTGGCTATCCTGTATCTGGATTTCAGTAATGCCTTTGACTCTGTTCCCCACAGGAGATTAATCAGGAAGCAGGAGGTCCTGGGGTAGATGGAAAACTAGTTAAGTGGGTTAGAAACTGGCTGCAAGATAGAAATCAGAGGGTGGTGGTTGGATGGGAGTTCTTAGAGACTAGGACTGTCACTAGTGGGGTCTGACAGGGCTCAGTGCTCAGGCCAGTGTTGTTCAACATCTTCATCAGTGATACTGCAGACAAGATAAAAAGTTAAATATGCCTGTTTGCAGATGACACAAAGCTCTGTTGGAGAGTAGACATGGAGGAAGGGACACGGGACCTCAAGGAGGACCTCACAAAGACAGAGAAGTGGTCAGGTATATGGCAACTGGGATTCAATATCAAAAATTGTAAAGGCCATGCACTTGAGGGCAAAGAACCTGGAGACCAAATACTGCCTGGGTGATGTACAGATTACCAGGTCAGAGGAGGAGAAGAAATTGGGAGTGATCGTCATGAGTGGCCAGAAGCACTCAGCACACTGCAGGACAGCTGTAGCCAAAGTGAATCTGATGCTGGGCTGCATAGCCAAGGGTTCAACCTGCAGGAAAGTAGAGGTCATTCTGCCACTGTACAGATCCCCTAATGCAGCTGCATATTGAGTACTGTGTGCAATATTGGTGCACTTAACTAGGAAAGGCCATCAACCTGCTGGAAATGGTCCAGAGAAGTGCAACCAAAATGATCAGGGTCAGCAAGGTATAACATATGGAGTGAGATTTGGAGACCTCAGTGTGTACTCCCTGGAGGATAGGGGGTGATATGATTAAAATCTTCATGCACCAATAAGGTTTCAAGAGGGGTGAACTCTGAAGGTCTCCTCAACCACAGTGGGAACAGAACCAATAGGGGGCACTGCCACAAGCTGGTGGGGGGGGGGGATTCAAGAGGAATGAGGAGGCACTTTTTCTCAGAGGGTGGCAGCTATGTGGAAAGAATTACTGGAAGTAACCTCCCTGAAAACTGTGGACAGTTTCAAGAGAGGCTGGGACAAAGTAAAATGAAAAACTACATATAGGGGAGATGGGGGGTGGGAGAGGACATTAATGGGGAAGGAAGAGTAGATAACAGGGAGGAGGCAAGATCTTTCTGTAGACACTGAGGAGAGTCTACAAACTTGAGCAGACATGATAGACCACAAGACCTTTTTCTGCAGGCTCAGTTACATGTTTGTATGTATTTAATAGTTGTGCCAATGAGTTTGTTGTGCATTGTTTTGTTGTTTTGTTTTTGCTATAGAGCTTTGTGCTCCCCAGACTACTATCTACACTTTTCATCAGACCTTTGTGCCGATGACTTAACAGCCAAATCATGCCGCTCCCTTACTGTAAGAACCAGAGGTGACCCACAGGATGTGGGGCCCAAGAGTACCAACAGCTGTCATACAGGTTGTTGGGAGACACTGGTTTATCATGGGTTTCCTTCCTTTGTCCCCAGCCCCCACCAACCTCCCCAATGCTGACAAAAAGGTTTGGTAGAATTAGAGGTTAACTGCACAGGACACACTTGGCTAAGTACAAGTTTAACTGCTAAAGGTACACAATGTGACAACAGGGAGCATGCCATTTCCCCAATGCTGGGCAGTGCCCTTCAGCCTTGCAAGCATGCAGTGATGCCCCTGTGGAGACGACAAGCTACCTGGCCCACTGCAGGGGTCATTACGGCACTGGAATCACAGTGCCATCCTTCCCCTGCCTGGGAGTGCTACCCCAGCCCCATCAGTCACCCAACCCAGCCCGCATGTTCACTCCCAAACCTGAGTCATTGGTGTAGGAGGGCAATGCTGTATTACCCACTGGACATTTGGGTGGTCTGTACATTGTATTTGTGGGAAATGCACTGGATTCTAAATTTGTGTTTCCAATGCTAAAACAGCTTTAAAGCAACTTTTCTAAAATGTTTTGGCACCTCAACTGGTGTGCATCTGCAGTTCTGTCACAATGGAAGCAAAATCAATTTGAATCCCTTAGGCAACAGGGGCAAGAAATTCAAAAGTTTGCCCAGGCACAAAGCCTAGTTTGTGCATGCACACCGAGCTTTGCATGGATTTCCCATATTCAAATAACAGTTAGTGTTGGCAAACAGGGTTTGCACCCGGGCAATATTCAGATTCAGGCGCAATGCAAATTGAAAGGCAGGAACCTGAATATTGGTGCAGCCCAATATTCAGAGAAGTTGCTCCATGCAAGCGCATTTTGCATGGTCCCCTTGTCCGGAGCATATGCCACTGATCTAAACCATGACTTACTCTGGCACAATCCTAGGGGTTGATGGAGGAAGTGTAGAACCCCCCTGTGCCAGTCTGGAGCCACCAAGTCAGTGTCCCTGGTGTCTAGTGGTCTCCCACTGCCGATCGCCAGCCCGATGTTACAATAATTACTTCCCTGGTGCTGGTCCCCGATCACCGGCTCAATATTAAAAAAAACCCTTTCACTGGGGCTAGTGGTCTTCCCCCGCTGATCGCTGGCCAGACAGTAAAATAATCCTTTCCATTTTGTTAGTGGTCACCACCCCCCACCGATCGTCAGCCCAGTGTTACAATAACCCTTTCCCTGGTGCTAGTGTGCCCCCGACTGATCACCAGTCCCACATTAAAATAACCCTTTCTCCAGTGCTAGTGGTCTCCCCCCAATGATTGCCAGCCTGACAGCAAAATAACCCTTTCTCTGGAGCTAGTGGTCCCCCCACCAATCAGCGGCCCAATGTCAAAAATAAATCTTCCCTGCTGTCCAGTAGTCCCTCTTTCCACCCACACCCATGCACATTGTTTAAATACTTATTCCCTGATGTCCAGTGGCCCTCCCCATCCTGATCCCCTGTATATTAATGTTCAGCCATTCGCTGGTGTCTAATGGACCCCCCTACCTATTCTCATGCCCCTGTATATTACTGTTAAACCATTCCCTGGTGCCTAACAGACCCCTGTCACTATCCATTATCCCCTGTATCCCCTGTATAGAACAGTAAAACCATTCCTGGGTGTCTAGCAGACCCCCACCCCCCACTCCAGTAGGTAGTGTCTCACCACTCTGCTCCTCCCCATCCTGACTATGAGCCAGTGATTAACACAGCCCTCCACTCTCCACCATGACCAGCAGCTGTCTGAGCTGTCAGTGTGCACATACTACAGTACATGCTCATTGACAGCTCAGTCAGCAGCTAGCCATAGTGGATAGCGGAGGGCTGTGCTGGCACTGGCTTAGAGTTGGGATGGGGGAGTGGGGTGGTGGGGCCCTACCTGCCAGGGTGGGGGAGTCCACTAGACATCAGGGAATGGCTTTACTGTTGTATACAGGGGATCAGGGATAGGGAGAGAGTCCACTAGACACCAGGGAATCATTGAACACTAATATACAGGGGATCAGGATGGGGGTGAGACCACTGGACACCAGAGAAAATGTATTTAACTAATGGGCATGGGTACGGGTGGGGGGAGAGACCACTGGGCACCAGGAAAAGGGTTATTTTACCATCAGGCCAGTGATTGGCAGTGGGCACCACTAGCACCGGGGAATGGGTTATTTTACCATCAGGCCAGCGACTGGCAGTGGGGACCACCAGCACCAGGGAATTAATTATTTTAACATTGGTCCAGTGATTAGCAGGGGGGAGGACCACTAGCACCAGGGAAAGGATTATTTTACTGACAGCCCAGCGATTGGAAGGGGGGGACCAGTAACACGAGGGAAAGGTTTATTTTAACATAGGGCCAGTAATTGTTGGGGTGACCACTAGGACAAGGGAAAGGGTTATGTTACAATCAGATTAGTGATCGGCAGTCTGGATGGACCACTAGCCCCAGGGAAAGGGTTATTTTAACATCAGGCTGGTGACCAGCAGGGAGACCACTAACACCAGGGAAAGAGTTATTTTACTGTAGGTCCAGCAATTGGCAGGGGGGGCTACCAGCATGATGGAAAGGGTTATTTTAACATCAGGCTGGTGATTGGCAAGGGGGAACACTAGCAGAAGGAAAAGAGTTATTGTAACATCGAGCCAGCAATCAGCAGGGGAGGGGACCACTAGCACCAGGGATAGGTCTCTGGGACTTGGCTAATGTGGGGTGCTGTACAATCCAGCCTCACTCCCCATGCAAATGAGCCCATAAAGAGCATGCAAATGGTCCCTTAGCACCTTGCATGCCAAATGAGCTAATTTGCATGGGTACATTTGAATATCGGAGATTTAGCGCAGGCACAAGCCATTGTGGCGCCCTATTTCAGGAGCCATGTCTGTCTAGCACTAAGTGACTTAACGCTGGTCTGACATGGCCCTATATTCAGTTGAATAGCACCAGTGTGCTATTCCACTGTGTATAATATCTCTGAGCACCTGGGCAAGCACAAGGCGCAGTGCAAATATTTGTGCTGTGCTTTGTACCTTTTTGAATATAGGGCCCCAGATTTGCAATGCTTTGTGCTGGATCCAGCAACACTCAAACAACTCATTGAGAAATGCTACAGAAACAAATTGGTCAGAAAGTTTAATGTTGAATGTATTGTAAAATTATATAACAAGATTTGGCTAGTGCCAATAAGGTTGGTATTGCTTTTTAGGGCTGCAGTGGACTGAGCCCTGCAGACCTTTTGGTTTGAGAAAATGACTCAGCATATTCCTTTCAACTCAACAACATGTTGGAGTTGCACCACAGTCGCCTCCCTGTCCTTGGAGCACTCTGCTTGTTGGCCCCAGTCACACTGCACTATTTTTCAGCTGATCATGACACTGGGGATTGGGCATTCCCAGTTTCACTCTTATGTTTCTGGGGGTGGGGTGGGGTGGGGTGGTGGGTGCTGAGAGGGAGGGTCGTGTGGCAGGGGGATACGTCTAATTTAAAAGAAAAAGAAATTGGCGGGTCATGGCAGAATATGACAAACTCCGCTGTGTCCAAGATGGCCGCTGCACTCTACTGAGCATACGTTAGTAGTCGAGCATGCACAGTGGAGTGAGGTGGCCATCTTGGACATGGTGAAGTGTGCCGTATTCCACCATGACCGGACAATTTTTTTTTCTTTTAAATTATGCATATCCCCCCAACCAACCCTCCCTCTCAGCACCCCCCCGCCCCCCTGAAGCATAAGAGTGAAACTGAGGGTGCCCAATCCTCCAGTGTCACAGTCAGGACACTGCCATTTTATACATATCCTTCACCCGACCTTCCCTCTCAGCAGCCACTACCCCAGCCCCCACCCCCAGAAACAACACAACAGTGACACTGGGGCGCCCATTCCCACAGTATCACGATCACCTTTTTGTGACCTCCAATCCACTACCATGCATGAGCATTTTTTTTATCACCCACCTGACCCTCCCTCTCAGCACCCCTCCCCAAGAAATGTAATACTGACACTGGGGGTACCAAATCCCCCAGTGCAGGAATCCTCATTTTTTTTGTTTTCATGTCTGTAAAGAGAAAACCATCCATCAATGTCTTTTGCAGCTGCTAGACTCCCCCTACCTAACCCTCTCACTCAGCACCCAACAACCTGCACCCCTCCAAGTCCTTACTTACAGATCGGGGGGGTCAATGCTGTAACTCTCTCTAGACTGCAGACACATCTTCACTCTTCAAAGCTGGACCACGAATTGAGGAAATCAGGTATGTGGTTCAATGTATTTCAATGGGGGTTTGAACTTAGTGGCATAACTTGGGCATTTTTGCATATTTTTTGCCCAAATTTTCAACATACCTTCTTTGGGACCCCACCTCATGAACAATTGCACTCTCATTAGTTAGGTCTGTCCCAAAAGGTGATGTCACAGTCCCTGCCCAAAAACACCTTTCGGGCAGGAGTTGAAAATTTGCTCTGCCTTTGTTCATGAGGTGGGGTCATAAGAAGGCTATGTTGAAAAAACAACAAAGTTATGAGCCTTTGCTGAATTTTTTGAACACAGGCTTGTAACTTTGGTAATTTTTAATATTTTTCCCCCAAATTCACAACATAGCCATATCTTTACAGCACCTCATGAGTGGGACAGCTGTCATTTTTCAAATCCTAGCCAAGATGTTTTTTAACATCCCAACAGGTGATTTTATGGCCCTTGCATGAAAATCACCTTTTGGGTGGGAGTTGAAAAAACGTCTCTGCCCTTGTTCATGAGGTAGGGTCATAAGAAGGCTATGTTGAAAATTGGGTGTAAAAATATTAAAAAGCAACGAAGTAATGAGCCTGTGCTGACTTTTGCAACTGCAGGCTCGTAACTTTGGTAATTTTCAATATTTTTACCCCAAATTCACAACATAGTCATGTCTTTACAGCACCTCCTGAGTGTGACAGCTGTCGTTTTTAAAATCCTGGCCAATTTTTTTTTACATCCTGAAAGGTGATTCTGCAGTCCTTGCATGAAATCACCTTTCAGGTAGGAGTTGAAAATTTTCTCTGCCGTTGTTCATGAGGTGAGGTTATAAGAAGGCTATGTTTAAAATTTAATGTAAAAGTATTAAAAAAACAAATAAGTTATGAACCTACATTGGCTTTTGCAAACGTAGACTTGTAATTTTGGTAAGTTTCAATATTTTTGCCCCAAATTTACAACATAGCCATATCTTTACAGCACCTCATGAATGTGACAGCTGTCATTTTTCAAATCCATGCCAAAATGTTTTTTCTCATTCTGAAAGGTGATTTTTGCAGTCCCTGCAAGAAATTACCTTTAGACCAGGAATTAAACATTTTCTCTGCCCTTCTTCATGAGGCAGGGCCATAACAAGGCTATGTTGAAAATGTGGGGCTCGATTTTACAAGGTGGACACCTGGCAAGCCCTGCGTCCACCGCAAAGTTTGACGCAGCTGCACCAAAGCCCCTCGGACATAGTTTGGTCCAATTTAAGAAGGGCTGGTGCAGTTGCAAGACTTTCTCCACTTTATAGCACCTTCCACCGAAGATGTGGCACAAGTGCCGTGATCCTGGATGCAAAGGTAGACCAGAGAGTACCTGGTCTAACTCCCTGTGTCCCACATTCTGAACTTGTGGTGGGTGTTTGTGGCACAATTCTTTTAAAATTGCAGTTGCCACAATGTTCGGCTCAAGTCACAACTTGAGTCAAACACCCTGCTGCAAGTCCGCTGTGCCACCGCGTCCCCTTCTAAAATCAAGCCCTTGGTGTAAAAATATTACAAAACAACAAATTTATGAGCCTACATTACATTTTGCTCATAACCTTTATAATTTTCAATATTTTTACCACAAATTCCTCGCATGCAGCCCTATCGACTCTGACCAGAGTTTGTTTACGTTATCTTTGTTTATTTTCGTAGCAGGCCTTACTGTCTCACCAGTCTCACTTTTATAATTGCATTGATAAGAGTACCACATTTATTGTCAGTTTTACAGCTTTTTTTGTATACAGCACCCACAGGGTGGGCTTTGGTGCAGTGGCACTGCTTTTCAGTAATGGTCCTTATACTGTACACAGTTGTTCATTTCCACCCAACACCAGGCAATTAGTTTCATTTCCCAAACTCCTCAGGTAGTTTTGGGGAGAGCCAGTTTTTTTTTTTCCCTGACAGGTCATGTTGTGCACTGGACATGTCAGATAACTGGGCAGACAGAAAGACATGTGTTTTTTATTCTCTGATGTGCCAGGTTGTGGACCAGACTCGGGTAACTTGAGGAGGGAGACAGATTTTCTTTTTATTCCCTGACAGACCAGTTTAGACTTGGGATTTGTCAGGTTTTTGAGGGGGGAGAGGACTAATTTTTTTTTTATTTTAAATTCCCTGCTGGTCTGCATTTGCCCATGGACTCAACAGCTATTTGGGTCGAGAAGGCAGGAAACATTTTTTCATCCTCTCACAGACCATGTTGGGTTCTGGAGCTGTAAGGTAGTTGGGGTGGGGGGGGCTAGACATTTTTTCATTATCTAATGAGCTGGGCTGAGCACTGGGCCCAACAGGTGGTTTTTAAGAGGGAAACAGATTTTTTTTTAGTTCTTCAATGGGTTATGTTGGACACTGGACAATTCTGCTTCATAGCAAGATGGGTTGGAGTGGCAGGGTGATCCCTTTGTAGATGTTAGGAAGACTGCAGAGTTGAGATTGAGCACAGAGGGAAGAAAACAGAGAAAGAGGGTTATTGGGTGGTGGAGCCAGGATCACTGGCACTTAGGGTTACAGCCTACGGAGTGTGTGCCTTCAGTTCCCATCAGTCCGGTCTCCCATGCTAATGCACTGTGTACTGGAGGAGGCTGAGTTGCCTGAACAAACTAGTAGCAGCAACCCTAAGCTGTCCATGCAGTGTTTTAGCTCCTCATCGTGACCTGAGTAGATGAGCAAGGGACAGCAATATTTTACTACCCTCCTATATCACCTTCCATTCACCGCTTTGCTTCTCCTCAGTATCTCTGTTTGGCTTAATAAATGTGCCAGATTAGGCAAGGGATGCATCAGGTAGTTGGAGGATGGGGAACAGATTTTTTTAAATTTCCTTATGGGCCAAGTTGGGCACTGGACTTGTAAGATAGTTTGTGGGGGGATGGACAAATTAAATTTTTATCTCCTGACAGGTGGGGTTGGGTAGCAGACCTGTCAGTTTGTTGGGAGGAGGGTCAGATTTTCTTTTTTTTGGGGGGGGGGTTCTTTCATGACAGACTGAGTTGAACACTACGCCTGTCAGATTGTTGGGTGTGGGGATACTTTTTTTTAATTCCCTGACTGGACAAGTTGGGGGCTCTGGACCTGTCGGGTTTTTTGGGGAAGGGAACCATTTTTCTCTCTGATGGACCAAGTTGGGCATTGGACCTGTCACACAGTTTGGAGGAGGGGGACAGATTTCTTTTTATTCCATGATGGGCTGCTTTGGGCACTGGATCCGTCAGGTTGTTGGGGGAAGGGTGACATATATGCATATTGCCTGACAGGCTGGGTTACATACCAGAGCCTTCAGGAAATTAGAGAGACAGAGAGACAGACAGAGAGGCAGAGAGAGACAGAGAAAGAGAGAGACAGAGAGAGAGAAACAGAGAGACAGAGAGGTTGCAGTGAGGGATATATATTTGTTTTATTTCCTAATGGGTTGGGTTGGGCACTGGACCCATCAAGTAGTTGGGAGACAAAGACAGATAGTTGTCTTTATTCCCTGATAGGCTAGGCTGGTCACCAAAACCATCAGGTAGTTAGGAGTGGGGGACAGATATTTTGTATTCCCTGTCAGGCCAGGTTGGGCACCAAAAGGTCTATTCTATTCAACATTCCCTGTGTTACCTACATGGAACTCCTCTGCTGTGAAAAACCCTTTGGGATACTGTGTGCAAGAAAGTTATAGAAAAACACATTCTATCATATTCTATAGTCCCTACACTATCAAAATCAAACTTCTGTTATTTGTAAAGCATCAGATCTGTCAGGAAGTTGGAGGTGGACAGATTTTCTTTTCCAGACAGCTTGTATTTGGCCACTGGATCCTTCAGGAAGTTGAGGAGAGAGGGATATGGAAACTTAGAGACATAGAAACATAGAATTTGTCAGCAGATAAGGACTGCTTGGCCCACTCAGTCTGCCCATATTTTTTCCCTGCTTATACTCACTGTAGACCCTGCCATATCGCTGCCTACCCCCCCACACACACATACTTTCCTTCCAAGATACCTTTGTGCCTACCTTATGCATGTTTTAAGCCCATCACTGTTTTCAACAGCACTACGTCCACCAGAAGACAGTTCCAGGCATCCACCACTATTTCGGTGAAGATGTACTTCCTCACATCCCTCCCAATTTCCCTCATTCCAGCTTCATCGCATGTTCCTTGTTCTCGTGCACCTTCGCCTCTGATAAATGCTCTTCTCCTGTACTGCATTCACCCCGGTGAGGTATTTATAGGTCTCTCTTATTTTCCTTCCTCCCTCCATCCTCTCTTCCAGGGTGTACATATTGAGATCCCTCAGTCTCTCCTCATAGGGCTTTTGATGCAGCCCCTGCACCATTTTAGTTGCCCACCTCTGGACAGTCTCTACTCACTCTATGTCCTTCTTGAGATGCGATCACTAGAACTAGACACAGTACTCCCTGTGGGGTCTCACCAGCGATCAACAGAGTGGTAATATCACCTCTCTCCTTCCACAGGTGATACCCCTCCCTATATGCATCCCAGCATCCTGCTGATCCTACCTACTGCATTGTCACATTTCTGAGCCACCTTGAGGTCATCTCATTTAAGCCAGGGTCTCTTTCCTGATTAATGACAGTCTGTTCCTCTTCCCCTATTTCATACTCCACCTATGGGTTTTCATACCCAAGATGCATGATTTTGCAGCTGACCAAACACAGCAGAGGGTCAGAGCAAGGGAGCAGGCTGAAGGACTGAGAAACCTCATGCAAGAGTGATCAGCAAGGTACAACTATGGCGGACCTCAATAAATCGATGGCTGGTGTACCTGCTATGCTACTACAAATGCAGCATGAAATGAAAGCCAGATTTATAAACATAACTGCGCAGCTGACTCACCTGCAAAGTGTTGTGATGGGCCTCTCAGAGACCTTCACTGACCATACCACCCAGATCACGGAGCTTGAGCATAGAGTGGGGGAGCTGGAGGACTCCCTTACTTCAGTTACAGCAGAGCACAATGACTTTAAGAATGCTTTGGATGATTTGGCTGCGTGGGAGGATGACCAGGAGAACTGGTCCTGCTGCTCCAATCTGTGAATTGTGGGCCTCCCTGAGGTCATGGAAGGCCACAACCCCGGTAAAGAGCTGCACCACTGATTGGTAGAACATCTGGGTCTCCCCGCAGAGTGTGATAATTTTGAGGTGGAGAGGGTGCATCGGTTGGGCCCGCCGCTGAAACCCAGTGAAAGACTGCACCACTGCCTAATTAAATAAATCTTCATTTCACTGACAAAGAGGTAGCATTGCAAAAAGCCGAAGGCTCTGGTCCTATTACCTTTAACAATAGAAAGGTGTACGTGTATCAGAATTACAGTCAGGAAATTCAAAACCAACACCAGAAATTCAACCAAATCAAGGGCAAACTGCACAAACTGGGCTGGTCATTCGCCTTCATGTATGGGGCTCACTTATGAATAGACAAGACGGGCTAACCTCCACGATTTTTTTACCTGCCCCAAAGCGGCTGAGAAATGGTTGGAAGAGGAGGAGACCAGACGGGAGAAGATGCAGCCTGCACCGCCATGGCTATCTCTCTACAGCTAAGTAATTTTCATTAACCTTTTCCCCTGAGGCTCTTATTTCCTTCTCTGAACAGTTGGGGTACACATCTCTGAGTTCTGTTTGCTTCACAGCAACTCTGACTGTGACTATAAGTGTGAGGGTTTGGTGACTTGCTTTAATGTTTGCAAAGCCCAACATGGCCTTACGCCACCTGTTAGCCCAGGCTGAAATATTTTTCTCCCCCGATCGTGTCTGGGGACATGGGTACCAGCGGGGGAGCCATTTTGATATATTGTCAGTTTAAACTGCTCCCCCCCCCCCGGTATCCCAGTTTTTTATATCCTGAGAGTATTCACTGTGGGGGTTTTACTGTGCTACATGCTGCTCTGGCACTGGACTCACTTTAGGGTACACTCAGAGCCCTGCTTGAAGGAGAACAGCTTTTGTTTTGTTTTGCTCATTGGCTGAAGAGTGGAGGCCTTGGAGCCTGACATCTGGCACCATAACAATTGATGACTTGTTGCAGTTTATTTGATTATGCATGTAGCAGCTTTTTAGATTTAAATTTTACAACATTGGTGTCTCACCATAATGATCTACTTTCTGATGGTGGTATTAACCAAAATGTTTTTTCTCTCTCTGCCTGTTGTTTGCAAGGATAATACTGTTGTGCCTGCGGTGGGGGAGATTCTACAGTTGGTCTCATTGTTGTAAGGATATCTAACTAATGGTGGGAGGGTTATTCAATGGAGGATATGGGCCACCCTCTCTGTTGAAATGCGGAATTACATTGTCAGCCGCATCCGGGGGACTACGGGCTCTCACCATGAGTTTAAGATATGACTTGGCTTGTGTGTTTGGAGGGAGGGTTGGGATTATTAATGTTCTGACAGGGTGGGTGGGAGGTATTGGGTATTTTTCAATTCAAGTTATAAAAAAGGTGGAATTGTGTTGCTATTCAACAGTACAGATCTGAAGGGTTGATACCCTGGTGTGGGACATTGGTGGAGGGGGGGGTGCTTCTGTTTCCTTGCCACTCTGCAGCTGGGCTGGCTACTTAAAAGGACTATGCCAACTCTGCAAAATGGGTAGCGATATTAAGGTAGCCACATGGAATATCAATGGTCTAAAATCAATTGTTGAAAGGAAAAAGCTGCTGGCCAAAGTCTGCAAATCAAGGTGGCGGGTGATTCTCCTTCAGGAGACACAAATGTTGGGAGGGGGGTAGCGATGAAAACAGCGGAGTTTTGGGGGGCACCTGGATCTCCTCTACCTTTTCTTTGAAGGCTAGGGGTGCTTCAATGTGGATTCCCCCGGGCTGTTTGGGCAGAACTCTTGTAAAAATTATCAGACCCATCAGGTCGATATGCCCTGGCCAGAGTTTCTGCCTCTGGGATGGGGACTATGTGCTTCAGCTCAGTATATGCCCCTAACGTAGATAACCTGGGTTTCTTTCAGAAACTGACCCTTGACATGTCCAGAGGGGAGAGACCCTGGGTTTGGGGGGAACTTTAACTGTGTGGCTGATACCATTCTGGACAGGTCAAGCCCCACCCCAACTCCCATATCCAGGAATGCAAAGGCCTGGTGGGAACTGGAGTTGGAAGTTGTTTTGATTGATGCCTGGAGGCATCTCAACCCCTCTGGAAGGGACTATAGTTTCTATTCTCATTCCCACCAGTTCTATGCCCACCTGGATAGGATTCTAGTTTCCAGGACTTTGGTCGGGGTATTGGGGAGGCAAGGCATGTGCGCATACTGCTATTGGACCATGGCACTCACCATATATCCCTCGGAATACCTGGCTCCCCTTCTCCCCAGGATACAGCGCTATTGAAGGATCCACTTTTTGTCTCTCACATGTCTAGAACATATTAAAGAATTCTTACATTTTAATAAGAAAGGTGACACCACCATCCTTGCTTGGTGAGAGGCTCTTAAGGCCTTTGTGAGAGGGGAAACCATTGTCTACGCAGCACATCAGAAAAAAGCTGATGAGGGTGAAATCAATTTCTTGAGAGCCAAAATTGAGACATATGAAGCAGCACATAGAAACAGACCCACTGAGCTGCTTTACAGAGTTATCCAGAAACTTAAGTGGCAATACAATGCTTTGGGCAGTGCTAAATTGGAACGCACAATTATCCTAGCCAATGCTGACGCCTATTTTTATGGGGATAGAGGGGGGAAACTCCTGGCATGGCAGTTGAAGAAGCATGAGACGGAATGCACATTGGGGCAAATCCATGATAAAATGGGACACTTAGTTCAGGATACCCTCGGAATTGTGAAGGCATTTGGCTGGGTTTATGAGACCCTTTACTCATTTGAGTGCACTCCTACCAAGCAGCAGTGTGAGTCTTTCTTTAATGGGGTTCCACTTAGTCAGCTGGGGGGAGGGCTGCCCTCCTAGATATGCCATTGGTCAGACAGGAGGTGGCTACTGCTATGCAAGCTCTAAAGGGAGGAAAGGTACCAGGACCTGATGGTCTCCCTATCGATTTTTTTAAAACATTCTCCTCTATCCTGTTGGATCCACTGTATGGCATGCTGATGGAAAGTTTGGGCAGGGGTGAGCTTCCTCTCTCCACACAGTCCACCACCATCAGTTTTGCCAAAACCGGGGAAGTACCCAGCCTGGTGTGTCTCATACAGACCCAAGTCTTTGCTAACTTCAGATTACAAAATATTGGCTAAGGTGATGACCTCCAGGCTGGAGGGTCTGCTCTCCTCGTTGGTGCACAGCAATCAATTAGGATTTGTCAAAGGGTGTCAGGGGAAACATAACATTCAATGCACCCTAAATGTAATCTATAGATGGGCCTGAACCTAAAACAAACATGGTGCAGCTGTGGTGGCATTAAACACGGAAAAAGCTTTCGACCGTGTGGAGTAGGGGTACCTCTTTAACATTCTGGAGCGGATGGGGATTGGACCTGTATTTAGAGGCTGGGTGCATACACTTTATGCTAATCCACAGGCCCAAATAGCTGTGAGTGGTACCTTCACTGCTTCATTCACATTAGGCTGGGGCATTAGAGAGGGTTGCTCTATGTCCCCGCTTTTATAAGTACTCTCGCTGGAGCCCATGGCAGCAACACTCAGAGCTCTTACTGATATAAAGGGCTTTGTTGGGGGGGGAAAGGAACACAAAATTGCTATGTATGCTGATGACTTATTGTTGTATATGCAGAACCCAGCACAAGACCTACTTACACCAACTCATGACCACTTATGGGGCTATCTCAGGACACAAGGTGAACTGGCCAAAAAGCGAATTACTCCTGATAGGAACCAAGGAGAGAGGTCAGCTAATTGCCAGTTTGGGAGGGCTGCAGATGGTTGATAAATGAAAATATCTAGGGGTATCAATTTTGGCTAAATTGGGCTCTATTTATGCCATAAACTATAAGCTGCTCCTCGTCAGAATCACAGAGGAATGTGATAGGTAGACAGCTCTCCTGCTCTCTCTATTGGGCAGAGTGGGGGTCATAAAGCTGTCAATACTCCCATGTTGCCTACATTTGTACCAATCGCTTCCCATCAAGCTCCCTAAGGTGCATTTTAAGTCCTTAGACACAATTGTCCATAAGTTTCTGTGGTGGGGTCGCAATGCCAGAATCAAAAGGTCAGCTCTACAGGTTGCTCTGAGAGCTGGGGGTGGGGGGTGATTGCCTAACTTCCAGGCATACTATCTGGCTGCTCAGTTAGCCTTTGTCCCAGTGGATGGTCTGGAGGCTGGCTGCCCCTGGCTGGGCTTAGAGGAGGACCTACTTTTGGGTAACCTTAAAAATGATACTCTGGCAGCAGCTCTGGGAGACATATGCCCACCTCTGATATCCAACCCCTTCACGGCTGCAACCCTTGAAGCTTTGTTTGAAGCTTATCGAATTATTGGCTTTCCAAGGGGGCACTCACCTTTTGTGGGCCTACTAAGTGGGACCAGGTGCCGAGGGAACTGCTCTGTCACTCTTGTGCAGCCGATCCTTGCCTGGCAATAGAAGGGCCTAATAGCAGTGCTTCAATTGTACAATGGGGATCTGCTGAAGAGTTTCTCCCAACTTTGTGGGGAATGGGGCATCCACGCAGGGGACTTTTTTGTCTATCTAAATGTACAACACTGTGGTTTGAGCCTCAGTGACAGGAGCAGTTGGAGTCCCCCTTCCCCTCTTGAGGAGGAGATTTTCTACCTTCCCAGCTGGGTCAGAGACCCCTTGCTGTCTTTTATAATATCATTCAAAGCAGCTTTGAATCAGCCACAGAGGGGATTAAAGAGAAATTGCGTCAAGATTTGCTGGTTGAGCTAGACCACATGACTTGGCAGCTGGCTAGCTCTCATTTGCTCATATGCTCTCGGAGTAACAAACTTAGACAAATTCTACTTAGTTTTCTCTACAGAGCATACATCACCCCCTCAAGACTGCATATGATCGATGCATCCAGATCCAATATTTTCCAAAAATGATGTATTGGCGAGGGGACTGTTTTGCACCTGGCTCTGACCTGCTCGAGAGTTGCCCCATTTTGGCATGAGGTCCACAGAATCATGAGCAGAGTACTTGGATACAATCCTTTGAAATCACCTCTTGAGCTACTGTTGGGGGAAGGCATGTTACACTGCTGGGTGGGGGCAATAAATCTTTGTGGTTACTGGCACTTGTCAATGCCAGGAAAACAATATCCCAGGTGTGGCTGTCATCCTCCTCTCCCTTGATCTCATGGTGGGTTAACAATTTAATGTCTTCTATGATTCTGGAGAAAATACAACTTAAAGCCTTGGGTAGAATCCAGGAGTTTGAGAGGACATGGTTCCCTCTCATCAGGGCAATAGAAAATGGAAACTTCCTGATCTAGACCTATTTGACATCACCCCTCTCTTATCCCTAAAATATACTCACCCGTTCTTCCTCTTGTGTCCTCTAGAGTCTAATACTGTATAAGGAATGAGGGTTGTTGACTACACCCATATGAACTTAGATCCATACATTTAAAGCTTCTGTTCACTACTGTGTGTATTGTAACTCCTTTTTTCCCACTACTTCCTGGAGCTCTGTATGTAACAATTATCCAGTACTAAATGACTGTATTCTGAAGATTTAAAATACGGATGCCTACCTAGACTGTACTAGTCAATGTTCATGAAACATGCTGTATGTGATGTTGTAATGCACATGTACCTTCTCAATAAAATATTTTTTTTAAAAAAAAGATGCATGATTTTGCCCTTTTACACTTTGAAGCCCAGCTGCCATACCCATGACTGCTCCTCAAGTTTTCTCAGGTTTTTACACATTCTGTCCAACCCCTCTGGAATGTCTACCCTATTTCAGATTTTAGTGTCATTTACAGAGGCATATCTTCCTCTCCAGATCTTCTACAATGTTACTTATAAATACGATAAAGAGGACTGGCCCCAGTACTGAGCCCTGAGGTACCTCACTGGTCACTCTCTCCTCCCCTGAGTGAGTGCCATTTTCTGGCACCCTCTGTCACCTATACACTAACCAATTTCCTACCCCATTTACCTCCACCTTGGGACCCACCCCCAACTGCCAAGTTACCTTATGAGCCTCCTATGCGGTATGGGTTCTATGTCATAACAGCTATCACAGAAAGGCAATTACCATTAGAGCAAGTGTACAGAACCAAAAATCAATTTCAGCGATGTAACACTCACAGTGCTCAGCAAAATGGTGCTGGAGACTTTTTTTTTTTAATGCGGGAGGTGGTGCCCTCCATACCACCCCCCCCCCCACACTAGAAGATTCTCAACTCCAGGGGGTGCATGTAGGGGGTGCAAAAGCTGAAAAAAAAATTCAACTGCCAGGCGCAACAAAATGAGTGGGCACACGGAACCAAACCTGACACCCTCACAACCCTAGCCTTCCACCAACACACCATGACACAGGGCCAGCTTGACATCCCACCGCCGCAGTACACCTAACAAACCCTCCTTCCCCTTCCACCCGTCACACGGTGTGCTCGCTCCCCTCGCACTTGTGTACATATAGCGACATCCTGTTGCTATATTCGCTGCCCCATATCCAGTTGCCCTACCTGTCCAGTAGCCCTGTGCAGATGGCGCCTTTATTGAGTCACCCTTTTTGAAAGCACTCAATGGCAGTTGCCCTCATCACAGGCTACTGAGGTATTGTGTAGAAGCCTTGCTGAAGACTAACTAGGCCACATCCACCACACCACCCTGATCTATTTCCCTGGTAACCCAGCTGAAGAAATCAATCAGGGTCATTTGACATGACCTGTTCTCCCATGACTCCATGCTGCCTCAGCTCTATTAACCCACTGGATTCAAGATACTCCACTCGATTTTCTTTTAAGAGAGTCTGCATTACCTTCTCCATCACTGACATCAAACTGACTGGCTAATAGTTGCCATCCTCCTCTGTGCTGTCATTTGTATGTAGTGGGATTACATCTGCCACCCTCCAAGCCTCTGGAACCACTCATGTTTCCAGAGAGTTGTTGAGCAGGACTGTTAAAGGTGAAGCCAGCACCTCTCCGAACTCCCTCAGTACCCTTGGGTGTACCCAGTCTGACCCCATAGGTTTATCCACTTTCAGATTTGCAAGTCCATTCAGGACTCTTTCTTTTGTGAAAGGACTTGTGTCTACCTTCCTCCCTACAGTGTTTCTCCTGTTTTTATGTGATCCATCCCATCCTCTTTCAAATTGGTGACTGAACAGAAATCTGTTCAGGATATCTGCTTTTTCCTGATCCTGCTCTGCAGTCTCCCCCACCCTTCTTAACCTCACAATTCCTCCCCTTGTCTTGCTGTTTTCACTTAAGTACCTAAAACGGGTCTTGTCCCTCTTAGTTACACTTAGGCTATCCTTTCCTCAGTTTGCACCATTGCATCCCTCATCACCTTCCCTGCTTCCCTCTGCATTTCCCAATACACCTCCCTATCCTCTTCCCTGTGCTTCTCTTTGTACATTCTGTATGCTACCCCTAGCCTTAATCTTCACTTCCCTTGAGAACTATAGTTGTCTCTTTCCTCCTGTTCTTACATATTCTTGCGCACAAAGGTTTTTTGCCTTTACTATACCATCCTTTAAACTGGTCCACTGTTCCTCCACCCCGTCCAAGTAACCCCCCCCAATAGGTTATCTTTGTGGCATTCACCCATTTTTTTTTAAGTCTGCCATCCTGAAGTTCAGGACCCTTGTCCTTATGTGTCTTGCTTCTGTTGGCATCCTAATGTTAAACCACACTCTACGGTGATCGCTGATCCCCAGGTGGCAACCCACCTTGATGTCTGCAATACTGCCCCTGCTTGTGAGCACCAGGTCCACTATTGTCCCATCACATGTGGGCTCCCTGACTAGGTGCTTGAGAAATGCTCCCTGCAGGGAATCTAGTATGACCCTGCTACTAGTTCAGGTTACACCTGGGACAGCTAATTTTTTTCATTCTCTGATGGGCTGGATTGTGCACCAGATCTTTCAAGTTGTTGGGAAGAGAGGGACAGTTTTTTTCCCCATGTAGGCTGGGTTGCCAATCAGACTTATCAGATAGTTGGGGAAGGGGGCCAATTTTAATTTTTAATCCCTAGATGGGGAGGATGGTAAATCAATGATGCCCATACCCACCATTTTTTTCCAAAGACGATGGCCCGTGGTGGGTGCTACACTGCACAGCATGCTGGCTTAGAGTATGCATGGCAGTGTGAAACCTGTGTGTGTATCAGGGAGAGTGAAGAGCTGATACTGTGTACTTAGAGATAGAAAGTCAGCAAGAGATGGAATGACACTGAGAGAGAGAGAGAGAGAGAGAGAGAGAGAGAGAGAGAGAGAGAGAGAGAGAGAAGCTAAGTGGCAGAGCCAGGATCTCGGGGACTTGGGATTACAGTCTTAGAAGTGAGTGCGCATGGTCTCCATTGGTTTGGTCTCCCAGGCTAGTGCACTGTTGGCAGAAAATTGTGGAGAGGCTCAAATTTACTGGAAGCAGCAGCAGCAGCACAGCAGCAGAGAAGGGCATTTTTTTTATTCCCTGACAGACTATGTAGGGTACTGGTTATGCTACACAACCAAAGCAACATTCACAAGCTGGGGAGTGGTGCAGCAATGAGGAATGGCTCACTCCCCACACTTAAAAAATGACAATACCACTGTGCACTTACTAGGAATTAATAAAATTCGGGCACAGACAAGGTTATCTGATAGCAGACTGATTTTTATTAATTTATAAATCACCATTCTGTGCATAAATGGCATCAGTACAAATTATTTTCACCAGTAATGCCCTGGTGCTTTGACTTAATGATGTCTTAATTAGGGTTGGGCTCAGTCATGATCAGCCTGCCTTATATACTGAAGCCATTTAAAGAGATGTTGCACAATTTCATTCTTTAAGGCTGCTATAGCTTACAGTTCAAATAAGCAAAAGTGAAAAAAACACATTCCAGAGATTTATACATTTAACATATACATACAAATGTCAGTATAAATACCTTTCATTTAAAAAAAGATAGCAGCTGGCTCTGTGGCACTGACTGAAAGGATTTGTTTGGCATGTTGGTGACCCAGGTTTCCACATCCAAGCCCAGGTGTCAGAAGTGGAGACTGGCAGAGAGAGAGAGAGAGGTCCCACAGTGCCCATTGGATGCTTCTCTCATGGTGGGGTGGGATGGGCCTCTGCATCTGGAGGCAGATTGGGGGAATGGACAAGGTGGCGTGAGGCCTCACCACACCCCTGCACATCCCCACCTCAGATCGCCACCTAATTCAGGTCCAATCAGGGTGGTTGTGGCAGGGCAGAAAAAAACAAAACAAAGAAAAATGGCCACCCAAGCTGGCCAGATGACGGTGGCCCGCCTCCCCCACTGTGATGCCTGGATAGCCCCCGAGTTGCACTCTTGCCGCCCAACATGGATGCGAGGAAGTACCTCTGTGCGCTTCAATCTCCCCTCCCGGTTGCCCTACTGGTAAGGGGGGCCCCCTGATGAAGGGATATATTGGGGCAGTTGGGCAGCAGGGGCAGCAGATGGTGAAAGGGGGGAGAGAGGTGGAATGGATTGGCCACTGGAAGGAGTGGGCGACTGGGAGGTAGGGGACAAAAACAGCACACAAAAAAAAAGATAGTGAACTGTAGTGCAGTGGATCATAGATATTATTTTTCTGTATAAAAGATAAAAATAGCTAATGGAGAATGTCACCTCCTCATGGTCAAATCTATAATCACCCTGGAATAAGGTATACCCTTTTAACCTTTTTCCATTGTTTAGTGACTCAGCATGAGGTTCTTTCCGCTTCCAGCCACTGGTAGACTGAGGTTGGCAACATGGTAGAATCCTGAAAGTGCTATAATAGATCTAGGGAACAAAACAGAAAAATAGAGACAATTAGTACAAGTCATTGTAACATAAACACAAACCAAAAGTAGACAGTGTCATCATTTAAAACTTAATGAGATCTTAATAATCTAATTTATGTATTTATACATTTTAATAACCAAATTATCAAACTCTTTCCATGGATAAATAACATATTTGCATGATCAAAAGAATCTCCCCACTCAAGGTGGGGAGGGGCATAATTTATTTTTAGATTATTTTATAGTGTAATGTTATGCATTATAAGGCATAGAAGCTTCTGTATATAGCAGGAGAAGGTGAATCAGGCAGCAGAGCCATGGATACTTTGAATTACAGCTTTGAAAGTGTATGCTCTCGGTCCCCCTCGGTCTTGTCTCCCACACAAGTGTGCTGTGGATGAGAAGTAGCAGAGAGGCTCACATTTATTGGTAGCAGCACCACAGCAGCAGAGTGGGGATTTGTTTTTATTCCCTGGCAGGCTGGATTGAGTACCAGACCCTTCAAGTAGTCTGGGGGACAGCACCAGATTTTGTAATTCCCTGATTGACAGGGGACACAATTCATGAAGTTGTTGGGGGAGGGTTGCAGATTTTCTCTTTATTCTCTGATGAGCTCAGTTGGTCCCTAGACTCATCAGGTAGTTATGAGGAGGAGGACAAACTTGTATTTGATTCCCTAAGGAGCTGGGTAGGCATAGGTGTGTGAATACCTTATTCTGAATATTCAGCTGAGTAATTGTGGGCCCACTTATTTGTTATTCATGCTTTGCTATTCATTATTCAGCTGCTGGAACACTTTGTGAGACTTTAAAAACTCCTGAGACTTCCTGTGGAATCAGAGGCCACTTTGGAAGCTCACTTAAGGCAGCCCATGTCACTGAGCACTTGCAGAACCTACAGGCAAGAAAGACAAATGTCTGAGCTGCTGTGAAAGAGCAATCTACTTCCATCCACTTGTTAAAACTAGCCACACAGTAGAAATCTTTATAGTGTTGGTTTCTTTTCTAAATCCCAAGAAAGAGATGGTATTCTTTTACACTTTTGTGCAATAATTTTGATTGTTTCTCTGGAGATCTGCTAGGAATGTTCTTTTTTCCCCAAAAAGTAAAAAACAAATTAGTACAGTACTGGCCTGTTTCTGCTTTGCAAGCAGTCATTTAAACCACACATATTAACCCCAACATTTCACCAATAAGGCTTACAAAAATGGTGATGAAATCCTAACAATCTGATTGGCAAAGAGCCTCACCTGACTATTTATCAAAGCATGCCTCGACAGTTAAGAACTAAATGTCTTTTTATTCTTCACAAATCAATTTAGTGCCTATTGTATAAGAGAAATAATATGCTTTTGAGGTGTCTGGGTGTTTCTGGGTATGGACTTCTCAAGTGGTTGAAGACACTTGGCATATGCCTCATGCCTCACAGCATATCTGCGGTATCCGTATATCAGGACACACCCAGACACCTTTGCAGGCATTATTCTTTACTTGTTTAGGGAAGTGTTTCTACTGCCATTATCATTTTGCTATCCATTTCTTATTTGCAATTATATATCACACAAATAAAAAAGGCTTTCTGCATTTATGGCTCTTTTTACAGCCTTTCATTTCATTTTCAAGGAGGGCCCAAGGGCAAGGCTGGCAGAATTTGTTTTATAAAGTGCCAAGGTGGTCTCCTTGCAGGGATCCTGAACACACTAGGAGACTAACATGTTGCTGTCGAAATGTTTTGGTTGTGTGATGACCACCCCGATGGGCCAGGTTCAGGAGCAGAGATTGGCTAGCGTTCTATCAGGGAATGAGTCTGACGGAAAAGACATCCCTACTGATTCAGTGACAGCTCATAGAGCCTTAACAGGGTACATCCAGCCCCCTTCTGATTTTAGGGCAGGGTATATCCCTGTCTGGTTTGATAGTACTTCCCTGTCCAATTACAAGGCATATCCATGGTGGACAATATGGAGGAGAAAAAAAATAGATTAAAATTAAAAGTCTAGGTTTCTTTAAATTAAAAGGAAAAAGTCAGCCCCATAGTGTTACGTTACCATCAGTACTGCTAACTACTCCAAAGAACCATGTTTCCAAATGGATTTTGGTCACTAGGGGGCCAGCTAGGGGAGGGAAGATTGTGTGTCCCATGGATGGCTCTCCTCTCCAGAAGAGGGGGCACAGACAGTGTCCTCCTGTGGGACTGTCATGACATCTGGCAGAAGCTGATTAGCAGCAAAGTGGATTTGTGAGAAAAAAATCAATGAAATGATTTTAAAAGAACAGTAAAAGCATGCAACTATTTTTATTTGTGAGATAAATAATTGCAAGCAAGAAAGACATAGCAAACTAATGAAAACAGTAAAAAGAGTCCCATAAACAAACCCTATTGGCAACATGTTGGAACTATGAGGGTCTTTAAATAAAACAAGCAGATTTCAGAAATGTTGTTTTTGCAAGCCTTATGCAAAAGCAAGGTGATGAGTGCACTGTTCAGTGCATCCAGTTTCACAATTTCTTGTTAGGAAGTCATAACCTGAGAAGCAAGCACCCACTGGATTTTGAGTTTACTTTGGGGCTATTAAAGCTGTGCTTCTGCTCAGCATCCTTGCTTTTTCAGACATATGTGATAATGGCATGTATTAAAATAACAAGAAAAGAAGTTATACATGAATCAGAAAAAGTTAACATATTTATATTATAATTGATTAAATGAAGGTGCCTGCAACACTGCAGGAAGGAACCATAACGTTATGTAGAAATACAGTCAGCAAAAACAGATTATTTCTATTTCATGGTGGTAACTCATATTTGTACCCAAGTAATGGCAAGTTAAGCTTGATGAAAACAAACTATTGGATGTGTTCAGGGTCTAGCACTGAATGATGAGGATCTACAACATCACCAGCTGTGCTAAACATCCTCCCTGGTGGTACACTTGTAGGGGGCAGCTCATGTATCTCATAGCCAGTTACACCAAAAAAAAGATGAATGCATGTTCTGTGTTTTTCCATTATACAAAGAGGCTGGGAGAGATACTTGCTAGTTCCAGCAGCTACACTGTCCATTGTCCTTCTGCACTGCAATAATTTAGTTTAGTTTTTATTACACACAACATCTTTTTAGGCAAGGGCCTATTTTCAAAGGATCTCAAGTCAAATATACAAACATACAAAACTAGTCAGCAATATAGACTTTTGAGCCTTCTGCTGGCCTTTTGTATGATTGTATGTACAGTATGTATCTATGCATGTATGTCTGATGATGATCCTAATATTGTTGATGAACACATTGAACAGAACCAGATCAAGCAGTGACCTGTGTGTGACTCTGCTTGTAACTTCTCTTATCCCGGAGAGCTCCCCCTACCGCCACCTGCTGCACTTTTCAACCTAGCTAGTTTGCCACCTACCTACTTAGTTTCTCCCGTCCCCATATCTGCCAATTTTTTTT
This sequence comes from Neoceratodus forsteri, assembly GCA_016271365.2. Lineage (NCBI taxonomy): Eukaryota > Metazoa > Chordata > Ceratodontiformes > Ceratodontidae > Neoceratodus > Neoceratodus forsteri. The sequence goes on along the minus strand of CM028132.1, from coordinate 270,389,206 downwards.
GACCATCATCTTGAGAGGAACTGAGTCAATAGCCTTGCTGAAGATCAGATATAGCATGTCCACCACTTGGCCACTTTTTACTGCGCTAGTAACTTAATCAAAGAAGCTATTAAAATTTGTTTGGCTTGGCCTCCCTGCCATGAACCTATGGTGCCTGCTATCTTGGAGCCCATTTTCCTCAAGGAGCTCAACCAACCTTTCCTTTAGGATGGTTTCCATCAATTTGCCAACAATTGATGACAAAATGACTGTGTATAGTTCTCTGGTTTAACAGTACAGTGGAGGCAACCACAATGCAATGTAATAACTTGCAGTAAATTACATATCACAAAATCCTGCAATAAAAAAGGGCTTATTTATCATTGAAGTACACTGTTCCCTGCAGCATACTGCAACATTTTGTGATATAATGCAGCATTATTGCATTGCATCCTGGCTGGCAATGCTGTTGGTCCACTCTTGTGTGCAGGGGCACCACACTGGCTGTCCTCCACTCTTGTGGAACCTACTGAGCAGTTCAACAGGCCTGCCAGGGACATTTTCTCTGCACCCTTGGGTGCATGCCTTCTGGCCCTGTGAACTAGTCCACACAGGAGCCTTAAGCCCTTTGAGGACTCTATCATCTGTCATTGCTTCCTCCCTCATCCCACTGCCCCACGTCCCTGTTTTCTCCTGTGGTAGTTTCCTATCCTTCTTCCTAGTGAAGACTGAGCAGAAGTATTCATTCAGTACATCTGTCTTCTCCCAGATTTCCTTCACCCACACTGTCACCCTTCCCAGCTTCATTTTTCCTCTTTTGTTGTTATTTTCTCCCAGAGGTATAGGAAGAAGGTCTTGGCACCCTCTTTGACCTCCAAGTCTATTCTTAAATCCGTCTCTGCCTTGGCTTACCTTATTGTACCACCCTGCAAGTTCATCTTAGCTGCCTTGCATATTCTGCCCTATCCTGTTCCTTCTGTGACTTCTTGTATTTCCTATAAGAACTGTTTTCACCCTAGATGTTCTGCCCTCCTCCTCTTTAAACCATAGCAGCTTCCTCCTCTTGCTCCTTTTATCCTTCAGCTTAAGGCAGGTTGTGGTGACTGCCTTGACCTGATCCGTAATTACAGCCCATCTATCCGCCACAGTCATGTTCTCCCTAACTTCCCTCTGTCTTTCTCTTAGCATCATCACCATGCATACAAAATCTACCTTTTTGAAGTCAAGAACACTTGTTTTAGTGTTCAGCACTGCATGTCCCAAGTCTACCTCAAACCACACTGGCTGGTGGTCACTGCCCCCAAGGGGCTCAGCTACCTTGATGCTTTTGATGTGATCACGATTCGCCAGAAGTAGGTCCAGCATGGCCTGATCCCTTGTTGGCTCCATCATCCCATGTGTCATAAAACTGTCCTGGAATGCATCTAGAATCACTTGGCACCTGCTGATGCTGGCCTGTGGTATGTTGCAATCCACATCGAGCATGTTAAAATCTTCCACTATTACCACTTCTCCTGTACCTGCAGCCTTTCTTAGCTCATCCTCCAGCTCTCTGTGTGTGGTTTTATCCTGATTTGGCAGTCAGTACACTACCATACCCTTATTTTCTTTCCCACCCTTGATTGCAGCTGTATCCATAGGATCATTGTAACTACCCTCCCATGTCCTCCTTTAGGACCTTTATCCTCTCCCTAACAGATTGCTACTCCTCCACCCTTACCCTTTGTTGGGCCATAGAAACATGGATTGTGACTCCAGATAAGGACCGCTTGACCCACCTAGTCTGCTCATTTTCTTACCTATTTGATAAGCTGCAGATCCTAGTTAACCAACAGCCTACTTCTTCTTAACCCCCACCAGAATTGCCTTATGTCTGTCCCATGCATTCTTAAATTCTCCAACTGTTTTTGACCCTACAACCTCCTCAGGAAGGCCATTCCATGCATCCACCACCCTCTCTGTGAAAAATACTTCCTCACATTGCCCCTGAGCTGTCCCCCATCTATCTTCAGATTGTACCCCCTTGTTCTTGCACATCTCTTTTTTTGAAAGATGCTACAGTACCCCCTTGGACTTTTTGATTCCCTTGAGGTACTTGAAAGTTTCTATCATGTCCCTCCTTTCCTCAAGGGTATGCATACTAAGCTCCTTTAGTATCTAGCTTCTGGTGCAAACCCTGCACCATTTTAGTTGCCTTCCTCTGGACTGCTTCCATCCTATTCATAACAACAAAACCAGGCACTCACCCACCACCAGAAAGACAGACTGACACTGCAGTATTATAAAAAAAGATTTATTAAAAACAACCTGATGCATTTCTGATCACCATGACCCTTTTTGCCTCCATCCTGACTATGTTCTTGCAGAGATGGGTTCTCCAAAACTGCATGCAGTACTCCAGATGGAGTTTCACCAACTGTGTGTACAGAGGGATAGTAACTTCCTGTTTACTACTGGTGATGCCTCTCCCTGTGCATCCCACTAACCCCCCAGCCCTCCTTCCTGCCTTCTCACATTGCTTGTCTACCTTTAGGTAATCTGATATGACTACCCCAGGTCCGTTTCCATTTTTGTTGTTGTTAGTACCTCCCCCTCAGTGTGTACTCTTCCCCTTGGCTTTTGTTTCCCAGGTGCATTACTTTGAACTTCTTTGCATTGAATCTAAGCTGCCATACTTTTGACCATTCCTCCAACCTTGCTAAGTCCCTTCTCATCCTTTCCACCCCCCTTGTGTATCACCCTGTTGCAGATCTTTGTGTCATACTTTTCCTTCCAGTCCTTCCACAATGTTGCTTATAAAGACATTAAAAGGACCGGTCCCAGTACAGAACCCTGCAGTACCCTGCTAGTAACCAGCCTTTCTTCGGAGTGGACTCTGTTTAGTCTTACACTTTGTGTCCTGTTGTCCAGCCAATTTTTTACCCTGGCTACCACCCTGGGACCCACTCCCAGGTGGGTTTACTTGTTTATTAATCTTTTGTGTGGGACTATGTCAAATGCCTTGCTAAAGTCTAGGTAGGCCATGTTCACAGCCCCTCCCTGGTCTACTACTTTGGTCACCCAGGCTGACATGACCTTCCGACTGTGAATCTATGCTGCCTTGGGTCCTGTGCCCCGCTGGCCTCTAGGTACTAAACAATTCTTTCTTTCAGAAATGATTCCATCATTTTCCCTATCACTGAGGTTGAACTAACAGGTCTATAGTTTCCTGCCTCTGCTTTGCTCCCACTTTTGTGTATGGGAATCACATCCACCCTCCTCCAGTCCTCAGGTACCACACCATCCTCCCATGATTTGTTAAAAAGGGTAGTCAGTGGTGTCACTAGTTTTCCCCCCTTAATTCTGTAAGAGTTCTGGGGTGAATCCCACCAGGTCCCATTGCTTTATCCACCTTCAGTTTTAGGAGTTCTTTCAGGATCCTTTCTTCTGTAAATGGACTGGTATCAGCCCCCTGATCCAGAGTGCTTCTATTGATTGGTTTAGGTACCTCCCCCTCCTCTTCTCTTGTGTATACTGAGCAGATGTATTCATTCAGTATCCCTGCTTTTCACTGTCACCCCTGCCCACCCACCTCCACTTTATTAAGCCTCACTATCCTCCTAGGTCTTTCTCCACTCCTAATGTATCTATAAAATGTTTTATCTCCCTTCTTAACCAAGTTGGCTATCTCTTCTTTGGTTTGGGCCTTTGCTATTCTGACTGCCTTCCCTATTTCCTTCTGCAATAACTAGCACAGTTCTCTGTCCTGCTCTTTTTGTGTTTCCTATAGAGGGTGTATCTAGAAACAAACAGAAACCAGTCATGGTTTAGGGTTGCCCAGATCTTGTTGAACACCACCAGATCTGCTCAGTCCTCTGTCATCATGCCTATAAGTAATTTGTTTTATTCTCTAGACTCCTGTTATTCATGGACATCACTCTCACACACACCATGTTTCCCACCCTCTTTCCCTTCCCCCCTTCCTCTAGTTGCCCTAATAGCTTCCCTACCTTGTCTTTTTCTCCCCTCCCTCCTATTCCTTCCCCCACTGTGTTCACCTTTCCCCTCACCTCCTCCCCTTTTCCCTTTTTATTTGTCCCCTCCACTTGGGGGAAGGCCTTCCTGCCTCCTCCTGTTGTGAACCCTAGGTTCTACCTTCCAAGATAGTCTTCCCCTAACTCAGTTTATATTCAGGACTGTCCCAGAAGTACTCTTCTAACCTGTTATATTGGACCCTGGTTTCCCTTCCTGCTGAGGTGTAGCCTATCTGGTGAGTGCAGGGATTTATTATCCCAGGCTCCTCCAGAGTTCCCTGCATGACTAAAGTCCTGCTCTTTGCACCAGGCCCTTAGCCACTGGTTGAATTCAGATATCCAGAGTAGAGGTACTGTGGGTCACCCTGGAGGCATGGAAGAGGGTCGCTATTTACACAGAAGTGATCTACAGACCTCTATCGCAGTGGAGAGAGGTGGATAGGGATATGACAGAAGTAATTCAAAGGATGGCAAGCAAGTGGGAGGTATTGCTGGTGGGAGGACTTCAATCTGCTGGATGTAGACTGCAGCCCGCAAGCTGAGGCAACAGTTAGCAATAGGGACATCCTGGACTCCCTGCAGGGGGCATTCCTTGGGTAACTAATTAAGGAACTCAGTCATGGGGGGGCAATAATGGACCTGGTACTGACAAACGGGGACAGTGTTGCTGATGTCACAGTGGGTAGCCACCTGGGGACCAGTGATCATCATATGGTGTTGTTCAATATAAGAATTGGCCCAGAACCAAACCACACTAAAACAAGGCTCCTGGACTTCAGGAGGGCTGATTTTAAGAAAATGGGAGTATGCCTCAGGGACACCCTAGCAGGAATAGGGAAACTGGGTGGAGTCAAGGAACAGTAGGCAAGAATAAAGGAGGGCATTGAGAAGGCAACAAACCACTGCCTCAGGCAGGTTAACAAAGCCAAGAGAAAAATGAGACTGCTATGGTTCTCTAAAGAAGTAGAGAAAGTAAAGGCACAAAAGCTAGCATTTAGAAGGTACAAAATGACACAGAAGGAGGAGGACAGGGAGAGATATCAGCAGAAACAAAGACAGGCAGGGAAAGCAGTTAGAAGTCAAAGGTGCAAACCAAGGAGAATATTGCCAAGTCAGCAAAAAGGGGGTTGAAACATTCTTTAGGTATAGAAGTAAAAACAGGAAGACCAAAGGAGGGATCCCTTACAGAAGTATAGGTGTGCTGTGTACATGCAAAATGCATGCCACATGCTTAATTGTGCAATGTTTGCATGTGGTTCACATACACAAAGTGATCCTAAGTGAACCAGGTCTAAAAAGTAAACCAGGTTTGCATGTTGCAAACTTGACATGTGTGCAGCAGGTAAGCTGATGTGAACGTCATTTAAACATCACATCAGGTTGACATGCTGCATGCTTGACATGTGTGCAGCAGTTAAGCTGGTGCAAATCTCATCTAAAAAAACAAGTTAGTTTCTATTTCTTAAACTACTGATAGCAATTGGAGTCATTAAAATACATTTTCATTTGAACTTCCATAAAATTTAAGTAAACTCATTAATTCTGATCCATTTGCAAGTTGTTTAATGGCTTTTGATTTTTGTCATTAAATCACCATTAATTTGTAAAGTATTATTTGCTTACTACATTAAATGCTTAGGATATAGCCAGTCAACATCACCCATTCTAGATGTATGAAGAGGGGCCTCTGTGTTGTGAAACCTGAGCTTTTTGTTTTGGACCATGCAAATTCCTAATGCATATTTAGAGCTACAAATGTGTTTCTTCATGACTGTTTCATCTCACTTACTTTCCCTTTGTCATTCTGTATTGAGCATATACACTATGGCCATGCTCAGCACTCTTTGTGCTGAGTAGGGTCTTGGAAGCATGCACCATACCTCACATTTTGCCACTTAAATGAGAAACATGGACACTCAAAATGAGGAACAATGAGGGGCACTAACCTATATGATGATCAGGACACATCATGAAACATGGAGACACAGTACCTCAGAACACAGTGGAAACCTTGCATTAGCACTTGAGAATTAATTTCTACCATTAAGCAGGGGTGCCATTTAGGTAGGGCAGAGGAGGGAAGTTGCCTCCCTCCCTTGTATTTGTGCCTAGGTTGTTCTTATGGTGTGGCAATAATGGCTTTAAATTTGGATTTAATCTTTTGCACAATAAGTGCCCACCTGGCCTGTGCGTGCTCACACTGCAGGTACTCTTCAGACGCGACTGTGCCTGTATTGTGTTGTCCACTCTCTCCGCCTATTAGCAGCAGCACAATCACATGTGATGTGGATGAGCTCTGGCCAAGAAAGAGTGCATGAGCCCTTGCAAGTGCGATACTGTCTTTCCTGCCACAGAGTAGACAGACTGCACACTACAGCTTGGAGGAGTCAGTGAGCACTGACTTCTCAATAGCAGACTTGTGGCAGCCTATTTTTGTTGTTCTTCTCTTAGTTAGTCACCATCTTCCCTGGTGGCTGAAGGGGCAGAGGGTGAGCTAGAAGCTAACTCAAGACCAGGCTACCTACTTACTCTACTAGGCTTGCCTTGCAATATAAACAGCACAGACCCCCACGGCAGCAAGCTAGGATTAGCAGCATTGGTGACAGTGGTGTGGGTGGCCTTCATAGGCCTTGATCAGTGCAGTGTGGCAGCAGCCACAGCAGCAACCAAGCAAGAAGCAAGCAACCCAGGTTGGGTGGGTTCAGTTGGTGAGGTGACTTGGTCACTGACCACGTTGGGGACCTGTGATGAACGGTTCTAGCATCCAGCTTCTGGCAGAAGTTGAGGGGGGAGCAGACTGAAAACTGGGCTGGTGGCACACTATGCCTGGCTACAGGTTCTGGCCATATGGCCGGGTAAGTAAAAGTAGATTTTTTTACAGGCAATTGGGGGAAGGAGGAAGGACTGAAATGGTGATGTATTTTTCATGTTTCTTCACCTTTGGGTGGCTTCATAACCCATAGAGGATGGATATTGAATGAAATGGAGTCAAGGAGAAAACTGGGACAAAGTTCTTTTTGGGGGGGGGCAGAACTTCAGCCAGGGAAAAAAAATGGTTAGTAGCTGGATGAGTTTAAGCACAGATCTGATGCACTGGGTATATACAGATGAATCTTATACATTTGAATTTTTCCTGATTTTTGTATCACTTTTCAGTCAAAACAAATAAGTTGTACCTTTTAGAGATGTTACAGACATTCTAGAGCTGTTCCTTGTATTCACAGATGGTTGAGTGGTATGATATGCACAGACTATTGGAGCCCCACTATAGTCAGGCTCATGCCCCCCCGTGAAGCTGACCTCCACATTCCCATGCTCAGGCACATTATGCCAAAGGGCAAAGGAGACTGCAGGGGTGTGCACCATTGAAATGAATGGGAATTTTTTTTATTATTATTTTATATAGTATTGATGGAGAGTTGGAGATTAATGAAGGCCACTGCTTGACTAACAAGGGCCTTGTTAGTAGAACAGTGGCCTTCATTATTCTCCAACTCGCCATCATAACATATTAAAATGGTAATAGAAAATAATTATATTCATTTCAAGGGGGTACACCCCAGCACTCTGACCCATGGACATCATCTCTTAAAGACTCCTGCCTCTGGCTCCCTAGTACTCAAGTAAGAGACTTTTTACTTATATCTCTACTCTGTGCGATGTCTGTAGCAGCATGGCCATACCCGCTACAGTGTGTGTTCATGGGGGGGGGCTGGCCATGTGGGTGTGGGTGTTGAGTCATTGCTACTTTTATGTTTGCACCTTAAAGTCTGTTTGCATGGTAGAATTCAAAACTATGGAGAGAAAATAGTAAGCGTACAGGCCAGACAGAAGTAATTAAGTGGTTTTGTGGGAAAGTTTGTATACTGGGGGTGGGAAAAACCACATGTGTTTCCATTGGTATGTGTGCTACAGTTCAACTGTGAAAATAAGATGAGGTAGAGAAGAAAACTGAAAAGCATAGCAGTGGCTACAAGCATGCTGCAAATGTGCAGATGTATTCAGATACAGTATGTATTGAAGTACAAATGAGTCATATGTGTGCAGACAGTATGGCTTAGTGGTTAAAGGCACTGAACTACAAGCCAAGAGATTTGAAAGCATAAAGACCTGGGTTTGAATCTCATCAACCCCCACTAGTGTATGGTATGATCCTTAGCAAGTCATTTAACTTTTACATGTGCAGTTATCAGTCACCACTTGCCACATGCATGCAGTCTTTCCCAATTTAACATGAAAATCATGGTTTCCACACTTGATTGCTGCACGCATGCCATAAGCATGCAATCGGTTCCAATTTAACATTTATATCATACTTGCAGCAAGCATATCAGTTGGGTAGTTGTATGTGTGCAGCATGAAAACATTTCATATAATTATGTCTGTAAGGATAGTAAGGCTAAAAGGGGAAGGAAGGGTTTGTGTGGAAGAGGACCAATAAAAAGCAGACATATTGAACAAAAATTTTTGTTCAGTATTAATGTTGGAAGGGGTAGTTGTTGGGCCACAGATAAGGGACAAGAGCATTAAAGAGCTGCTAACATGTAATCCCAACCTGTTCAAATTTTTGTGTGTGATCCCCTTCAGCATCGCATTCAAATTGCAATGGCAAATCCCTTTTTTATTCCACTTTGTGTATATTTAATCACAAAAATGATGACTGCTCATGATCGTGCCTTTCTTTCACCTGCCCAGATCACAAGGCTGCAGCATCGAGGCTCAGTCACATCAAGTGAGGATCCCATCCATGAGCACTGCATTGCTGCTGTGTCTGTTGATAGTGATTTTTAGTTCACAAATGGTCACTGGCCTTTTTGTCTAACTAAGCTATTTATATATGTAGACTCTGCTATGTCCCTGGCATCTAGCAACAGGGAGCTGAGGCTGGCAGACAGCAAGTGAGTAATCCAGTAACAGTTCAGCACTGATGGCACCATCACTGATGAATTCACAGAGTGATCAGAGTAGCTGTATTTGGATTTGCACTGCTCACCTGCCTGCAGATCAACTCACAAGGTGTCACATCTGGCCCACTTGTCATTTTGGTTGTGTGTGTATGAGGCGTTGCACGTTGGCCATGGCATGGCATAATGTCTCTGTGACTCCAAGTTTGTGCAATCCCACAGGGGGAGTGGCAGGCCATGCCCCTTTGTCAGACCACACGATTAAGGATGTAACACACCAGCAAAGGCAATCGAAGTGAGTTAAGGGGACACCACACAAAACCTAGCACTACTGGTGGATTCACTGGTATGTCCAGACCATGATGATGCTGACATACCCTGTCCCATCCATACTTACTGCATTTGGGACCAGAGGTACTGCAGTAATGATATCATGTACAGGTCTCATGATCCCCACTGGAGCTGTAGTGTGGAGCAGCACTATACCACAGACACCTGTAAATCCCCCCCCCCCACAAATTACAGGCAGTTGCATGCTGGCCCCTCCACTGCCATCTGTTCCCTCAGCTGTTCCCCTAGCATACATTATGCAACTCCTGCAATCATTACAGATCAAACAATCACTGTACTCACAGTGGCCCATTTACAAGAGGTACAGAGTGCAGAGCTGCAGCCACCACCTGTGTGCCATGCTGTCCTGTTACCCATGATGCATTGTCAAGACCTTAAGGGGTTCACCGTTCTCACTTGGGATCCTGATGGCTTGGATATCTTGTGAATGCAGATGCTTGCCTCAGTGGGTTTTTTTTTTGTGTGTGGCTCCTCGGTTTGGTAGGAAAGTTGCACAGGTCATTTTGTGGTATGCTGTGGACAAATACATACAGAGAGCATAAGCAGGCCACTGTGGGTAACTGGTCTGTGAGCATTTATTTTAAAACAAAAAAACATTCTGGCTCTTAAGACAGTCAAGACAAAAGGGAAAGTGCCCACCACCTGTCCCAGCTCCCATCCTAATACAATGAAGATGAGCCACACAAAACCTAGCACAGTCATATTCTGTTTCTGTGTTCATAACCTTTTACCATGCATGGAACTCTCTGATATCTCTCACTGAATGACTCTATGCAGTTTCCAAGGAGACAGTAGACAACACCTGGAGTATCATCAGAAACAGCTAGAGGTGTGTGAAAAAAAATCTTCCGCAGGTGGAATTTAAGCAAATGTGTTGCTTGCACTTTTGCAAAAGTTCAGAAATCCATTTCTGAACTTTTGCAGAAATTCAGGCTACCCTGCTGCCCAAATTAAATAAAAAATAAATAGAAATATCTCAAATACCTGGTGGCTAGTGGTCCTTCCCCCACCTGATCACCCACCCCGTATCATTTCAGTAACATCCTTCCCTGTGGGTAGTGAGCCCTCCCGCCACCCGATCACCTGCCTGTGGTATTTTGGTAACCCCCTCCCCATTGCTGGTGGTCCCTCTCCCCCACATGATCACCTGCTGGTATAGTTTGAGAAGTTGGCCACCCCTCCATGACTACCAGTCCCTCCAATCACCCCCTGTCCAGTAGTACCCCCATCCCTTTCCGGTGTATAATAAAATATTTATTTGACCTGGTGGTCTAGTGACCCCCCCCCATCCCCAATCCTAGTAGCAGCCAGTGCGTTTTTTTATTTTATTTTGTTAATTTGTTTTTTTAAAACTTATCTGGAACAGCTGGTGGTCTAGTGGCCCCCGCCCATCCCCACCCCAGCAGGTAGTGTTCCCCAGTCTTGGTACCACCCCTTTCCTCCTCCAACCTGAAAAGGAGTGAGCAACCAGCACAACCCTCCGCTCTCCTCCATGGCTGGCTGCCCACTGAGTTGTCAATGAATGAACAAGTGCTATAATGGTAATCAACAGTAATTGAATAGTGTAATTTGGCACACTGTGATTCCTTTCCAATCTGAACAGAGAAAATGTTGCATAATTTGCATATGTCCAGATTCTTTGGGAATTTTTTCTGGCCAACAAGTTCTTTGTAGGTATTTGAACACTCAAATGCCACCCATCGATTGATCATTTCAATGTAAAATAAAAAAAAAACCTGTGCTAACACTTTTTAAAAAAGTAAATATACAGTTTGCTAAGTAACAGTGATACATAAATTGCAGGTTCTGTATTTCAAAAAATAAAATCATGCAACTATTGTAGTGCTCTATGTGACAGAAATTATGTACTAACACTTTTTTACAAAGTAAATAAACTATTTGCTTGGCAACAGTGATACATAGATTGTAGGTTCTATATTTTAAAAAAAAAGAAAGCATGCAGCCAGTACTTTGAGACAGAATGTATGCCCTTTACATTCTTTGGCTGTGAATTGTAACTGAGAAATCTGCTGTGTGAGAACTGCAACCAGTCACACAATGCATGCAGTTAGTCCAAACACACAGAGTGTGCTTCAGCTATGTAAAAGCATTAGGCTACATGTTGTGTATTTCATTAGAGAAAAACTTTCCCTTTGATGAACTGTGGCCACTAAAATGTATAACAGCAAAACAAAGCTCTGATGACAGCTCCCATAACCCAGAACTGTGTGAATCAAGAGTCCATTGAAATACACTGTTGTGCGCTCACGCTAGCCAGACTCAGTTCCTCAGGTGACATTATCAAGTGCGGTGGGCAGAAGTGAGTACTCAATGGGTGCAGAGTGTGGGAGGGAATGCAGAAGCTAAACAATCCTGTGAAAATGCTGAAAATGCTAGAAAAGTACAGAAAGGATTGGTAAAAATGTTTGTAATAGTTTACAATTTGTACAACTGGGGTTCAACTCCTGCAGTGTATCTCACTTTATGTCAGCTCTTTAAAGGAACGGAGGCAGATACTTGTCCTTTTACAAAGAAGGGAGTCCTCAAGGAACTAGCACAACTTAAATTGGACAAGGCAATGGAGTCTGACGAGGTACACCCAAGGATACTGAGGAAGCTCACGGAGGTGCTGATGGCACCTCTGTCAGCCCTGTTCAACCTGTCACTAGATATGGGGGAAGTTCCAGGGGACTGTAGGAGGGAAGATGTGGTCCCACTTCACAAAAGTGGTAACAGGGAAGAGGCAGGAAATTACAGACCTGTCAGCTTGACTTTGGTGGTGGGTAAAGTAATGGAATCACTACTGAAGGAAAAGATTGGGAAATATCTTATGACCAGTGGATTACAGGATCCAAAGCAGCATGGTTTCACATGGGGTAGATCTTGCCAGACAAACCTGATCAAGTTCTTCTACTGTGTGACTGTGGAAGTGGATCAAGGTGGTGCAGTGGATGTGGCCTACTATGTGGATTTCAGTAAGGCCTTTGACACCGTTCCACACAGAAGACTGGTGAGCAAGCTGGACAACCTAGGATTAGGTCCAAAAGTAGTAAAATGGGTATGAAGTTGGCTTAGCAACAGGAGTCAGAGGGTGGTGATAAATGGTGTTCACTCTGAAGAAAGCAAGGTGACCAGCAGGGTGCCACAGTGGTCAGTACTAGGTCCAGTCATCTTCAATTTCTTTATTAGTGACATTGAAGGACAGCTGGAAGGGAAAGCATTCCTGTTCACAGATGACACAAAAATCTGCAACAGTGTGGATATACCGGAGGGGCGGGAATGAGGGACAATCTGAAAAATCTGTAAGATTGGTCAAGAGTTTGGCAACTGGGTTTCAATGCAAAAAAGTGGAATATCATGCACTTGGGGCACCAAAACACGGGGGCAACATACCAATTGGGCAGCAAAGTCTTGGCAACCACAAAACAGGAAAGGAACTTGGGGATAGTCATTTCTAATGACTTGAAGGTAGCAAATCAGTGTGATGAGGCAGTGGGGAAAGCTAGCAACATGGTCAGGTGCGTAGTGAGGGGTATCACCAGAAGAACGAGGGAGGTAGTGTTACTACTGTATAGACTGATGGTGAGGCCTCACCTCAAGTAACACGTCCAGTTCTGGAGGCCCCATCTCTGGATGGAGATAGATAGATAGTAGTAGTAGTAGTAGTAGATTTTATTTGATCTGTGATGGTTGGTCGACAATTACGTTGTCAACTGATGTTACAGCGTCACCTTTACATTGACCGCATTGCGGTTGGCATAAAGGGAGTCACTGCAGACTTTGCTTTCTTTGAGGGGCTCTGCCCCCCCACACCAGCCACTACTATAATAAACAACACAAGTCAGAGTTGTTTCAGGAAGGGGGTGCAATACCCCCACAAAGCAGTGCTGGGGTTCTGCACTGACACTACAGCAACCTGGTGCTGTTGTCGCTGTAGTGTCAGTCGCTGTAAAATTGTCACGGTAGTGACGGTATACCGATTTTATTTATTTGGGGTGCCCTTCCCTGAAAGCTCAGGGTGCCCTTACAATACAACTAAAATGTGAACATACAATAACAAGACAGGAAACAATAAATAAGAACATACAAATAAAATCTAAACATGTTTAAAACAACTGAACCGGTTCTCAGTCTAAATAGCTACCTCAGACTCTAAAAGCTTGAGTAAACAGAAAAGTTTTCAACTGGTGTTTGAATATTTTAAGTGACGGGGCCTCCCGGTGATGACCAGGCAGAGAATTCCATGGAGTCAGAGTAGCAACCTCAAATGCCTGGTCACCAGAGCTCTTCAGTCTACCTCTGGGAATCTCCAGAGAACACCAGAAGCCAATCTAAGGGCTGAGATGGGACGAAGGGGTGCATGAGATGCTTCAGGTAGCCTGGACCCAAACCGTGTAGGGCCTTATAGATCAAAAGACCTACCTTGAAGGTGATACACCAAAGCACAGGCACTCAGTGCAATTCACACAGCACTGGGGTGATATGACTGAATCTAGGGTAACCAGTCAACACCCATGCTGCTGCGTTCTGCAAAAGCTGCGGGCATTGCAACACACCAGTTCTGATCCTGAGGTAGACAGCATCACAATAGTCAAGTCTTGAGGTCATGAAAGCATGCACCAGCATGGCCAGGTCTTCAGATGGGACAAAGGGTTTCATCTGGGCGATCTTCTGGAGATGGTAAAATCCAGTCCGGACAACAGCTGATGCCTGAGCATCAAATGTCAGCTCGCTATCAAACACAATGCCCAGATTCTTCACCCTTAATGAAACCTCCAGTTCCATTGGGCCTATAAAAATGCCCAACCTATCACTGGAGGTTTCAAGACTCACCTTCCGACCTGGCTCTACCACCAGTACCTTAGTCTTCCAGGGGTATAGTCCCAGCCAGTTCGATGTCATCCAGGCCCAGATCTTGGTCAAGCATTTATATAGCACATCAACAGCATTCGGTCTATCAGGTGAGAAAGACCGATAGAGCTGAGTATCATCAGCATAACAATGGAAACTCACTTCATCCCGTCTCATGACCTTGCCCAGTGGCAGCATGTATACTGTGAATGACATGGGAGAGAGGACAGAACCTTGGGGAATTCCACAGGGCAGGTCCCTCGGGTTTGAGGAACAATTTCCCCAAACTACCCTCTGAGACCTGCCATGGAGAAAGGACTCAAACCAGCTGATTATCTTGCCGGTGAGTCCTACATACTTCTTCAGTCTGTCCAACAGCACCCCATGGTCCACTGTATCAAACTTTGAAGAAAGAGCAAGGAGGATGAGGATTGTACACTCTCCCCAATCTCTTGCCCTGATTAGGTCATTCAGCACCCTGACCTCTACTGTCTCTGTGCTATGCATGGCCCTAAATCCAGACTGGAATGGTTCATAAATCTGGAAGTCTGTGAGATGCTCCTCTAGCTGTTCTGCTACCACCTTATTTATTTATTTATTTATTGAAATGTTTCACCAGGGGACATACTGAACAACAAGTTGCTCATCTCACGGTGCGACCTGGGGGGAGGGGTTACATAGGGTTGTGAAGGATGATCAGTTACAATAGTATGTGGGTAGTACAAACAATAGAACATTGTAAGAGTGTGCAACAGTTGGAACACAAGGTATTGTACAATAAACAGTAGTGGAACATTGGGTAAATTACAATACATGTTCAAAATCATACAAAAGAACATATAAACATACAAAACAGTAATAATGCGTCAGAACCATTTATTGTGCATGAGTGTACCAGGAGAAGGCTTCAGGTAATAAGCAAGTGCTGTTGGAGTAAAAAGGTTGTGGTTATTTTGTGCACACTGGTGTCCCAGGACGGTAGGTGGAGAAGAGAGGGGTAGAGGCAAGAACTGAATATGAGGAGAAGGGGTAGCCATATCCTGAGTTCCCCCTTCAGGATGTTGAGAATCCTACTGGCGGGGTCATGGTATGAAGGCAGAAACTCGGGATAGGTATTAAGGTGTGTTAAAGTAGGAACAGCTGAAGAACCTTCTCAAGAACCTTCGCTAAAAAAGGAAGGTTTGAGATAGGCTGGTAATTTGCCAGGACGTCTGGATCCAGTGATGGTTTCTTCAGCAGAGGCTTAACCAGAGCTTGTTTTAAAGACTCTGGAAAGACCCCAGTCAATAAGGAACTCCCAACTATCCCGGCAAAGACCAGTCCTAAGGCCACAACACAGCCAACTAGTAGCCATGTTGGGCCCAGATCAATGTCACAGAATGATGGTTTTAGTCCAAGGATTATCCCACAGACCTCCTGCATCATCACTGGCCAGAACTCACCCCAGGGTGGCTGAGTGCAATCACTCCTCTGAGAAACACCACTGTTGGAGGCTTGAATTCAGCTTGAGGCAATCCTAGATCTCATATAGGACAATCTGTCCAAGAAGATCAAGCAAACTCCTCATATTTGTGATTTGAAAAAGCTCTAACAGGTTCCAGACAGGCCGGGTGTAACAGCCTGTCTACAACCCTGAAGAGCCGGGCTGGTCAATTCCTCCCAGCTGCAATTGTCCTGGACATAAATGCTGCCTTTTTCTGGAAAATTGCATTCTGATATTCATGGTAATGAGACATAATAATGACAATATAATAATATATTAATAATAATAATATACTAATCTTTATTTCTTTTACGCCTTTCAATAAGATCAAGGTGCATTACAATAAATTACTCTAAAATAAGAGCAGATAAAGCAACTCAATATGAAACATTCACTAATCAGTACCAGTTTGTCCTCTCAAGACTCAGTCTTCCTCCAGCGCCTCTCCAACCTCTGCCCCATTGTCTTCAACTTCCTTAGCTCCTCATCAAATCAAGGGGAGCCAAGGTGCGAGACAAGGGGACATACACGGCACCAGATGGTCCAGAGCCCCAGTAACAGCACTAATATAGACCGCCACTGTGTTCTCTGGGCCGCTAGTGCAGGCCAAAAGCACAGATGAAACATCTAGTTCTGCCAACAGTCCCTCTGATAGGCTGGTGGCGGTGCAAAGGAGGGCAACCAAAATGGTGCAGGTCCTGCATCAAAAGCACTATCAGGAAAGACTCAAGGAATTAAATATACTGTATACACTCTAGAGGAAAGAAAGGAAAGGGGGGACATGATAGAAACATTCAAATACCTCACAGGTATTAATAAGGTACATGAGGGTAGCATTTTACATAGAAAAAGATGCTCAAGGACAAGGGGTCATGCTATGAAACTTGGGGGGGGGTCACTCAGAGAAGATGTGAGGAAATACTTTTTCTTGGAAAGAATGATGGATGCCTGGAACAGCCTCCCAGCAGAAGTGGTGGAGTGTGCTAAAATGGTAACAGGATTCAAGCATGCATGGACTAGAACAAGGGTACCTTAGCAATAAGGCAGAGAGGAAGATTAGAGATCAAGTAGGGTTTACAATGACCCTGTAGGTAGGTAAAATAGGGCAGATTAGGCGGACCAAGAGGTCTTTATCTGCCGACAACTTCTATGTTTCAAGTTGATCTGGCCCTGGGCACCGGTAGCACCTCCAAAAATGCCACATACCTTGATGCCTCCCTAACTTTCCTCCCAAGCTTGCTAAACAGATTCTGTATCTCCCCCACCTCTCAGGATCATTTATGCCCAGGTGAAGGATCACATCTGGATTCCCCCTTCTTCCAGTACAAACATATGTACCATAAACATTATTCTCTCAGCTGCCATACCCGAGAGGTACATAATACTCCTATGTTATCCCCTCTTCCCTGAGGCCATCAGTCTTTCTTCACAATTAAGTCCCCTATTATTTATTTTCATTTCATTTACATGTTTTATACTGGTGAACATGTGAGCAATAATGCCCATCTTCACAAGCAACCAGTTAACCACACATTACAAAAACACCAAGACATAAATATACATACAATAACAATTGTACATTATGGAACAGTACAATCAACATAGCTACAACTACATGATGATTTACCCAATAAAAACTCTTTGAGATTGTTTTTAAAAGAAATCCTGGGAGAATCAACAACAGCAGTTGGGAGATTATTATAGGCCTTTGCTGATCTAGAGCTCAGGGAGTTCATACCTTGTTTTACATGGAACATGAGTGTTTTAAATGTAAATGTACTTTGTGACCTTGTACCACAGGCATTTACAATTTTAGGGAAAGGCTCAGTAAAACAATCTGGTTGGAGACACAATGTTATTTTTTGCAGAAATACAAGGGCTCTAAACTTAAAATGATTTTGAAAGATAAACACCCCATAGTTTGATATATCCTGTGATGCACTCTCATACAGTAGGCAGCCCAGTCAAAAATCTGACAATGCAATGATAGACAGTTCTCAAATGACACAAAACCTTTTCAGATGCAGAGGAAGAAACAAAGAACAATAGTCCATGGTTTAAAGCAATAGACTGTTAACTAATAGTAATCTTGTTTCAGGTATCAGGAAACGATTCGCTGTTTAGAGCATTCCCATCCTTTGAGGAAGCCTCTTTGTTAAATTTGAGACATCCATCTCAAATGAAAGGCAATAATCAAGGGTAACTCCTAAGTACTTAGATTTGAAAACCATTTTAATTTCTTCAGGCTGTCAACTAATGTAAAGGCAAAATTGTTAGCCTTCCTAGGACCCACTCAGATCATAGACTCCATCTTTTTTGAACATAGGACTAATTTATGAGCAACAAACTATCCTTGGAGCCTATTGAAATCTTCATGTAATTTGACATTGAGATTAGTAGTGTCATTACTCTTATAGTATGAAATAGTGCCATCAGCATAAATAATTATTTTGGTGTAAGGATACACTTCAGGAAGGGAACTTACAAAAATGGAAAATAATAAGGGTTCAAGGATGGATCCCTGCGATACACCATAAATTATGTCACAACTATCCAAAAACATACCCTCAATCAACTGTCTATGGACATGGCCTTGTGAATAACTCATAAACCAGGGCAACACATCCCATGAAAAATTCAGCTTAGAGAGAACAGTTCTAAGTACTTGATGGTCTACCAGATTGAATGCCTTGATGAGGTCCACAAACACTGAAGCAACATAAAGCCCTTCATCAAGAGCACCATGAATGTAGTTTGTGAACATCACCAAGGCAGCCTCTGGCAGTGTCTGTCTTGTGGTTTCCCAGAAACCATTTTGGGCACTAGTCCAAATCTCATACTTATACTTCAGGTTAATACTTCAGGTTCTAGGATGGAATAAGACATTAGTTGTCAATTCATGTCCATTTTTCAGTCAATTAATATAATGTTTAAATTTCTTGATTTTAGAAAATCAGCAGTCCAGTCAAACACAACCTTCTCCAAAATTGTGGAAGTAACTGCTAATAGGGAAATAGTATGAAAGTTATCTTTATAGGTTCTTAGATCCACCCTTATACAGTATATCACTTGCATAACCACATCTTTCCAGATGGATGGGAAACCCCCATGACCAGAATTCTATTAGTTTCCCTTGGTTTTTGTACATCCCCTCTTGATACACTTGTCTTTCTATCTTTTCCTCCTACCTACTCCTATTCATTCCTTCTAATCTACCATTCCTGTTATCTCTTCCCTTACTCAGTCCCTGCCTCTGCTGCTCCCTGTTCCCCACACTAACCCTCCTGCATTCACTTCCTCCCCTCTGCCTATTAGCTATCCTCACAGAGGTGATGGAGGCTTTCACCACTGATTCGTCGGCTGATCTTGTTTGATCACAGAGACCTGAGTGTATGATCTGTGTTGAGATATTGATTCTGGTCAGGTATTCATTGTACATTGCCCGAGGTGGGTCGCGGGGGGGGGGTGGCCATCTGTTTTAGATCTGCTTTGGGATTAATGTTGTACCCCCACAAGAACTTCCAGGTTATTTCAGAGTGTGTCTGTTAGGATTGAGGCAGGTGCAGGATACAGGGTCTTCTTAATATATTGACCTCCAGGGTGTCAGGGTGATTTCCTTCAGAAGCAAGCAGCTTTCATGACCAACCAGGAGTTTACTACCCCCTAGCTTTTAGTGCTGAGGGACTTCAATGCTTGGGTGGATGATGAAGTCTCACCTTTTGGTGAATAGCCCCTACAGTTGATTTCATCACTGGGCCTTACAAAGACAGTTGCCTCTGTGACCCATCAGCATGGTCACACCCTTGACCTGGTCTTCTTGTTGGGTTTGACATAACTGCAGTCAAGGTTGATCTGGTCATTTGGTCGGATCATCATTCTGTGTCATTCCTTTGCAGAGACCTCATTTTAATACCCCTCTGATGGGGATGGTTCAGTACTGACTGAAATTTAATTTGGAGCCTGGTAAACTCCAGACAGTGCTGGACATCTCTGGCATCATTTGTGCACAGGGAGCCAAGAAAGCCATGAAGGATTATAACACAGTTCTTGTTAGACACCCTTGTACCCTTCTGTGTCTGTTTCTTGATGTCCTGCTGCGGCTCACCATGGCATTGTAAGAAGGAGAGGCAGTTGAAGAGTAAGGGACAGAAGTTGGAACTTTCTTGGTAGAAATCCTAATCCAGGGAGGACAAACTGGGTCTGAGAATGGTTCCATCTTTTCAGGGCACCAGAAGCAGTGTGCCTGGTCATTAGGGCACCACATTTACATGTCACAGTTCCCTCTTTTTGGTGGGGGCTGTGCCCCCCACATCCCCCTTTCTAAATATCTAACTCAGGGGGTGTGGACCTCGGGGAGAGGTGGTAAATTCCATTATTTGGTGCCATAATGATGGGTGCACTGCTGCTGGCACTCAGATGGCCAGAAAGTTTTGAGAACTCACTACAGTAAATATCAGAGAACAATCTCCTTGTAAAAGACAGTGTTCCTCCCAAGGACTATTGCTACAAGTAAGAACCAGCGATATCAAAATGAATATTCTCCCCAGAGTGTTCTACCCTCTAAATATGCTTAACTTCTGCCTTCCCCAATCTTGGTTTCACAAATTGCTAAGATAAGCTTCTTGACCTGAAACCCTCATGCAGTGTCTTATATTGTAGCGACACTATACCCGGCTTTTTTCCATGCCACTCACGGTGACTCACCTTATTGGACAGCTCAGTTTCCCAACAGCGATTTACATTGGGATAAAATCTGGCAAAGGGTTTATTCCTATACCTCCAATGATAAACTCCGTATCATGCAGTTTTATATATTGCACAACATCTATTTCACACTGGCTAGACTTGCACATATGGGAAAGTTGCAGGACCCAAAATATAACCGCTGTGGTATAGGATTAGGTTCCCTACTGCACATGTTTTGGGAATACCCCTCCATAGACCTCTATGGCAAGCCATACAGGCTAAATTGGACCCCCTTTTAGGGCTGGAATCCCTTTTTACTTCTGAGATCTGTGTGCTGGGGGACTATTCCCACATCCCAGTCCATGAAAGAAGGTATGCCATGTCCCTTATCTCTTACTTCGTCAAAAAACTTGCACTACAGTATTGGAAGGATTCCACTTTTATTTCTTATCCGGAATGGTTAAATGAGTTCCTAAGTAATCTACATCTAGAAAAAATGCTAGCAAGTCTGAGACACAATCCAACTAGCTTCGATGAAAAATGGGGCAAAATATATTCCTAAACATCGCTTACTCAGCAAGGAGTAGACACATCAGGTTAATTGAGGAAACCTACCTTTTATACTACATCCTATGCTGGCTCCCATCTCTTGGTATAGCATAGTGACCTAGGAAATATTTAATTAGGCCCAACAACAGTGGCCCACATTACACCAGTTCTGTAAGGTCCTGTCTTCTGTGGGGGGGGGAGGTGGGGGTGACTAAGGGGTAGATAGGGATTTAGAGTAGTAGAAAATATGCCTGAGCTGATGTAACTCCACTGCATCAAGTCATGTTCTGTTTCTTATCTACTAATGCATTGGCTACACATTTTCCTGCAATGCTCTGATCTTGAATAAAGTATATTGAATAAAAAAGGTGCCCTCCGTTTGAACTGGGATAGCCCAAAGTGGTCTGTCATGGGCCAGTGATATCCAGAGAAGGGGGACAATGACAATTTGCCATCCTGGGCTGGGTTTCAGCTGGTTTTAGAAGAGGAGGTGGTCTGTGTGATTTATGATTCTGCATTCTACTTACTGTTTGCTGGACCCTGGGCCTAATCCGTTGCTTGTTGGTAGCCTCGAATCATTAGGGCCAGTATATATCAACATTGTTTGGTGTTCCCTGATGAAATGTGTTTTTCCATCAGCTTTGAAAATGGCAGAGGAGAAACTCCTCCTCAAGAAACCATCTTTGGACCCCAACAGTCTGGTTAATAACAGGCCTGTCTCAAAATTTCCCTTTTTGGTAGACTTTACTGAGAAGGTAGTTATAGAGCAGTTGAGGCTCCTCTGAAGCTGTGTAACATCCATCAGCCTCTCCAGTTGGGGTTTAGGCCCTGTCACATTACTGTGACTGCTCTTGTAAGAATCATACATGATCTCCTCATAGCAATAGACCATTGACTTTGTTCCATGTTGATTCTTCTGGATCCGTCATCGTCTTTTGCCATGGAGAACCATGGCATGCTTATTGATCACCTAAGGAACTGTATGTGACTCACTGGCATGGTATTGTGATGGTTTGAGTCCTACATTACCAGGTGATCACAGCAGGTAACCCTAGGTAACTATTTCTCTGGAGTGGCTGCAGTACCCTGTAATGTTCCATAAGGCTTCATCTTGGCACCAGTTTTGTTTGCCATGTACAGTACATGTTGCCAATGGGTGAGATCATTAGACAGTATGGAGTAGAGTTTCATTGCTATGCAGATGATAATCTGCTTTGTCTTGCACCCATGATAGGCTAAATGCAACTTTGGGACTTGGGCAGTGTCTACAGGAAATCAGTGACTGGATGGCCAACAACTGGCTGTGTCTCAACTCAGGCAAGACAGAGGTTGTAATTATTGACATGGATCAGTGATGGTGAGTGGTGGCTTTCCTTTGCCATCTGTGATCGACAAGTCACTTTGAACAGTGGATGTGCTGAAGAATCTGGGAATTGTTAAGGACTGCAAGCTGTCATTAGAACAGTGACTTGTCAGTGGTAGTCAGGAACAGTTTTTATCATCTTTATAATTTTGCCTGGATTAAGCCATATCTTGCACCAGCCAGCTTGGAGATAGTCTCCCTCTTGCTTATCAGCCATAAGCCCAGGCAACTTATTACTGTATGCGCACTCAGACCTTGTTATCTACCTGATTGTCTATTGTATACCTCTAGTTATAAGCACTGTTACCTAACAATTGTGTTTATGCTACTCTGTCTCACCTATATCCTTGTGTGCAATGTTCACTTATTTGTAACCTGTTGCTACTGTTTTGAATGTATATTGCTATCAACTCAATGAATGTAACTAACCCTGGGTCACCCTTGAAAAAGGGGACATTGTTGTTGCAGTGGACTTACCCGGTTAACAAATTTCAATAAATAAATATATTTGTCACTTCCAGACTGGATTATTGCAATGCTCTTTACTTTGCATTATGTGGAGATTTGATGCAATGTTTGCAATTGGTCCAGAATACCGTGCCCTGACTGGTGATGCGAATTTCTCAAAGTGACCACATTACACTGGTGCTGCACAGTCTATACTGGCTGCCTGTGTGGTGGCGTATCACTTTCATGTTATAGAAACATAGACTTTGACGGCAGATAAGGACTGCTTGACCCACCTAATCTGCCCATTTCCCTACCTACAGGATAAGCTGCAGATCCTAGTTAACCAACAGCCTATTTCTTCCAACCCTCCACACAAATTGCCTTATGTCTGTCCCATGCATTCTTGAATTCTCCCACAGTTTTAGACCCCACAGCCTCCTCAGAAAGGCTGTTCCATGCGTCCACCACCCTCTCTGTGAAAAAATACTTCCTTACATTGCCCCTGAGCCGTCCCCCCTCTATCTTCAAATTGTGTCCCCTTGTTCTTGCACATCTTTTTTTCTGAAATATGCTACCCTCTTGGACTTTGTTGATTCCACTGAGGTACTTAAAAGTTTCTATCATGTCCCCTCTCCTTCTTTCCTCAAGGGTATACATGTTAAGCTCATTTAGTCTCTCCTCGTATGGCTTCTCTTGCAGACCCTGTACTATTTTTGTTGCCCTCCTCTGGACTGCCTCTATCCTGTCTATGTCCTTGCAGATATGGGGTCTCCAGAACTGGATGCAGTACTCCAGATGGGGTCTCACCAACTGTCTGTACAGAGGGATAACAACTTCCTGCTTTCTGCTGGTGCTGCCTTTCCCTATACATCCCAGTATCCCCCCAGCCCTCCCTATTGCCTTCTCACATTGCTTGCTAACCTTCAGGCCATCTGATATGATTAGCCCCAGGTCCCTTTCCATTTTTTTTGTTATTACTACCTCCCCCCACCCATTGTGTAATCTTCTCCTGGGTTTTTGTTTCCCAGGTGCATTATTTTGTACTTCTCTGCATTGAATTCAAGCTGCCATACTTTTGACCATTCCTCCAACCTTGCCAAGTCCCTTCTCATCCTTTCCACACCTCCTTGTGTATCAACCCTGTTGCAGATCTTTGTGTCATCTGCAAAGAGGCATACTTTTCCTTCCAGTCCCTCTGCAATGTCACTTATAAAGACATTAAAAAGGACTGGACCCACTAGTAAACCCTCTTTCTTCAGAGTGGACTCCATTTACAATTACCTTCTGTGTCCTGTAGTCCAGCCAATGTTTTACCCAGGCTACCAACCTGGGACCCACTCCCAGGCTGCTTAATTTGGTTATTAATCTTTTGTGTGGGACTGTGTCAAATGCCTTGCTAAAATCTAGGTAAGCCATGTCCACAACCCCTCCCTGGTTTACTACTTTGGTCACCCAGTCAAAGAAATCAATTAGATTCATCTGAAATGACCTTCCCGCTGTGAACCCATGCTGCCTTGGGTCCTGTGCCCCACTGGCCTCGAGGTACTCAACAATTCTTTCCTTCAGAAGTGATTCCATCACTTTCCCTACCACAGAGGTCAAACTGACAGGTCTGTAGTTTCCTGTCTCTGTCTTGGTCCTACTTTTGTGAAGAGGAGTCACATCCACCTTCCTCCATTCCTCAGGTACCACACCATCCTCCCATGATTTGTTAAAAAAGGTAGTCAGTGGTTTCACTAGTTCTCCCCTTAATTCCTTTAGAATTCTGGGGTGAATTCCATCAGACCCCATTGCTTTGTCCACCTTCAGTTTTAGGAGTTCATTCAGAACCCTTTCTTCTGTGAAAGGACTGGAATCGACCCCCCTATCCAGAGTGTTTCTGTTAATTGGATTAGGCACCTCCCCCCCCTCCTCTTTTGTGAATACTGAGCAGAAATATCCATTCAGTATCCCTGCTTTTTCATTGTCCCTCTCTGCCCACCCACCGTCCATTCTATTCAGCCTCACTATCCCTCCCTTTGTCTTTCTACGCTTCCTGATGTACCTACACAAGGTTTTATCCCCCTTCTTAATCGAGTTGGATATCTTTTCCTCAGTTTGGGCCTTTGCTATTCTGACTTCCCTCCCTGCTTCCTTCTGCCTTAACTGGTACAGCTGTCTGTCCTGCTCCTTCTGTATTTCTGTATACTTCCTGAATGCTATATTTTTCTCCCTGACCTTCCTTGCCACCTCTGTTGAGAACCATAGTGGCTTTTTCTTTCATTTTGATTTGTTTATTTGCTTCACACAAAGGCTTGTTGCCTCTGTGATGGCAGTTTTGATGTTTCCTAGTTATTGCTCCACCCCTCCTTCTAGCCTGTTTGCTAGTACTTTTCCAAGGCACTCTCCCATCTTGCCAAAGTCAGCCCTCCTGAAGTCCAGTACCCTCACTTTTGTATGGCTTGACTCTGTAGCTGAGTTTATTGTGAACCACACTGTTTGGTGATCACTTGTTCCCAGATGGCTACCCACTTCTTGATCTGAGATCCTCTTACTGTCCCCATTTGAGAGCATGAGGTCTAAGATTGCTCCTTCATGAGTGGGTTCCAAAATCAGCTGTCTGAGGCATGCCACCTGTAGGACATTGAGAATGGCCCTGTTCTTGGATGTGGCTGCCGAAAATGTGCTCCAGTTAACATCTGGCATACTCAGGTCTCCATCAACAGTATCTCCCCTTTCTCTGCCATCCTAAGAATGCCTTCCATCATATTCTTGTCCATTCCTTCCCCCTGACATGGGGGTCTGTATACAACCCCTGTGCGGATAGTGGTACCAATTCCAGTCTCTAAGGTGACCCACAGTGCCTCCTCTTCTTCCTGTTTACTATTTTGTTCAGTTGCTTTTATCCCTTCCCTTACATAGAGAGCTACTCCTCCCTTCTTCTCCCCTCCCTACCTCTCCTGTAGGTTGTGTACCCTGCTATGTTAACATAACAATCATGGTTCTCTGTGTACCATGTTTCTGTGACTGCTACGATATCCAGGCATCCCTCTTCCATCAAGGCCACCAGTTCAGGATAGCTTGTTGCCCAGACTACGGGCATTGGTACTCATTACCCTCCATTTCCTGATAGCCTTACCCCTTTTTACTCCATCCCTGTCCTTATTGCATTTGTCACTTTCTCCATTTGTCCCGTCTTTCTCCCTATTGACATCTCTAACTTGGTGTTTACCTCACTTACTACCCTCACTTTTTTGGGGGGGTGAGGATTTCCCTGCTCCTTTCCAGTGCCTCCCCCCTTGGCCCTTGGCTAGTTTAAATGCTTGCCAATGAAGCATTTAAACCAATCACCTAGGATCCTGGTTCCCCTCCTGGACAGATGCAGACCATCACGCCAGAATAGGCCTGCATCACTCCAGGTGGACCCCCAGTCCCCAGTGAAGGTAAATCCCTGAGCTCTGCACCAGTTTTTCAACCACTGATTGAATCCCATGGTGTGCAGCACCCTGGCCTCACCTACGTCATAGACAGGCAGCACCTCCGAGAAGGTTACCATGCATGCTACTTGTCTAAGGCCCTTCCCCAACTCCATAAACTCTTCCTGCACTGTTCTGATCCCTTACTTAGCCAGGTAATTTGTCCCTAGGTGGACAATGACATCCAGCTCCCTCCCCTGTGCAGCTGCTCCAGTGATCCTGAGGATTCGATCCATGTCCCTCCAAGCCATGGCACCAGGCTGGCACCTTACCTCCCTCTCCCCTTCCTCCCCCAGTTCTACCTTCCTAACAATGGAGTCCCCCACCAGAAGTTGTTTCCTTCCCCTGTGGAGTCCCATGCCACACTCCTGTGGGTCTCCTTTGTGGAGGTTCCCAGCATCCTCCTTGGTCTGCATGGCGGGTGCCTCCATAGAAGAACCACACTTTTCCAGAACAGCATATGAATTATGGAGAGGTACAACTGGAGGAATGCAATATGCCTGTTAACATTCAAGGCCCTACACAGTTTGGGCCCAAACTACCTGAAAGCCCTTTTAATGTCCTACATGCAGACCTGCTCTCTCCAATCCAATGGTGTGGGTCTTTGCCAGGTTACCTCCTCCTGCGTAAAGCAATTTTGGGACAGGGTCTTCAGGGCTGCTGCTCCTCTCCCCTGGAACTTCTTGTCAGAGGGAATTAGATCTGCTTACACGGGAGTCTTTAAGCAACCACGGAAAACATATCTCTCTGCACAGGCCTCCCAGGACTAATTTATTAAAACTGTTAACTATTTTATTTATTAAATTTATGTGTTTTATTGAAATGTTAATGTTGTTGTAATTCTGTAAGGCTTCCCACAGGGGTTCACTGTGTGTGCAAGGCCATTATAGTACTGTTTACACCAGCAGATGGAGGGATGACATAGGTGAGAAAGAACAGGCAAGACTCCCTACCAGCTACATAACGGCTCACAGAGTGTGAACACAGTGTATTCCTGATAATAGGGTATACCCCTGCTTAATAACAGGGTAATTGAGAGAATACAGATTTAAAAAGAAAGGTTTAATTAGGAAATTATGAACTGGAGTTATCAGCTCATTGTGGACAACTACTGTCCCAAGGCTCGAAAAAGTGACTTCCAGTGGCAATTATTGCACTCCTTCTACAGAGTCAGGCATTATAATCCTCTCTCAGTCACTTTTGTATCCTCAAGACAAAAGATTTTCACTATGAACTTCAACTCCAGTGCTTATTTGTTGTAAATACACATGCACTCACACATGCATTTGTGTGTGTGCATGTGCATGCAGACACGCATGGTCCAAAATTATCCTATAGATATGTATTAAGCAAATAGTAGGAAACAGTATAGAACTATACATGTATGAAATATACATGTCAAAATGTTGCAAAATATGTTTTTAATGAGTCATTTCAAATAATGAATTCAAAATAGCTTGCAAACATCCAATACATCTTAGGTGTAAATTACCAGGATGTACAACTATTGTAGTCTGGTGATGTACATAGAAATTTGGAGCACAAGCATGTATATCTGTTGAAGCCTGGTGATGTGCATAGAAATCTGAAGCACAAACAATCAATTTGCATGTACACATTTTTTAAATATTTTGCTCGATGTCACTGCATCACCACTAGAACTAGCAAGCTATGTTGGGTAAAAAAATAATTCCAGTCAATCATTGACTTTTTTATTTACTTTTTTTATAATTTATTTGCTTTGTATAGACCAGCTGAACTGTAATATCTCATTTTTTTTAGTAGAGCCTTTCTTTTATCCATTTCTACAGCTGGGTGGACTAGAGTACTGAGAGGTTAATCATGATTTACAGCACATTATAGACTGAGTATAATCTTATCAGTTTCTCCTTATCTTCTATTTGCTGTTTTCCTTACTCTACTGATTCCTACATTAGTCCAAAAGGCTGAGGCTGTTAGGTGATATAATCCCCCCAACACACACACACAAACATGCACACACCGGAATGGTGTCACTATAATTATCAAGCAGTGCTGATAGTATTCCAGTTTTGTGTTCTAGTTTCAAAGCCTTCTCCCTGACTTTGGTCATTTTTTTATTTAATAAAGCTCCCTCTCTCTCTCTCTCTCTCTATCTCTATCTCTATCTCTCTTACTCTCTCTCTCTCTCCTTTGATGTATGTATATATTTATAGATGTGTAGTTATATATGGATATATTGCAAAGACCATGTTAATGCACCAGTTAAGGTTCAGCTTAACCCCACAAAAGTAGGAAAATGTGGCATTAGGGTTTCCAGCCTCCCTACCCTCCCAAGCAGCAAAAGGACAGAACCATACACACAGCTACAGACAGCCATTGCCAAGTAAGACAAACAGCATAAGACTGTTTCCAGATGCAGTAGCACTGATGTGCTACCTTCATGGACTTGTATCTGCTGCAGCACTGCAATAAATACACTTTCACTTCTGGTTGCAGATAAAAATCCACAATACTCAAATCACAATATTCCATTTGCTGAAGCACAAGCCTCTGTATCCACAGATACACAAGCATAGAATGAGACATACACACCCACTTGTTGCTGTACTTTTACAACCACAGATAGAAATCAGTGATACCCAAGCTATAATATTACTTCTGTCTACAGAAAAGCAGGACGATGTGGGCCAGACTTCTATAGAAACAGGTACTCAAGCACGCTATAATACATACACACTGATTTCTGGCTGCAGAAGCACAAGCCCCTGTGAGGTTTGCACTTCTGTAGCCACCGATAAAAATCCATGATACCCAAATTGCAACACTACTTCTCTCTGTAGAAGCACAAGCCTTCTCTCAGCTTCTGTAGCCACGGGTACTAATGCACATTGTTAGACATACACATGCACTTGTGGCCTAAGGGGCTGGTGCTTCTGCAGCCACAGTTGTAAGGCATACACACCAACTGCTGTATACCATAACCCATAATATCCAAACTGTATCACTACTTTTCTCTGCAGAAGCACAGACCTTTTTAGGGCCTGTGCTTCTGCAGCCACAGGTACTCATGCAGGCTATAAGACACACACACACTTCTGGATTAAGAAGCAGGAGCAGATATAAATTAACAAAATTAGCACATCAGTGCTCCTGTATTTGTGTCATCTGTAAACAGTTGTATGTTTGTTGTATATTTGTCTTACCTGATGGTGGCTGTCTGTGGCTGCTGTTAGTAAAGTAAAATATGAGATCCAACTATTTCACTTTGTGACTGTATATGTGAGGTGAATCCAGCATGTTTTTTATTCAATGACAAAGTTCACAAAACAACATACTGTAATTAAAAAGGAAAAAACAGTCAACCATAGAGAGGTGTTTTCTGAATGCCTTTTAATTTATTTGTTCAATCTTTTTTTTAATACGTATTGCTTGAAGTATGATCAGTAGGATCAAATAACAGTTACCATATTTCACTGTTTTGAAGCTGCAGCTTCTATTGCATTTTTTTATTTTGAGATGCAGCTTCTAAATGAGGGTGGCTACTATTCGGGGGCGACTTCAGTTGATAAGCTCCGACAGGCTGCTTGCTGCTGACTGCCGCTGAACTGAAGAAATACAGTACATACCATACAAAAAGTGTTAGAAACAGCTCTGCTGCTGAAGACACTTATCCTGATCCCAGGACTCACTTTTCTCAATTCGCTCTGCTCACTCTCAGTACTCATTGAGATTTTTCTAGGAATTTGTGTAGATCAGCATGAGCAGACTTGAAAGCACTGGTGATCTACTGTATGTGTGTGCAAAAACCTCTGATACCAATGACAGAGTCAAAACTTGAGCCGGCTCAGGTAAAAGAAACAAGCATTTGTCAATGCCGAATGTTGTCTCGCTGGCATTGGCATTGGTAGTGCAGGAGTTAGAGATGCATAATAAGAATGGCAGTAAAGTATTTAATTGACACCAACCCTACCCCCAGCCTGCAGAGACTGACAAGCGTTGGGGTGTGCCTTTGGGTTGTCAGCTATAACGCTCATGCCATTTTACCTCACCCTACTCTGTAGACACTGACAAGTGTCGTGGTGTGCTTTGGGGTCTTTGGGCCTTATACTTACCCCATTCCATAAGGAAATACACTGAGGTGGGTGCGGTATAGGAGAATGAGGTGAACTTTAGGGCTGAACACTCCAAGGCACACCTCGATGCCTGTCACTGGCTGCAGGGTGGGGTTGGGGGTGGAATGGCATGAGCATTACAGTCAATGATGCCAAGTCACACCCCTGATGGCTGGCAGTCTCTACAGGGTGGGGCGTTACAGTTGAAAACCCTAACATCATAGGCGTTTGTTGGTATTTTCACTCCAAATTTTCAACATAGGCTTTTTGTGACCCCACCTCATGAAGAGCAGCCCAATCAGTTTGTTAGCTGTAAGATGGTTTTGCACAGCGGTTATGCCATTTGATGACACATTGATGAAAGCACATTTTGGGCAGGTTGTGAAAAATGACAACCGTGTTGTTCATGAGAAGGTGTAAAGAAATGGCATCGTTGAAAATCTGGGGTGAAAATATGAAAAATTGGTGAAGTCATGAGCATGCATAGAAACTGCTCAACACACATCCATAACCCAATTATTTTTGGAATTTTTTTAGCCTCATTTTCAGCATAGGCATTTTAGGACCTCCGCTCATGAACAGGGGCACTGTGATTTTGTTAATCTGTCCCAAAAGTTGATTTCCCACAGTGACCAAGCCACAGTGCACCACAGGTGCAGAAACAAATTTTGGGAGGGTGTGAAAAATGACAGCTGTACTGTTCATGAGGAGGTGTGAAAAAATGCCAGTGTTGAAAATCTGGCATGCAAATATTGCAAATTTGCGAAGTTACAAGGGTGCGTGGAAATTGCACACTGCACACTTGTAACACAGTCATTTTATGGACTTTCATCACCAAATTTTCAATATAAGCATTTTAGGACCTCTGTTCAGGAACAGTGTCACTGTCATTTTCTCAAACGGTCCCGAAAACTGATTTTATACAGCGACCGCTCTATTCTGCACCGGACATGTGAAAACACATTTCAGCCAGAATATGTAAAATGACAGCTGTACTGTTCATAAGAAGGTGTAGAAAAATGCCAATTTTGAAAATCTGGAGTGAAAATATTACAAATTCACAAAGTTACAAGGATGCGTGGAAACAGCGCAATGCACGCTCGTAAAACAGCCACTTTATTTGGATTTTTTTCTCCAGATTTGTAACATAGGCTTTTTGAGAGACCCCCTCATGAACAGTGGTACTGTCATTTTGCTACTAGGTCCTGAAAGGTAATTCCGTGCAGTGACCGCGAAATCACCTTTTGGGACTGAATAACACCATGACAGTGAATGAATTCATGAGGAGGGGTTCCAATAACCCCATGTTGAAAATATGGTGCAACAATTCCAAGAAATGGATGAGATATGCACCAAAGTTGAAAAAAAACTATTTATGCCATTATACAGCTTACCAGCATTTCTTCAGTTTGTGGTCGGCTTTGAAGAGTGCAGACATGTTTCCGGTCCAATGAAGATCATTGAGCTGGACTCTGGAGGTAAGTATGGGGTGATGGGGGTGTGGGGAGGCAGAGTGCACAGACAGTGGATACGGGGTTGTGGGAAGGGGCAGGGAGACCGCAAGGGACCATTTTCTACTTTCATGGGGTAAAAAAAAACATTGTGGGATGTTTTTTCTTTTTCAGGAGATTTGGCATGCTGGGGTGGGCTCCCAGCGTGCCACCTAAGTTTTTGGGGGGGAGCTGTAGCTGACAGGGTTGGTACCCCATCAGCACACAACAAAAAGGGGCAAGAGCCGACAGGGATTGGGCACACCCCTGCACATAACAAATGGGGGTATGATGCTGACCGAGAGGGCTCTGGCCGCATATACATTGAAAGAGGGGCATGCCAACAGGGGATTGGGCACCCCCGGTTGGCATGATTATGGCAGGCAGTATGTCACAATGTTTGTTACTTTTTCACCCAGGCAAACACGTCGGAAGGTGCTGCTGCGCATGCCGAACTTTGCTCGCATTGCAGTGGACCTTTCATTAGAGATGCTCACCACATTATGTATTCATGGTGTGGCGCTGGCATGCAGGCTTAATGGGGAATGGGGGATGCACCTACTGATGCATGAGTTGCATTCACCCAACAATGACCATGCCTCCAAATCTGCTACTACCGCAATATGTTGGTTGCGCATTTGCATGAGGAAGCCAACATAAAAAATAAGTTATTGAATCTGACAGGGAAATTAAAACTAACATTGTAATGTGTATTTGTAAGGTAAATAGAGACAACAGAATTACAAATTGTACTTAAACCACTTTTGCCTTTCATCTTTAAGTGTGATGCCCCAAAAATCAGTACCCTTGCTAAGCTGGGCACCCAAGATTTTTAGGGTACCCAGAAAAGGTATTTCTAGTCCAATTTTTTTTGCTCCTACCAGGATCCCAAACTCCTACTTCTTTGAGCTCTCATGCTGGCACCACCCCCACGCCGCAGACCCAACCCGTGCTGCCATGCCTGTTTCTGGCTCCCCCAGGGTTCTGCCGACAACCCACGGTGGTCCTGCATATCCCTTCAGGGAACCCCCCAGGGGAGGCAGCAGGGAGTAAGTGAGCATTACACTGGGATGTCAGTTGGGGGCCAGGCATGGTGCACTGGTCAGTCGGTGGCAGGAGGGGTCCAAAGGGAAGGAAGTCATCTGATGAGGTGGGCAGCCATTTCTCATTTTCTGGGGCACCCACCCATCACCCACAATACATGTGGTTGTGGTGGCATACTTGGGGTGGGGATATATGGCAGTGTGTGGTCACCCACACCACCAAGTATGCCTCCAAGAACCACCACCAGTAGCAGCTACTAGAGTGGCTCACCACATCCTATCCTTCTGGGAGGGAAGCGTCCAAAGGATGCTGTCAACTCCCTCCATGCTGGCCTCCACTCCTTGTGTCCGGGCTCAGAACATGAATCCAGATTGCCAGTGTGCCAGAGCAATGCCCCTTCACTCAGGGCCATGGAGCTGGTTCTGTGCCAATTTAAACAAAAAACCCACCAGAATTGAGATAATCAGGTCACGTTTACCTAGGTTCAGGTGTTTGTTTGTTTTTGGAAAAACCAACATTTTAATGTATTTTTTTACTTTTTTGATAAATAAACAAGATGACAGCTGAGACAACATGAACATTTTTTGTCGTGACCCAAAAATACAATTAGTCACAACTGAAAAACAGTTCATAAATGATAAATAATGGGTCATATGAGAAGGTTATCTGGAAAACACTACTGAGCATGCTCAGAAGCCAAATTTCAAAATATTGTACCTCTGGAACCAATTAATATTTTTTCTCAAAACATGACCCATACCTCATGAACAATGATGGTGGGAATTTTCAAGAAGATATCAAAAGGTAAATTTGTAGTTGCTCTGTGAAACCGCTTTTTGGGTGGGATTTAACACATTCTAGAGACCATGTTCATGACATAGGGTCAACATAATTTGCAAGACTTAAATTTGTGACACCAGAATGTTCCATGCACCCCAAATGTAGTGCTTGGGTCACAATTAAATGTGCAACCCATGAATTCCATTTTGGTGCACACAAAAAATCTTGTATTGCACTTGCATGTACATTAGGATTCCATTTCTGTGTCTCACGTACTTTTACTCATAACTTGGTTGTTTTACAATGTTTTATTCCCAAATTTTGAATATACTGTTTATTCAACACTACCTGATGAACAAGAATGATTGGAATTTTCAAGTACATGTCAAAAGGTGATTTCACAGTTGCTTTCCTAAACCACCTTTTAATAATAATAATAATAATAAAATGTATTTGTTAAGCGCAATATCAAATGTCAAAGCACTGCACAATCCATAAACTCTAAAATAAGTAAACACATATAAATAAAAACATAACTCTATTAAATATAAATTTCCAATACTAAAAAGACATATGTCAGAGAATTCTAAAAATCAGGGAATGCATGTGTAAATAAATATGTTTTTAAAGCAATTTTAAAGCTCTCCACTGTCTGGCATTCTCTCACCTGATGAGGTAGAGAATTCCACAGGGTGGGAGCAGCAAAGGCAAAAGCCCGAGCTCCAGAAGACTTCAAACGCACCCTGGGAACCTCCAGCAATCCCTCATCAGTGGAGAGGAGTGGTCTGAGGGGGCAGTAGGAGCTCAGAAGCACTTGTAGGTAACTCGGACCCAAACTGTGGAGGGCTCTAAAAGTTAGCAAGCCACCTTCAAAGGTGATCCGCCACTGAACAGGCAACCAGTGCAGAATGCACAGCACAGGTGAAATATGACTGAATCGAGTAGACCCAGAAAACAACCTGGCCACAGCATTCTGCATAAGCTGCAGGCAGTGGATATCAACCCCAAGAAGTCCTAGATATAGGGAGTTACTGTAGTCAAAATGCAAGGTCATGAACACATGGACCAAAGTTGGAAGGTCACCGGATGGAACAAGGTGCTTAATCTGGGCGATGTTCCTCAGCTGGTGAAAATAGGATTTGACCACAGCCGACACCTGCGAATGCAGAATCAGCCTATCATCCAATATCACCCCCAGATTCTGCACCCGTTCGGAGGTCAGGAGCTGAGAGTGCCTGAGCCAAAGCCCAGAAGACTGCCCAGCAACAGACACCTCAACCAGGTTCCAAGACCAAAACCTCCGTCTTGTCAGGGTTCAATCTAAGTCAGATGGAATTCATCCAGTCTTGGATTTCAGCAAGACAGTTGGAAAAGACCGAGAGTGCAAACTCTTGGTCAGGCACAAAAGACAGGTACAGCTGAGTATCATCCGCATAACAGTGAAAACTCAGCCTGTACCATCTTACAATGTCTCCTAATGGGAGCATATACACCGTGAACAACATGGAGGACAATACAAAACCCTGCAGCACCCCACATGGCAGGAGTAGGAATCAGAGGGAAAAATCCCTGATACTACCTTCTGCAACCTACCAGTGAGGAAAGAGTGAAACCATTTGAGAGCTGTACCAGACAGCCCTCAGATGAACTGCAGGCAATCAAGAAGTACCCCATGGTCCATGGTGTCAAAAGCTGAAGAGAGAGAGATCAAGAAGGACCAGGATGGAGTGGCACTTCTGGTCTCTAGCCATCATGAGATCACTGAGTACCCGAACCAGAGCTGTCTCAGTACTATGTCTCTTATAGAAACCAGACTGGACAGGATCGTAGATAGCATGGATGGTAAGCTGGTTCTCCAACTGTTATGTGACAACTTTCTCAATATCCTTCCCAGTAAAGGGAAGGTTAGAGACTGGCCTGCATTTTGCAGGAGAATCTGGGTCAAGAGATGACTTTTTGAGAAGGGGGGTAACCACAGTCTCCTTCAGGGAGCTGGGGAACTCCCCCCACTCCAGTGAACACCAGATTAATTCTGCTAGAACTGGACCAATCACATCTACACACCCCATTAAAAGGCAGGTAGGGCCCGGGTGTAAACTACAATAAGTTGGGCGCACACTCTGAAGAAGCCACATGACAGCATCGCTTGCCAGACAGTCAAATTCGGCCCAGCAAAACAAGGATGTCGCAACCTTGCTCTGTCCACCAGTAACCCCCATTGATAGTGACTGGTGAATCTCCGACCTGATGTCGGCAACCTTATCAGCAAAGAAGTGAGCAAACTCGCCGCATTCTACTTGCTACAAAGCCTTCCAGTCTTGTAGACAGGCTGGATTGCACAGTCTGTCTACCATTTGGAACAGTTGACCTGGTCAGTTCTGAGCGGCAGCTATCTCCCTGGACAGGAATTCTGCCTTCTTACAGGAGATTGCTGACTGATAGAGCCTATAATGCTCCATCAGTCTAAGTCGGTCAGCATCTAGGCCGGTTTTATGCCAAGCAGCTCTAGCCTTTGCCCTACCTGCTTCATCCCCCTCAAGGTCCCATCAAACCATGGGCGACCAGAGTGGATAGTAAGTGGGCAAACATGGAAAGGAGCAAGGGTATCCAGAGCTCCCCCCACTGCTCAATTAAAAGCTTGGAGAAGATTCTCTGGACCCTTGCTTGGCTCCAGAATTCCCAATAGGTCCAACACCACCAAAAGGCCATCGGGGTCAAACCCCATAAAGGGCGGTATCAGACCATCTCCACAGGGGCAGGCCTACAAGGGGCAGCCAAGAAATTGAACCTAATGGTGTGGTGGTCGGACCATCTGACTGGTTCCACCACCAAGTCTGAGGCCTCCAACCCCAGGAGAAAGACTGGGTCCAATGAGTGACTGTAATTATGAGTCGCAGAGGAAACAACCTGTGTGAAGCCCAAAGAACTCATAAGATGGAGGAAGTCTTGTCCAAATTGTTAGAGTTCATCGTCAACCCAAGCACTGAAATCCCCCAGTACCATTGGCCTGGGGGAGTCCAATACCAGATCGATGATGAAGTCCATGACCTCCTGCAAAAACTGACTCTCACCACCTGATGGACGGTAGATGAGAGCGATCTTGCACCCCACACCTGTGACCACGGTACACTCAAAGGACCTGGTGGCCTCAACTGGCACATTCGAAAGGCTCAATTCTGATTTAAAATAGATTTCTACACCCCCACCCCTATGACCCAACCTTGCACGTTGTATCACAGAGAAACCACCTGGAATTGCTGGATTCAAAATGGGGCCAGCATTTTCATCCAGCCAGGTCTCGGTGATGCAAGCCAGATCAGATGACCCATCAAGATCAGCTATAAAGGCTGACTTGTTTTTAATACAGCTGTCAGAGCTGGCATTGCACAACACCGTGTGGGCTGGGTGGGAAACCGGAGCAGTTTGAGGTACCAACCCACTAACTGTGGAGCCCTTGGATATGGGCACTAAACAAGGCAACCCTCGTTCAGTGCACCATTTCCCCCAAGGGCATCTTCTGGACCACACTACCCCAATCGGGCTACTCAGCTCAATCCCTTCCCCATTCCCCACCCCTCCTCTTCCTCCCCACAATTCCAACAGCCCTACAGCGGCCATACACTGCCACTGACAAGGAGGGGTAGGTAAAGGGGCAGAGGTCCCAAAGCTCAGAGGGGGAATAGTTTTAGGTGGGATTTAACATATTCTGGTGGTGAAGTTCATGATGTGGAATCAAAATGTCAAACAAAAAGTTATGAAGAAATGTTGTGTGCAGTGCCGTCCTGTGGCCCAGTGGGTAATACACTGTGATCCCATATCGGTAAGATGAGTTTAGGGGTGAACACAGTAAGCCATCTGGATATATATATATATATATATATATATATATACATATGTATATGTATATGTGTATATATATATATATATATATATATATATATATAGAGAGAGAGAGAGACTATATAGATATATATATATATATATATATACACACACATATATATATATATATATATATATATATATATATATATATATATATATATTAGAAACAAAAAAACTCCATTTAATGCATTAGTTGGGGTTGTTCCACAGCGAAAAAAAGTGAGAAATTCGGTGTTAGGGTTGAAAACTTGGACCCCAGCTCACCCCTCACTGGCATTGAGCAGATTGGATCGCCAGCCCTAACTCTCACCCCATCACATGTGTAAAGCAGCAGAAGTATAGGAGAATGGGGTGAAAGTTAGACTGATTTACCCCAATGCGCACCCCAATGCCGGTTGGGGGTGGGCTGGGGGTCCAAGGGGTTTTCAACCCTAACACTGAATTTCCTCACTTTTGTCGCTGTGGAACAACCCTAACTAATGCATTAAATGGAGTTTTTTGCCTCTAATTTTCCTTCTTTTTGAGAATGATAATAAGAAATAGTGAATGTAATGCGGCGGCGGGAGCGCGGGGCCCAACAGCAACGCAAACAGAAGCGCTAACAGTGGCACACATGGTAATGCAAGCGCGAATGAGAACAGAAAGGGCAACACACATGGTGGCGTAGATGGGAACGGTCTGCCACATGATGTATTATCTCATAGTAACATGGTGCCTGCAAACAGAAATGTCAGTGGGCATGGTGACGCAAAGTGAAACAGAAAGAGAAACAGTACTGTAGACACCAATGGCAAAAAATAACAGAAACGCAAGCGCAAATGAAAATGCAAAGGATAACGCACATGGTGTCGTAGACGTCAACGGTAACTGAAATGGGTACGGAACTGCAAGCGGAAAGGGCTACGGTAACAGTAATGTAAGTGCACAGGCTGGTTTTCCCCAAAAGCTGCATAGAGAAAGACAGTGAGTACAAAGAATGTATGCATAATAATGGGTCTCAGAGCAGAAAACGAGGACTTGGAATACTAAATAGGTTATATCTCAGGAACTGTACGACGTAGAAAAAAAATTAAAAAGTCATATGATTTGTGACTGTCCTGGCTAGTTCTGCACTTAGCCCCTGTAAAGGACTAAGTAATTTTCTATTGAAAGGATTCGTATCTACTTTCCGTTCCGAGATACGGGCCCCTGAAAAGCAAAATGCCGTAATGTTATCCTATGGGAAAAAGAGGAGTCTGAGTGCCATAACTTGCCTCCTGTAATATTTTTTCACCAAACCACTGAAAGGCACATCTGTGGGCTGTTGCCTGTCTTCTCCAAATTTCAGGAAAAGATCAAACCGTTATTTTGTAGCAGGGTGCCAAAGGATTCCTGTACTGCGTTAGGCGCCGTAATGTTATCCTATGGGAAAAACAGTCAACTTTGCAGTGCCGTAACTTTGCCGCCGTGTAATATTTTTTCAACATAACACTGGAAGACACATCTGTGAGATGTCGGCTGTGTTCTCTCCAAAATTTCAGCCCAAAACTCCCAACCATTCTTTTGCAGCGGAGTGCCAAAGAATCACTGTTATTTTGGACATAGTGTTGCGAAGTAGTGTCGTGATTTGCGAAAGCTTTCGCAAAAATTTGTGACACTTTCGTGAGTTCAACACTACTTTGTGAAAGTACTTTTTCCAGAAATCTGAAAAACATATTTCTGGGGTGTTTTACCCTAAAATAAAGACATGGCTAGCATCCTCAGGGCCCGACTAGGTGAATACAAAAAGAATTAAGTTGCTAGAGGGTCTCAATTTTAAATGCCAAGCATTTTTCTGATCACTAACTGAAAACAAAATGGCGGATTTGCGACAGTAACAGGGCCATTTGCCACAGTAAAAAGTACATTTGCGACACTGTCGAACTTTTTGTTAACTTTTCCCATTGACTTATAATGGGAAATTGTTTTTTGAATAACTTTTGAACCGTTTAATATTTTTTCATGAAATCTTTGAAAGGCACATTGAGGACCCTGGCCGCACGTTCCCTGAAGATTTTGGGCTGGTCTCACAAACCGTGCGACCTGTAGGCACGACTGTAGAATTCCAGAAAAAGTGTAAATGCACCTGCAGATCACACTTAATAACTCGGCAGCCATGTATCCAACTGGTACAAATCTTGGCAGATCCCAAGGCATATGGGTCTTGATCGTGTATTCCAAATTTCAGGCAAATTCGTCAAATGGTTGCAAAGTTATTAAGGTGCAAAATTTTGGGTTTAACATAGAAATGGCTCCTCAACCCTAACTATGGTAGCACTACCGTGCTACCATAATGTATATATATATATATATATATATATATATATATATATAAAATACTGGTACAGTAGTGCCAGGATAGTTAGGGGTACAGGGTCATAAAGTCGCGAAGACATTATGCCACATGCAAAATCGCACTGCCAATTCAGTGCGAGTCACTTTCACATGTGGCTTAAATCTTTAGGGGCTCTGCCCCCATACACCGATATGGAGAACTGCACCCCCTGAACCCCCCCAATAAAGATTCTCAACTGGGGGGGGTTCAGTGAAATCACGCTAAAGTGTGAAAAAAAAAATAAAATGTTCTGGGACCGGGAATCAAACCCAGTCCCAGATGCGGTGCCTGGGTTTTTTGATACAATGGCTCATTCCATTAAGCCATGGCAGCTACTCGGCATAACCCTCTCCTAGCCGAGGTCTTATC
Source organism: Neoceratodus forsteri (assembly GCA_016271365.2). NCBI lineage: Eukaryota > Metazoa > Chordata > Ceratodontiformes > Ceratodontidae > Neoceratodus > Neoceratodus forsteri. The sequence goes on along the minus strand of CM028132.1, from coordinate 270,349,107 downwards.
TTCTGCCTGGAATAGTGTGAGAGCGCAATATCACGTACAGCAGTATTCACGGTATTGCACCACTTGCTGTCTTGTACAACGCTATTCGAGGTTAGCTGTAATGTCATATGCTAATCAGTGTATGACATTATGATCCAGTAGGTAGTTAGGGTTGCCCAGCCACTTTTATGTTAAACTCCAAATTGTGCACATTAATAACATTGCCACCATATTATGGATTTGCCTGAAATTTTGCATGGGTGGTGGGGCACTATACATCTATGAATCTGGCAAGTTGCATTATGGCTTGATGAGCGGTTGCAGAGCAGCATAGCATCAAAAAAATGCATTAACATATTTTTTTTTGTGTTTCTTTGCTAGGGGCTACAGCCCACATGATTTATCCATCTGGTCTGAAATCTTCAGGGAAGATGCAGTCTGGGTCACTGATGTGTCTTTAGATGATTTGGTTAAAAAATATTAAACAGTTCAAAAGTTATTCAATTTTTAATTTTAACATTGACGTCAAGGGGGAAAATATGCACCTGTGGTGTGTTTCGGCACCCATATTTTGAAAATGGTGTGAGATGCGGATTTTTCATTCTCTGTAGCTTACTAAGCCCATGTGGAGGTTTTAAAGTCAAGATTACCACTGCAGTGGAATTGTTTTCATAGTTGCTATGGTTACTGAGGTATTGCCAAAACTGTCTCAAAACCACTTTTTACTGTCTCAAATGCACTTTTTACTGTCGTGTTGCTGCCATCTTGTTTCAGTTAGTGGTGAAGAAAAATGTCTTTAGTTCGTATTCTAGTGCCCCATGGTAAACACTGACAGTTGTGTTTACCAAAATGGGGACTGAGGAACACAGTGGTGCCATCAGTTTTTTTCTAGGACCCCCTAGAAATACCTTTTTTTTAAATCAGGCCCCCCGTAGTGTTGTAGATCATGACAGTACATTTGCGAGACTTTCACAAATCACGACACTGTCCCATCTGTACCATCACAATTTGCGACACTACTGCACTAAAACATTTCATTTCTTTGCAACACCACTGCACCTAAATGGTTGGGGCTTTTTGGCAGAAATGTTCAGGGTGGCAAGCCCTGGCCCCACAGGTGTGCCTTTTGATGGTTAGGTAAAAAAATGAAAAGGGCTACAAAGTTACAGTGCTCTGAAGTTGAGAAATGTCCCATAGGATAACACTGCAGCACCTGTGGTGTGTTTTGGTGCTCATATTTTGAAAACGGTGTGAAATACAGATTTTTCATTCTCTGTAGCTTACTAAGCCCATGTGGAGGTTTTAAAGTCATGATTACCACTGCAGTGGAATTGTTTTCACAGTTAATATGGTTACTGAGGTATTGCCAAATTAGTGTTACAAGGGTTCCTTTTCAGTACTATACAGCTGCTGTATGGCTCTGTACTTATGTGTAAGTGGGAGCATAGGGCCCAGAGGGCCAGCGCTCCTACAAACGCATACCATTACACAAAAATGGGCAGTGTGAGGGTAGCATAGGCCCTCCACAACCACATATCAGTTACTAGTTAAATTATACTTTCTCAAAAAGAAGGGAAATTAAATTCATTGCAAAAAACTTTGTTAATGCATCAGTTAGGGTCGACACTACAGCAAAAGAAGCAGAAAAATTAGGTGTTAGGGTTTCCAACCCTAACACTCCACCCCCCAGGGTCCCCACCCCTACCACCCACCCCATTCTCCCACCTTCCACACACCAACAAGCGTTGGGGTGTGCCATGGAGTCATAAGACCCAACTCTCACCCATTCCACATGTAAACATGCTTACACACTACAGTATAAGACATGGGGTGAGAGTTAGGGGTGGGAACCCTGAGAGGTGGGTCATTAGGGTTGGAAATCCTAATTCCTCATTTCCCTGATTTTTTTGCTGTAGTATCCACCTAACTGTGCGTGCAAAGTTTTTTGCAAAGAATTCCCCTCTTTTTCAGATAGTATAATTGTATCCTCATTTTATTATGGGAGCGCAGGGTCCGCCCATCCCTCCATTGAGATAGTACGACACTGTCCATAAGTCATGGTGGGAATGCAGGGTCAAAAGGACCCTGTGCTCCCATCCCACAATTCAGATAGTACAATAGTGTTCACATACACGGTGGGGAGTGCAGGGTCCCTCCATTGAGATAGTACAACAGTATCCATATGTCAGGGTGGGAACGTAGTGTCCAAGGAGCTCAGGGTCCCACCCCATCATCAAGATAGTACAACACTGTCCATATGTCACAGTGGGGGTGCAGGGTCCTTTGGACCCTATGCTCTCATCCCTCTATCCAGATAGTACAACAGTGTGAAAAATGGGAAACACTGGCACAGTTATGAGCATGAGTAGAAACTGTGCAATGCACGCACGTAACAAGCTCATTTTTTGGATTGTTTACACCAAATTTTCAACATTGGCATTACAGGGCATCCTCTTATGAACAGTGAAACTATGATTTTGTTAATCCATCCCAAAAGTTGATTTTGCACAGCGACAGCACCATTTTGTGCCACAGGTACAAAATCACATTTTGGACAGGATGTGAAAAATGACAGCTGTACTTTTCATAAGGTAGTGTGAAAAAAATGGCAATGCTGAATATCTGGAGTGATAATACGAAAAATGGGAAAAATTATGAGAGTGCATAGAAAGTGTGCAATAACACCCATAATACAGTCATTTTCTGAAATTGCTTCACCAGATTTTCAACATGGGCTTTATTGGTACTCCCCTCATGAATCATGAACAGTGGCACTGTCATTTTGTTAATACATCCCAAAAGTTGATTTTGGGCAGCGACCATGCCATTCTGTGCCACAGGTGTGAAAACACATTTTCCGCAGGATATGACAAATGACAGCTGTACTGTTCATAAGGAGGTGTTAAAAAATGGCAATGTTGAAAATCTGTAGTGGAAAAATTAAAAATTGGCTAAGTTACAAGCATGCATAGATACTGCACAATGCACGCTCGTAATGCAGTCAGTTTTGGGAATTTTTTCACCAAAATTGCAACATGGGCTTTTTGGGACCCCACCTCATGAACAGTGGCACTGTCATTTCGTGAATCAGCCCCAAAAGGAGATTTTGTGCAGTGACTGCGAAATCACCTTTTGGGACCAAGAAATGAAATGACAGTGACTGTGTTCATGAGGAGGGGTCCCAATAACCCCACATTGAAAATCTGAGCCAAAACTCCTAAAATTGGCTGAGATATCAACTTAAGTTGAACCCCCCCTTGAGCTCATTATAAAGCGAGGTTTGGCTTTGAAGAGTGCTGACATCTCCCGGTCCAAAGAAGATCATGGCTCCCGACCTCTGGAGGGTAAGTATGAGTGAGGGTGGGTGTGGGGAGGTGGGTACACAAAAGGAGGGTGGGGATGTGGGAGTGGGACAGGGGAGATGACGATGGACCATTTTCTTCATTACAGGTTAAAAAAAGGCTTTGAGGGATGGTTTTCTTCATTTACAGGAACTCAAAAAAAAACAAAAAAACAATTTGGACACACTGGGGTGGGCTCCCAGTATGCCCAGTACACACCATATATTGTAGACTAGGGTTGTGCAAATACCAAATATTACTTTCTGAATACCATGAATAATTGGCCAGCTGAATATTCAGTATCGAATACCGAATAGTTCATTATTCGGCTGGTATTCAGTATTTGGCCATGTGCAAGGGAATAAAAAGGCTTTCCCACCCTCCTGGCCAACATTAAATAAATATTTTAGCCCTGGTGTCTAGTGGCGCCACCTCCTGGCTTATCCCCAGTCTAAAATGAAGAATTCCTCCCTCTCTAAGACCCTCAGCAATACCCCCTGGTCCCCCGACCCCAAATGTATAAAATAAAAAAATAATCCCTCATTTCCATGGTGTCTAGTGGACCCTCCACCCCCCCACCCTGTCAGGAAGATTAGCCCAACCCCTCTACCCCCCAGCCACAACCTGAGTGGGCCACTGACACAGCCTCCACTCCCATCCACAGCCAGCAGCCTGACTGAGTTTTCAATGAATGAGCATGTGCTTGTAAAAGCACGTGCTCATTCACTGAAACTCAGTTGTGCTGCTGGCCATGGAGGTGAGTGAAAGGCTGTGCCGGTGGCTTACTCGGGGTCATGAGTTGTAGGGAGCAGGATAGGGCACTAACTAACAGGGTGGGGAGTGGGGGGTCCACTAGACACCAGAGAAATTAGGGATTTTTTTTATTTTTATACATTTGGGGACGGCGGTACTGGGGATATTGCTGAGAGTCTGAGCGGGGGTGGAGAGATTTTTTATTTTAGACCGGAGACCGCCGGGGCAGGTGGGACCACTGGACACCAGGGATAAAAGCTTTTATTTAATGCTGGCCAGGAGGGGGGTGCTCTTTTATTTTTAAATACTCCCTATCTAGCCACCTGAATAATGAATACCGAATACCGAATAATTCAGCACCAAATAACGAATATTAGGTCAAATATTTGAAAAAAGGTATTCGCACAGCACTATTGTGCACACAAAATGCACAAAAGTGGGTCTTCCATGATTCTGCAGCTGGCAGCATGAGTTCCAACTGTGGCTGCAGAAGTCAAGAAAATACCATTCTTCTCATACAGAGAACAGACTCCAAGCCGTTCTCTGTATAAGCTGGCACCTGAGAGAAAAAATTCTTTTGGTCCGGCATAAAACACAAAAAAACATCAGAATACACCTGAAGGGGTTCATTTTAGCTGTTTTCTGATTTTGTTTGTGTTTAAAACATTCTGTGGTTCAACATCCTCACTAAGCAGCAAAACAAGATGGTGGCAGCAACACGGCTCAATCAATCGCAGGACTGTGAACTGTATGAAAAATACTAGCATTCTTTGTGAAAAGAAGCTGGTACTTTTTGCACAGTACTCCTATTGTTTGAAAATGAGCTGGTATTTTTCACACAATACTCTTATTGTGCGAAAAATAGTATTTTTTGTGCCTAACATATACATTTTCCCTTAGGAAATAGTGGGAAAATAGAAAAATGCCATAACTTTTGAATGGATTAATATTTTTCCACCAAACCTTCAAAAGGCATATCTGTGACCCAAAGGCTTTCTACTCTGAAAATTTCAGACCACAACATAAAGCCATTTTTGAGATCCAACTGTAGAAAAAATGTCAAAAAAATCCAGATTTTCCTGTTTTTCCAGCACTTTATATCAGAGAAACCACTTGAAGGAGTCTCACAAAATTTGGCAGGTCATGAGAACTACACTTGAGATTATGCATGCCACATTTCATGCAAATCCATTGAACAGCTCCAAAGTTATTAAGGCTCAAAGTTTGGACTCTAACATAGAAGTGCTGTTTCACCATAATTATACTGACATGACCGCGCCAGTATAATATATATCTATAACTATATCTATACCTATATCTATATATATATATATGACATACGGTCGATTAATCACAGTACAATTAGCCACGGTCAAACCGTAGCACCGATCTCGTTGAGATATAATCTTGTCGCCTGTACAACAGGTAATGGGCACAATGTAGCCACTGCAACCAGATACCCGCAACATTCTGTCCGCTGATGTACAGCGACAATATGATTGAACCTCAACTTGCGGTCTGCCGGTTCTCCCCCGATTGTTCCTACCCTATGTGAGTGTGTGAGCAGAGGTTCTAAACACAAACTGAGACCAACAGCATTAATTTCAACTGGCCTAGGATTTCAACAGTGATTTTCAAGTGTCTCTCTCTTCCTCTGGCTTCCGATTAAAATGGAAAGGAAGGCAATGATTTTGATTTAATAGAGTGCCTTTCACACACACATGCATACGAAGTGCTTTGCAACCCATAAACTGTAGGCAGTATACATTGGATAAGACTTAACTTTCCCATTGACCTAATTTTGCATTCCAGTGCCATTATCTGTCAGATAGCCACTTCACAGGGTGAAAGAGACACCGCGACGGGAGGACAGAGACAGAAGGTGAGGTGCATGTGAAGCAAAATGTCCACGTTATTTTGACCGTGACATTTTGTCGGGGGACCAATCGACCGTACATGATATATATATCTATATATCTATATGTGTATGTGTATATATATATATATATATATATATATATATGTATGTATATGTGTATATGTATATATATATATATGTATATATATATGTATATATGTGTGTATATATATATATATATTATAGTGTCGTGGTTGTGCCACTATAGTTAGGGTTGAGCGGTCAGTTACATACTAAAGTCAAAAGTTCGGACATTAATAACTTTGGATCCGTTCAATGGATTTGCCTGAAATTTGGTACACACGTTGGGGCACACTAGGTCTCTTGATCTGCCAAATTGCATTTTTGTTTGAGTGCTGGTCTTTGTGTACAAAAACGCTGAAAAATGCAAAATTATCCATTTTTGAAGGCACCTTTTGGCATTCATAATGTGATCCTGCATGGCTATTGTGTGGCATGCCACTCTGCAAGATGGCTCGCTTGAAAGAGCTTTGGTGGCCAAACATGCCACTTTTTGATTGGTGAAAAAATATTAAGGCATTCAAAAGTTATGGCACTTTTAAGTTCCCATTATAAGTCAATGGGAAAATTTATATGTATATCTTGCGATCAAAGAATGGGGGTTCTGGCCTTCTAGTCCCACCTGGCAGTCAAAGAAGTTGCAGCCTCACGGTTCAAGAATCTTTGTTCCAGAGGAATTTCAAAAATTCTTTGACTGCTAGGTCCGCCATCTTGTTTCCAGTTTTCCGATCGCACAAACGCAAGTATCTCAGCTCAGGGGTCACTTCTGAAGTAAAACTTTGATGGGTTTTACTCAGGGGACCCTGATCTATTGAGCATTGGCTTTGGTTCCATCCAAATCAGTTTAAAAATAGAGTTGTAAGCTTTTAAATTCTTCGTTCGTGGCTCGGTAACGATCTTTGATCGTGAGCCTGCAAACCTTTGATCGCAGAAACTTTGATCGCGATTGTGCATCGTGAGCGAGGGACGAGGTGGCAACATTTTAAAATAGGTTTCTGTAGCCCAGGGGTGCCCTATTAAATAAAATAAGTGTGGGTTTTGGTCAGGTGGCTTCCCTCCTCCGTATCTGAATTAAATAGTGTACTTTTTATTATCCCTGGTAGTCTAGCGGCACCCTCCCAATCATAGCACTGTATATAATGATGCATGTTATCCCTGGTAGTATAGTGGCCCCCCCAAATGAGTATCCTATTAATATCTTTGTTTATTATCCATGGTAGTCTAGTGGCCCTCCCATGTGTCTTTATGCATATTTTTTTTAATAATTGTATCCCTGGTAGTTTAGTGCCCCCCCCCCACGCTCTGGAGTTCTTAATTATTAATATTCCTATCCCTGGTAGTCTAGCCATCCCCTCCCATCATAATAAAATTTACTTCTATTTAGCAATACCTGGTAGTCTAGTGGCCCCGACCCATCCATGACAGTTCACCCAGCACCCCCACCCTTCTCCAGCCGGTGACTGGCACAGCGCACCTCTCACCTCCAAGGCCAGCCGCCGACTGTGTGTATTACCAGCGGCAACTGAAAGAGGTGCTCAGAAATTATTTACTAGCGCCTCTTTCAATTGCCGCTCGTAATACACACAGTCGGCTGCTGGCCATGGAGGTGAGAGGTGGGCTATGCCACTAGACTACCAGGGATAATATACATCATTATGTACATTACTGTGATGGGGAGGGGGCTGCTAGACTACCAGAGATAATAAAAAGTACAATATTTTATTCAGATCTGGAAGAGGGAAGCCCCCTGACCAAAACCCACCCTTATTTTACTTAATAGGGCACCCCGGGGCTACAGAAATTGATTTTAAAATCTGGCCATCTCGTCCCTCACTCTTTGTTCATGAGTGAGCAATTTCTTTGACCGCCAGCATGCAAATTCTTTGATCACGAGATTCTTTTATCGCGATCGTGCATTGCGAGCAAGGGACGAGATGGCCAGATAAAAAAATTAATTTTCTCAGCTCATGGGTGTCCTAGCAAGACAAATGAGGGTGGGTTTTATTCAGGGGGCTTTGTTCTCATGAACCATGGCTGTGGATTACCACAATTGTGTGAATTTTGTAAATTACACTAGTTTTTATTCTTTGGTTGTGACCATGCAAATTCTTTGATCGCAAACCTACAGATTCTTTGATCGCGAGATTCTTTGATCGCGATCATGCATCGTGAGAGTAGGAGGAGATGGCCAGATTAAAAAATCTATTTTCTTAGCCCAGGGGTGCGCTAGGAAGTCAAATGAGGGTGGGTTTTGCTCAGGGAGCTTCTTTCTGTTGAACCATGGCGGTGGTTTACCACAATTCTTTCAATTTTGTAAATTATTAAAGTTTTAATTCTTTGTTCATGAGTCTGCAAATTCTTTGATCACGAGCCTGCAAATTCTTTGACTGTGAGATTCTTTGATGGCTATCTTTGATCATGAGAACAGGACAAGATGGCCAGATTTTTTATAATGGAATAGATAAGGAAATTTTACCAAACTTTAAGATTAACTCAGAAACGGTTTGCTCTTCTTACTTGAAATTTGGAGGGTGTTTACAGAATGTCCTGTAGATGAGAATTATGGTGCTTACGTGTTGGAGAACATTTTTTTTGGCGGAGATATTGCGTGACACACTTTACGTGTTGGTGGTATTTTGAAGTTGATAGGATACCTAACCTTAGTGTCATGGACGTAGTTTTCAGTTGTTGTGTGTGTTAAATGACAACAGGTGCAGAACTGTGCTAGTCTGACGAATGAAAATCTCGTACGTTAAAATGTTATGTCTTGGACGCGGTTTGGTCTTTTCACTTGAAATTTGGAGGGTGTTGATAGCATGTCTTGTGGATGAAAATTACAGTGTTTCCATGTCAGAAAATGTTTTTTTGATGCAGATATGGAGTGGTGCTGTTTACGTTCTGCGGACAACATTTTTCTTGTGGTGGTGGCTTGAAATTGATAGGATACCTAGCTTTAGTGTCATGGATGTGGTTTTCAGTCATTGTGTGTGTTAAATGTCAACAGGTGCAGAACTGTGCCACTCTGACAAATGAAAATTTCAAATTTTGACGTGTCATATCTTGGACACGGTTTGGTCTTTTTACTTGAAATTTGGAGAGTGTTGACGGCATGTCCTGTAGATGTTAATGGAGGTGTTTACATGTCAGACCATATATTTTTTGAGAACATATTGTGTGGCGCAGTTAATGTTTTGTGGACAGCGTTTTCTATTGTGGTACTAGATTAACATTTGTTTGGTGGCTGGCCTTGCTGTTGTAAATGTACTTTTTAGTCATTAGGTGCGTGATGTGGCCTGACACTTACAAGTTGGTGGCCCCGCGCTCCCACCAACTTGCGCAACTTTCTACTTTTCTATTCTTTCTTAAAAAGTAAGGAAATTCTATGCAAAAAAACTTCATTAGTGCATCAGTTAGGGTTCTTCTACAGCAAAAAAAGTGAAAAAATTCAATTTTAGGGTTCCAACCCCTTGCACCACACCCAAGCCCACCCCCACCTATAGGCATCGGGGTGTGCATTGGGGTCTTTGGCCCTCTCAACCCATTCTCCTACACTGCACCACCTCAGCTTGTTTACATATGGGATGGGGTGAGAGTTAGAGCCAAGGACCCCAACGCACACTCTGATGCCTGTTGGTGGGGGGGGCTGGGTGGGGTGAGGATGGGAAACCTAAAATCGAATTTTTCTACTTTGTTCACTGTAGAAGAACCCTAACTGATGCATTAATGAAGTTTTTTGAATATATATATATATATATATATATATATATATACACACACACTATATATATATATGTAATAGATAACCCCTCATAGGTGTGCTGTCGCACTCGGATATACACATGCCTTGGTGTGAGTCAACCACTCAAGGCATGCATATATCAGAGAGTGACCACACACTGTAGAGTGGGCTATCTATCTTATAAAATGGCAAAATTATTTTGGAGGGGGTAAAAGTGGAGGTGTGCGGTCACGCTCTGATATACGCACGGTCATGTGATGTGTTTTATACAATCAGTACTTTGGATTTGGATATTGATTCTTTATCCATTTTATAAATATATATTATGCATTATAGAGGCACAGTAGCCCCCCCTATAGTTAGTGCTGAGTAGCCTGTTTCATGTTAAACCTCAAATGCTGCACATTAATATCTTTGGCTCTCTTTGACGAACTGAGCTGAAATTTTGTATTTGTTGTTTATGAGGCAAGGTCTTGATGTGTGGAGATTTTTGTGATGGCAGCTTTTGTGGTTTCTGAGATCCATATGTGTAATTTTTTGAAAAAAAATCAACTTTTTTCCTATACTTAACATTGTTTTTTTTTTTTATTTTGCTCTCATCTACAGCCTGCATGGAAAGGAATTTTTGCCCCAGACTTGCAGGAGGCATGCACTATGTCCCAATGTAGTGCCTTTGAAAGTTCGTGTGGAAAAATATCTAAGGGTTCCAGAGTTATTAGGCTTTAAATTTTAGTGTTTTCTGACCTGGGTATGTGCAGTAGTTTTTAGATAATGTTCTGCGGTGAAAGTAAAAATTTGATGCCACCAGTGTTGGTTCTTGTTTTTGTTTGGCAGGGCACCAAACATTTTATAAGCCGTGCCAACTGCCATCTTCTTGATTTTTTCTGTGAACTAACAAATATGGAAAATACATTAAGTGTTGGGATTTTAATAAATAAACATTAGAATCTAGCTAAGTGGCTCCCATTTTGGTAGATTCTGATGTTTGTTTATTAAGATTATGGCCAGAAATAAATTTTCTAGGCACCCAAAATCCTGGGTACACAGCTTAGTGAGAGGAGCTCTTCCCCATGTTCTCTGTATGAGAACAGCAGGAATTTCTTCACTTCTGCAGCTGCAGTTGAATTCGTGCTGCCTGCTGCAGTGTGAGCTGTGAGCTGCCCTTTTCCCTGGTGTCTAGTGGCACACCCATGCCTAATCATTGTCCACATGAAAACATGAATATGTTGCCCTGGTGTCTAGTGGCACACCCCACTACCAATCGCTGTCCACATGAAAACATAAATGTTGCCCTGGTGTCTTGTGACACACATAGAAACATAGACTATAATGGCAGATAAGGATCACTTGGCCCACCTAGTCTGCCCATTTCCCTACTTATTGGATAAGCTGCAGTTCCTAGTTAACCAACATCCTACTTTCTTCTACCCTCCCACTATATAGTATGTGCCATATGTCTGCCCCATTCATTCTTGAATTCCCCCTCTGTTTTTGACCCCACAACCTCCTCAGGAAGGCTGTTCCATGTGTCCACCACCCTCTCTGTGAAAAAATACTTCCTCACATTGCTCCTGAGCATCCCCCTTCTGTCTTCAAATTGTGCCCCCTTGTTCTTGCACATCTCCTTTTCTAAAAGATGCTGCCTTCTTGGACTTTGTTGATTGCCTTGAGGTTCTTGAAAGTTTCTATTATTGTATGTCCCCCTCTCCCTCCTTTCCTCAAGGGTATACATATCAAGCTCTTTTAGTCTCTCTCTTTCTGGTGCCGACCCTAGACCATTTTAGTTGCCCTCCTCTGGACTGCCTCCATCCTGTCTATGTCCTTGTAGAGATGGTGTCTCCAGATCTGCACACAGTGCTCCAGATGGGGTCTCACCAACTGTCTGTACAGAGGGATAAAAACTTCCTGTTTTCTACTGATGATGTCTCTCCCTATGCATCCCAGCATCCCCCAGCCCTCCTTACTGCCTTCTCATATTGCTTGCCTACCGTATGGTCATCTGATATGACTACCCCAGGTCCTTTTCCATTTTTGTTGTTGTTAGTACCTCTCCACACACCCCACTGTGTACTCTTTCCCTGGGGTTTTGTTTCCCGGGTGCATTACGTTGCGCTTCTTTGCACTGAATCTAAGCTGCCATACTTTGGACCATTCCTCCAACCTTGCCAAGTCCCTTCTCATCCTTTCCACCCCCCCTTGTGTATCAGCCCTGTTGAAGATCTTTGTGTTGTCTTCAAAGAGGCATACTTTTCCTTCTAGCCCCTCTGCAGTGTCACCTGTAAAGACATTAAAGTCCAAGTACTGAACCCTGTGGTACCCGACTAGTAACCCCCCTTTCTTCATAGTGTACTCCTTTTGCTATTACCCTCTGTGTCCTGCTGTCCAGTCAGCTAGGTCATTTGTCCCTAGGTGGACAATGATGTTCAGCTCCCACTCCTGTGCAGCTGCTCCCATGATCCTGAGGATTCACACCCTGTCCCTCCAAGCCGTGGCACTGGGCAGTCACTCACCTTCCTCTCCCTCCCTCCCTCCCAGTTCTACCCCTTAACAATTGAGTTCCCCACCAGGAGCTGCTTCCTTCCCCTGTGGTGTCCCATGCCACCCTTCTGTGGGTCTCCTTTGGGGAGGTTCCCAGTATCCTCCTTGGTCTCCATTGCAGGTTTCTCCATAGAGGAACCACGGTCTACCAGAACAGTGTATGAATTGTGGAGAGGTACAGCTGGAGGGATGCACCTCACTTCCACCACCATCACCCTCCCTGAGCCCACCATGGTCCAACCACTCCTCTTTCTTGGCAACCTCTGAAGCAGTAGCGGCAGTGGCAGCCTGGTATTCCCTGGGTGGGGGGGTTCCATACTCCTTGCTAGGTTGGCCTAGAGACAGGCAACCTCCTCCCTCAGAGCAGAGAGTTTCCTGCAAACAGGGTAGCATCACAACATCCAGAATGTCTCCCAGAAGACTGCTGCCCCACAGCCAGTGCATTGCACCAATCCCCGTATGTATCTCTCTCTCCCTTCCTGTTTAATTTTTTTTTTGTCTTTTTTACTAGTGTGTGCATGCATTTACCCTCTATGCAGTGTGCTGGGCTGTTAAAGATATGACAGTTGTATGCCTCTTGCCCTGTTGAGGAAGTGATGTCAGAACCCCTTATATAAAGTGGGTTGCCATCTGGGGACAAGTGACCATCAAACAGTGTGGTTCACGTTAAACTCAGTTACAGAGTCAAGCCATACAAAAGTGAGGGTACTGGACTTTAGGAGGGCTGACTTTGGCAAGATGGGAGAGTGCCTCAGAAATGCACTAGCAAACAGGCTAGAAGGAGGTGTGGAGCAACAATGGGGAATTATCAAAACTGCCATCACAGAGGCAACAAGCCTTTGTGTGAAGCAAATAAACAAATCAAAATGAAAGAAAAAGCCACTATGGTTCTCAAGAGAGGTGGTGTGAAAGTCAGGAAGAAAAATATAGCATTCCAGAAGTATAAGGAAACACAGAAGGAGCAGGACAGAGAGCTGTACCAGTTAAGGCAGAAAGAAGCAGGGAGGGAAGTCAGAATAGCAAAGGCCCAAACTGAGGAAAAGATAGCCAACTCAGTTAAGAAGGGGGATAAAACCTTTTATAGGTACATCAGCGAGCATAGAAAGACAAAGGGAGGGATAGTGAGGCTGATTAGAATGAACGGTGGGTGGGCAGAGGGGGACAGTGAAAAGGCAGGAATACTGAACGAATATTTCTGCTCAGTATTCACAAAAGAGGAGGGGGAAGTGCCTAATCCAATTAACAGAAGCACTCTTGATAGGGGGGTCGATCCCAGTCCTTTCACAGAAGAAAGGGTTCTGCAAGAACTCCTAAAACTGAGGGTGGACAAAGCAATGGGTCCTGATGGAATCCACCCCAGAATTCTAAAAGAATTAAGGAAGGAACTAGTGAAACCACTGGCTACTCTTTTTTAATAAATCATGGGAGGATGGTGTGGTACCTGAGGACTGGAGGAAGGTGGATGTGATTCCCCTTCACAAAAGTGGGACCAAGACAGAAGCAGGAAACTACAGACCTGTCAGTCTGACCTCTGTGGTAGGTAAAGTGATGGAGTCACTTCTGAAGGAAAGAATAGTTGAGTACCTAGAGGTCAGTGGAGCACAGGATCCAAGGCAGCATGGGTTCACAGCGGGAAGGTCATGTCAGACGAATCTAATAGATTTCTTTGACTGGGTGACCAAAGTAGTAGACCAGGGAGGGGCTGTGGACATGGCCTACCTAGACTTTAGCAAGGCATTTGACACAGTCCCACACAAAGATTATTAGTCAAATTAACCAGCCTGGGAGGGTCCCAGGGTGGTAGCCTGGCAAACATTGGCTGGACAACAGGACACAGAAGGTAATTGTAATGGAGTCCACTTGAAGAAAGGGCGTTACCAGTGGGGTACCGTGAGGGTTCAGATTGGTCCAGTCCTTTTCAATGTCTCTACTCAGTGACATTGCAGAGGGACTGGAAGGAAAAGTATGTATTTTGCAGATGACACAAAGATCTGCAACAGGGTTGATACACAAGGAGGAGTGGAAAGGATGAAAAGGGACTTGGCAAGGTTGGAGGAATGGTCAGACGTATGGCAGCTAGGATTCAATGCAAAAAAGTGCAAAATAATGCACCTGTGAAACAAGAACCCAGGGGAAGAATACACAATGGGTGGGGAGGTAGTAACAACAACAAAACAGGAAAGGGACCTGGGGGTAATCATATATCAGATGACCTTAAGGTTAGCAAGCAATGTGAGAAGGCAGTAGGGAGGGCCAGGGGTATACTGGGATGTATAGGGAGAGGCATCAGCATCAGAAAACAGGAAGTTGTTATCCCTCTGTACAGACAGTTGGTGAGACCCCATCTGGAATACTGTGTCCAGTTCTGGAGACCCCATCTCCGCAAGGACATAGACAGGATAGAGGCAGTCCAGAGGAGGGCAACTAAAATGGTGCAGGGTCTGCAAGAGAAGCCTGATGAGGAGAGACTAAAGGAGCTTATATGTATACCCTTGAGGAAAGAAGGGAGAGGGGGATGATAGAAACTTTCAAGTACCTCTTAAGGGAATCAACAAAGTCCAAGAGGGTAGCATCTTTCAGAAAAGAGACTTGCAAGAACAAGGGACACAATTTAAAGATAGAAGGAGGGCAGTTCAGGGGCAAGTGGAGGAAGTATTATTTCACAGAGAGGGTAGTGGATGCATGGAACAGCCTTCCTGAGGAAGTTGTGGGGTCTAAAACTGGGAGAATTCAAGAATGCATGGGACAGACATAAGGCAATTCTTGTGGGGGCAGGAAGATACAGGCTGTTGGTTAACTAGGATCTGCGGCCTATCCTGTAGGTAGGGAAATGGGCAGACTAGATGGGCCTAGCGGTCCTTATCTGCCGTCAAAGTCTATGTTTCATGTTTCTATGTTTCTATGTTTCTATGTTTCTATGTTTATAAAGGAAATGATACCCTTGGGGTGGGTGGGTGGGTTGAGGGCAGTGTGTGTGTGACCAAGCCTGTGCCCTTCAGAAACAATCAGCTACAGCAGTGACCTATCAACGTGGTGAGTGCTGACCTTACTTTCAGCAAGACAACCTGCACAACAATTGAACAGAGAATATACCCTACAAAGAACTATTTCAGTCAGAGAAAAATGAAGCAGTTGAGACCAATACCTATGTCATAAGCCTACACTGACCCAGCCTTTTAAAACCTGGTATTCTGTGCTCTTAAGATAATCAAAGGAAACCAGTTTCCACCACCTGAGGCACTGTTTAGGTCAAATACACAAACCTCATTTAATCTGCACTAAACTGCAGGCCTTACAATGACAAATCCTCAGCCACCAGTAAAACAATTATGCAGTATTTCAATCCCTCTGAAGTTAAACTTCCAATCTACAAGTACATAAGCAGCTAATCACTGTCCCGGACTCTCCTTAAATAAATGAATGTATTCCCTGGTGTCCAGTGCCACCCTCACTTGCCAATCTCTGTCCTTGACTCCCTGTTGCAATATAGGTTATAATCATGTCTATGAGTTCAACACTGTGAAGTGCAAACGGATTGTTCTTAGCAGAGATTGGGACCAGTTTTTTTTTTCTGTTACTCTAGTAGTGCATCATTTTAAGACCTGTGGAGCTGGCATTCTGGACTTTTTTTAACTTAACTAACACCCTGTACCTGGCAGGACTTACACTCAGTGCTTAGTGAGCCTGGCTGCAATTTATTTGAAGAAGGTGATCTGGACCTTTTTTGTTCTCCATTTTAAGACCTGTGGAGCTGGGTACCTGATTGGTGTTCTGGACTTTTTTTTAAATTACACGTACTGTACTAACACACTGGACCCAGCATGAATCGTACGGTCCTCAGTGTTTAGTGAGCCTGGCTCCAGTTTATTTGAGGACTGTGATCTGGACCTTTTTTGATAATGTTAATTTCTCTTAATTCCATTTTAAGACCCGTGGAGCTTGGTACTCGGTTGGTGTTCTGGACATTTTAAATTTCACTGTATTTAAATGCTGGACCTGGCAGGAGTCGAGCAATCCTCAGTGTTTAGTGAGTGTGGTTTCAGTTCATATAAGGACAGCAATCTAGACCTTTTTTAATAATGGTAACCTGGCAGGATTTATTGTGTGGCATTGGGGTGGGCAAAAGTGTGGATTTCCGCATTCATGGAAGTTCAGCGGAATTTCTACATTTTTGTGGAATCTTCTGCTCTTCTGCCTGTTGCAGAATTGTTAAATTTCACCTATTTACTGTGGATTTCTACTTAGTATTGCAGAAAAAGTTTATGAACTGCAGACGTTTAGTTCAAAAATGTGAGAAAGTATCTTGCCAATTATTCCACCATACCATGTAAATATCCACAATTTTCAATGTGATTATGCAGGATTTTTTCCACCTTAGATGTGTGTCCATATTTCATTTTCTACTAGTAGTATTTTCATTTTAATGGCCACATACTGAATGTAATCACCTAGCCTGTAGAGCACCTTAACTGTGTTTTCTGCAGTTAATCCTTTGTCTTGTTTTTAATTTTTTCTTTTTTCCCCACCAAAATGCATCTATTGCATTTGTTAGAATTCTGCGGTATATTGAAACTTCTGCAGTTCCGCATTGAAATCCCACAGAATGGTCAAATTTCACTGCAAGTAGCTCTGATCATATGTTTTTCAACACTGCAGTCACATGGGGTGCAGAAGGAGGGATTAGGAGATAGCACACATTTCTTACTGCATGGCTAGTCACTCTGCAGTTGTTTTCAGAAGAGAGAAGAGCTCTATTTGTTCTGCACCACAGAACAGGCTTTCAGAGTGCTGAAAGCCACCAGTTTTCTTCTGGATAAGAAATAAATTGCTATTATCTGAACAGTTTGAGTGCTGCATCACAGAAATTTCAATAGGTTTGTTGATCTTTTTGCTAATATAATAATACTTTGTGTTAGTCTGTGTTCTGTAGTCTGTAACAGTTCTGTGCATATTTCTTCAATGCTTTCTGGTATTTTATTGTATAGCAAAGCACAGACAGTAGAACATGTCAGGTAAAGGCAATGGCAAGTGTGTAGGACATGGAAAAAGCGCCACTGGTAATGGATCAGTCAGCAGGGTGTCACAAGGACATGGAGAGGGCAGTGCTGTGGAAGGTGCTAGTGGGGGGTGCACTGTTTCTGGCACTGTAACTTCTAGTGGCAGTGCAATACCATCTGTACCACATGCTGTGCCAGTTTCATCTTCACTGGGAATGAAAGCATACAGCTTCTTTGGCACTCAACACAATATTGCTACTCCCAGCGCGGCTGCAGTTAATCTCTCTAAACATCAGTCTAAAAAGACTGCTTTGGATGTTACCACTCTATTATGTGAGTCCCTAGTGTCTAAAGATGAGACAGAAAATAGTGAACAGTCTCAGTCCAAAGAGACACAGGATTTAATTGAGGAGCTGGTAGTGTCTAACAGCAAGGAGGGTTTTGGTACAGTGGCATGCGGTATCACAGATGATGACAGTAAGGGTGGCACAGGAGCAGTTACTGTTGGGGGGAGTAGATAAGAAGCAGCACCATATACAGCCTACAAATATGTGTGAGGAGCAAGAACATTCTTTTAGCAAACACATGGTTAGTGGCAGTGTTAATTGCCAGAGAATGTTGCTGAGGAAGTGGAACTGCGGTATAGTCAGCCCTTTCATTCTCCGATTGAAATGCCATAAAGCATGGAGGATAGTAGTGATAATGGCTGTGAGGGTGACAATGACCCAGTATTAGACCCTAATTGGCAGCCACCTCATCTACAATCAGCAATGAAAACCATTAGTTATAAAGTTCAAGCAATCCCTTTTCCATCAATCCCAAAGCAGCAACCTGTCATGGTCAGGGGACAGCAATTGGAAAAAAAAATTGATCTGGTGGAAAGCAGCAGCAGCATACAGAGAAAACCATTTTGCTCAACCCTACGTCTCTGTCCTCATCGGCACAATCACAAAAAAAAAATTTGGCATGTGGGTGGACATTCCTTGGTGTGGGATTGCTTTGCAATTAATGAGTCTGATGACATTGTTTCAGTGTGCAACTTTTGTCATTCCAAAATTAGCAGGGGTAAGCCTGGTTCACATTATGTGATGACTGGCATGGCATAGTCATACGCAACCTAAGCACCCCATTAAGTGAAACCAGCATAAGCGGTTGTCATTCATGCTCACTTTGTCTACTTCAGCCCAACAAGAAAGCAAGGGTCCCCAGGCAGTTGCTGATGTAACCTTTGATCCCTTAGTGTGTTCCACCCCTACACATGTGGATAGAAGTGGCGGTAGTAGTGAAGGTGATCCATCCACTGTATGCATGAAAAGGTTTTTGCAGTGTGTGCCAGCTACCGCTGAAGGCAGCCAAAGCTGCAAGAGTCAGACCATACCTGGCAAAGCCAAAACACACCCCACAGTTCTGCATACTCAGTGGCTTAAGCAGCCAGATATAAAATCGGCATTAAACAAGAACAAAAAATATTACCATAAACATCTGATGACAAAAGAACTTAACACGGCTGTTGCTAAGATGCTGGCAAAAGACCTGTTACCATTTTCATTTGTTGATAATGAGGTTTTAGAGAACTAATGGAGAAGGCTGTGCCTAAGCATAACATTCCAAGTCAAATGTATTTCAGCACTAAGGCTATTCCATGTATGTACAATGACCTTGCATATGTCATGTCTCGTGCTCTGTCACACTCTGCAGTAGCCAGCATCCACCTGACAATGGACATGTGGACCAGTGGCCTATCATTGGGTGTTAGTTATATGTGCATTACTGCACACTGGGCCTGTTTCCCATGGGTATATGCTCTGCATCCCTGTCCCTCATCCAGTTGTCTCCTGAGTACTGGCAGAAGTACTAATGGTTGTTGACAGCATGCCATATTAAGCATGCAGATCATGCATGGGTCCCATACATCAGAGACAATTCTGACTCACATCAATGAGGTAATTACACAGTGGCTAGAGCCACATGGATTCAATGCAGTGTACATTGCCAGTGACAATGCCCATAATGCCATCAAAGTCATCACTGATGGCCAGGGTCACTATAAAATTGCACCTGCAATTTTTTTTGCAGAATTCGCAATTTTTTTGTGGGATCCACAATTTTCATAATTCTCTGCAAAAACTGACATGTTCCGCAATTTCTTGACATTTTTGAGTTTTTATATTGAACTGTGTAAAAAGGACCCAACGCAGCATGGTTTCACCAGGGGGAGGTCATGTCAGACCAACCTCGTTGAATTTTTTGACTAGGGAGGTGGATCAGGGTAGGGCAGTGGACATGGCCTATCTGGACTTCAGCAAGACCTTTGACACTATGCCACATAGAAGACTATTACACAAACTGGGGAATATGGGTGTGGGCAGGACAGTAGTGTGGTGGGTAGGTAACTGGCTGGGTGGCAGGACACAGAGGGTGGTGGTAAATGGCTGTCACTCCACAGAGGGAAGAGTGACCAGTGGGGTACCACAGGGATCAGTGCTGGGACCGGTCCTATTCAACATCTTCATCAGTGACACTGCACAGGACCTAGAAGGCAGAATTTCACTGTTCGCTGATGACACAAAGCTCTGTAACAGAGTAAACACACCAGAGGGTGTAGACAGAATGAGAAGTGACCTGCAGAAACTTGAAGAATGGTCAGGGGTTTGGCAGTTGAAATTCAATGCAAAGAAGTGCAAGATAATGCATATGGGGCACAAAAACCCTGGCACAATATATCAGTTGGGGGTGAGGATATAGCATGCACCAAGCAGGAAGGATCTTGGGGTTGTCATCTCTTGATGACCTCAAGGTAAACAGTGTGACAAGGCAGCAGGAAGCAAATAGGATGCTGGGATGTATAGGCAGGGGCATCACCAGCAGGAAAAGGGAGGTCATAATTCCGCTATACAAGACACTAGTGAGGCCCCCACCTGGAGTACAGTGTACAGTTCTGGAGACCATACCTACGTAAGGACATAGACAGGGTACAGAAGGTTCAGAGGAGGGCAACAAAGATGGTACATGGATTGCATCACAAGTACATGAAGACAGGTTGAAGGAACTGAACATGTACTCCTGGAGGAGAGGAGGGAGAGAGGGAATGATAGAGACATACAAGTATCTTACAGGGAGGAACAGGGTGCAGGAAAACACTATTTTTAAGCAAAAAGATGTTCCAGGACAAGAGGCATGGGATGAAGTTGGAGGGAGGACGATTCAGAGGAAACATGAGAAAGAATTTCTTCACAGAACGGGTGGTGGACAAGTGGAACACCCTGCCAGAGGAAGTGGTGGGGGCTGAAACAATCACGGGATTTAAGAATGCATGGGATAGACATAAAGGAATTCTGGAGGTCAGGGGTAAGGGGCAACAGACTTCTAGGAAAACAAACTGAACTTACAAGCTCAAATGGGCAGACTGGGTGGGCCATAGGCCTTTATCTGCCGACACTGTCTATGTATCTATAAAAAGTATTAACATTTTTAAGAAAATACTCTCATATATATTGACAATTTTGCATGCAGACTTGGTTTTGACCGAAACAATGCAGTGCAAGGTAGGGCAAGGGTTTTAAGTGACATTGATTTCTTTTGAATCCTTGTCTTGTTTGATTTCAAAATCCACTAGCCAAGCATAAGTACACTTAAACACTTAACATTTGTTCTGTGATGAAGCAATCTAAAACTTTTTGTTGCCACACAGACTGAAACAAAAGATGGGAGAAGAGGTGAAAATTATCCCATTCACTTAAATAGGGTGCTAACTGTGAAGCCTTTTTGAAAGTGACAGGGCAAGTTTTTCCTTGTGAGCGTACTTTCATTCAGACTAGTTTTGATTCAAACAGCTGAGAATTTTTGGACGGCCCTGCTAATTTCAAACTTGAATAAGCTAGTTGCTAACAGTGATCTCACTCTTAGCAACTACCCCTAGACCCCTAGATGCTCACATGCAAAGACTACAATAAAAACCTGACTAAAGTCTAAAAACAAGCTTATAAAACACAACATGTATCTGAACATTTATCTTTGACTAAACAAAATCATTGCAGCAAGAGTAAAACAAAGGCAAATTACAGGGTATCCTGACTACTGTATAATGCAGCAAAAATATATTGCTCTTTTTTCACATATTTTGGTAACCACATCTGGCCCACTAGGCACAAGTGCCTGTTTTCAGGTACAACCCAGAAGCACTGAGAAGGTTAAGTGACTTGCTCAGAATCACACAGTATCCAAGTGGAGGGTAGGGGAATCAAACTCAGGTCTACTAGATGTCGTCTGCTCATTCACAGTTTATTACTCAAACCTCTAAATTACACTGCTAGTCCAAATAACCCCCAGATTTAATGTTTAAACATGTGATTTCAAAAATAGTATACAGTACCTACAGTACAAATTATAACCATTAAACACTTTTAACAACATTTTACTAAAACTCAATTATTAACCACTATCTGCTTACTTTTTTCTTGTACCAAAGTGAGTGAATAGCTGGCAGAGCAGTGCAAACAGCTGTTGATTAGGCTTCATTATTCTACAGTAAGAAACAAAAAAAATATTTCTTGTGACTTTATTTAATATTGATTTGCTGTGGCTCACTTTATAGAATCTATTTAGCACTGTATGAGGCAGATGCTTTAAAATTTTTGTTGATAGGCAACGCTTATGATAGCTTATCAGTTTAGTGTTCTTTTTAGGAACATAAACTTTTCTTTATGTTTTAAACATATTCAGGTGTCAGTGTATTCATTTAGCAATTTATACTGACTAATATATGCTGCAAGAAACATTAAAATATTTATTGTGAAGCACTCAGGTTCTATAGTAGAACCCCTGCAATTTCTCGCAATTTTTGCAAAACACTCCGTAATTTTGGGTAACCTTTTCAGCAATTTTCCAGTGGCCCTACTGATGACTGCTTTTACTATGTCCCCTGTTTTGCTCATGTGCTCAATCTCATTGTGAGGTTATTTCTGGAGAATGAAGCAGTGAGTGGCATGTTGGCTGTTAGCCATAAGATCATCAGCCATTTCAGTTGTTTGGCTCTGGCTAGAGCAGAGATCCATGCTCTACAGAAGGTCAATAATGTACCACAGCACTGTCTGAAGCTTGATGTGGCAACCTAATGGAATTCCATTCTCTATCTGCTTAAGAGGCTGTATGAACAGTACAAGCCACTCCATGAGTATATTGTGAACATGCAGGACTGGGAAGTACAATCAGCCATATTCCTGAGTCCATCCCATTGGTTTAGTGTTATCCAGGTACTATGACCACTGGAACAGGCGACACAAGTTGTCAGCGCAGGCAATGCATGTTTGAGCCAGGTGATACCACTGCTGCAGGTTCTACATCAGGCACTTTGCAATGTAAGGGGGTAATTTGAAGTGGCTGATGACTCTGTTGGAGTTGAGCTTGTTGACCTCATCATGCAGCATTGTGATGATGATCTCCAGATCATTCACATTAACCAGTCAGAGGCATATATACTATCAACCCTGCTAGATCCCAGGTACAAGCAGGACATAACTTCACTTCTTCCCAGTGGGAAGAATGATCTTGACCATTATGTAGTCATCCTGCATGGCAAGATTGAAAACTGGATGAGTAAGTCTGAGGTCAGGGTGGAAAAAAACAATAGCAGTCGACAAACATCAATTATCAACCTCCTCTTGCCCAGTAGCCTTGTCCTCCTCAAGTACAGTGTCTGTGCCTTCACCCTCAGTATAACAAGGTAGTAGTGGTGCCACAAACCCTCTGTGGTCCATGCTAAAGGACATTGATATTTCTGCATGGCAGCCACCTCAGGGAGACACAGAACATCAGCTGTCTGCATGCCATATGGTGCAGTCATATCTTGGTGACCCTCAGCTGCTAAGTATTTAAGAGGAACCCCTTGAGTATTGGTGAAGCAAGCTCAGCATATGGCCTGCACTTGCTGCTATCACCATTGAGTACCTCAGCTGCCCCTGTTCCAGCGTAAGCTCTGAGAGAGTTTTCAGTGCTGCTGGTTCTATTGTGACTGACCAACGAAGCAGCCTGTCAGAGTGTAATGTGGCATACCTAACATTTGTTAAAATGAACTCCCATTTCTTCCCAAAGGAGTACATGGTGTCAAAAACAACAAGATTCCATGATCCTACCCAAGAAGGCGGTGAGCTTCAGGACTCATCAGAGGTTGAGAATAGTGTTACAGTGCCCTCAGATGAAGACACAGCTGAGGGGTTTGAGTTCTCCTGAGTAGGAGAGAGAGTCACAGATCATGTGTTCACCACCTAAAGTGATGTGCTTTGTGCAGCTGTATTACAGGCAGATGCTGATGTCACTGAAGGACATTCAGTCTTGTTTCATCCTTTTCTGACCACTGATTAGTTGCTGTCCAAGTTGGCCGTTGTTCATTGACCTTTCCCCAAAAAATCATAAATGCCAAAAAAATAGACCGGCTACTTATTTGTTTGTCCATTACTGAGTTACTGTTAATGAGGAGTCCAGTGTTGTGCGGTGCATCACTTGCTGGGGGAAACATTCAATTTTCAAGTTACTATCCAAGCTGGCCGATGTTCATTGCCCTGCCCCTCCACCTATAAAAAATAACAGAAATACCAAAAAAATTGAATGGACACATGTTTGCATGTCCCTTACTGTTTGAGTCCTGTGTTGTGTGGTGCATCACTTGCTGGGGAAACACTCAGCTACCACTTACTTTCCTAGCTGGCCAATGTTCATGGCCCTGCTTCTCCACCCATAAAAATAACAGAAATACCAAAAAAATTAAACCGACACATGTTCGCATGTCCCTTACTGTTTGAGTCCTGTGTTGTGTGGTGCATCACTTGCTGAGGGAAACACTCAGTTTCAAATTACAGTACTTTCTAAGTTGGCCGATGTTCATGGCCCTTCCCCTCCACCCATAAAAAAAACAGAAATGCCAAGAAAATTGAATGGACACATGTTTGCATGTCCCTTACTGTTAGAGTCCTGCATTGTGTGGTGCACCACTTGCTGAGGGAAACAGTCAGCTACCAGTTACTTTCCAAGTTGGCCGATGTTCATGGACCTGCCCCTCCAACCGTATTCCTGTGGATCCTATCGCAAAAAATAACAACAGCCACAGGAACTACTGTGCACCATTACTTCTGTTGATGATGGCCCATTGCCTGGCTAGAACATCTCTGTGGATCCTGCAGCACCAAATAAGAACATCCAGAGCAACCGCTGTGCTACAGTAATCCCACTGCTGATGATCCATTTCCTGACAACTGTGCCAGGGCAGATCATGCTGCACCAAATAACAGCCAAAGGAACTACCATGCCTCAGTAAAGCTGCTGAATCCTGATGCTACTGCTGCTTTTGAATCCACAGCCATGCTACAGGTTGGTATACATTTGACAGTTCATTCTTGTCACATCATGTTAGGTAGTAGTTAAGTAATTATGTTAATAACTATAGTATGTCGAAGAGTAAAGACTGTTTTCTTAACGATATTCATCTAAGAGGTTATCCTGCAGAAAACAGCATTGTTTGTGAACTGCGGGTGTGAGTGTGCACATACCCATAGGGTGGCACTATTAAAGTTGATTGTGCATGCATAGTAGGACGTAAAAGTCTGTAGAGAGATGTGAATGATGCTTACATACTGTTTTAACTGCAGTTAACCAGTGCTACAGTGAAATATTCCGGCTGCTATAAATGTACTTTGCCTTACTTATATCATAGGTTATGATATGATGCTGCTTCTGACAGGTTCCATGTGATGACAGCGATCCAAAAACAACGATCACTATAATTATGAATGTATATCACTGAAAAGCATTTCAGTGATATACATTTGTCAGCGAGCCAACATCCAGTAAATCACAGCACCCCCCTAACTAAAGACTCCTAACTCCAAGGAGAGGTGCATGTCCAGGAGGGGCCAAAAAACGCTGCATAATAAAAAAAAACAACAGCCACAAGTAGCGGAAAAACATTCCTGCAGCAGGTCCTGGACCCAGTGTCTATTGTACTGCAGCCAGCCACCCTCACCACCACACCACAGGGCTTGCTCAGTTGCAGTAGGCTTCTCCCCCTACCCAAACCCTCCCTACTATCCATCCCCTGCAGTTGCTGAGCCATTGCTATCCTTGCAGGGAAGCTGATGATGATAGCGCTATAAATGAGTTGCTGCTTCTACAGTCGGTCATTTATAATCGTTATCATCATGGGCTACCCTTCTGCCACAGTATGCACTCATCTGATGAGACCACCATTCAGTTTCAAAAGAACTGATAAGTCTCACTGTGGTTCTGCAATAATGTTTTCTTTCCCAATGACAAACAGGTAATCAGGTAAATATTGTAGTGGTATTCTTACTGTCATTATTACTCAAGATAAAGAATGTGTTTTATGGATAGCGAGTGGTTGGTGGGGGGGGCACACAAGGTTGAGGTTATAGTATACTCAGTGGTGTAGGCAGGCCCAGTTGGCAGTGATAGTACCATATCTATGAATTGGTGTCATAAAACATGATAGGAGTGCACACTCTTGGTAAGAAAAATTGCTTTTCTTTCTGTGCCTATCTCACTCTCACTTATTTCCTTCCCAGGTCTGTCATGCGCTGCCGCTGTTGCTGCCAGGATCATACCTGACACCGCCATCCCTGTTGCTTCATGATGTGTCCATCCCAATTGACCAGGTAAGTAATTTTGTGCAAGCTTTCTATTTTAAAATAAAATGTTTTTTTTCCATTTTCAGACAAGAAATTGTATGACAATTTAATGGGAAAGCTCATTAATGGCCAGTAGCTGCATAGGGAATTTTTAGGGATTGGGTAAGTAGTATTGTTTATGTTTTTTCATTATTTGCTCCTCAGAAGTACAACATCACAATTGAGTCAGATAGCTGTATATTGTATGCCAGACCTCTATTTAAGTTGAGCTTGCCTGTGGAAAGTGGAAGGGTGTTCGGATGGAATTGCAGAGGTACCTGCTCATCACTGTTATGCTTAATATGTAATGTAAGGTTACAGATTGCCAAGAATATTTTCATTCATTTATGACGTGATCATCAGCTTGTAATATAATAACCAAGGTGTGATTCCTTTATGATTCCAAATACCCTAATTTTTAATTTTTTCAGGTCTCCATATGACATGCTCCTCCTACGTTGCTGCTGCTGCTGCTGTTCCCTCTGCTGCCGGGACCAACCGTAACCCAGGAAGTCTGTGGCCTACTTACGTGTCCCTTGCAAGTGACCAGGTAAGTACTTGTTGCTGTTTCATACAGTAAAAGATGTTGTCATTTTGTATTTCTGACAGTGACGGTTGTTCTTAGGTCATGGCATATGTGGAGAATTCTACATAGGTGCGGACTGACTTCAACTGGTGGTCAGGGGTGGCCATGTAATGTACAAACTGTGTTCATCAAATGACTGTGTCAATTGCAGGAGGCAGTATTGCGCAGTGGGTTAAGGCTCTGAGCTGCAAATCTGGAGACCTTGGTTGGAATCCCACAGCCCCCTAGGTGCATACTGTGTGACCCTGAGCAAGTCACTTAACTTCCTTGTGCTCCCAGGATGCACCTGCAAACAAGCTTAGTGTGTCTCACCTGGTAAAATAATTGGTAAAAAAAAAAATGCTGTGCTTGCAACATGCCATTATAGCTGCATTTTCTGTTACTGGCCTTGGGGATGCTTGTGACTAAGTAGGACTCAATACAGAGTCACTGTGGTCAGCATGACATAACCACTGATGATGTAAAAGCATCATCATTTCCATGCTTTGTCATGTTATGTGCATGTACTGTGTTTATTATGTACCTTTTGCTGGGATGCTTAACAATTGATTGTAACAGGAAAGTGACTGTGTGGCGCCTCAGCAAACTTGAAAACCAATTGACGTAAGCTTCTCTTAACCACATAAAGAAGGTCAATAACCCTGTCCCCAGCCCAAGTCAAGGATGACTACAGTGGTATGAAAAGATAGATTTGTATATTTTAAAACAAAAACAGAACAAGTAAAATCTTTCAAAAAACATAAAACAATTATTAAGTAAGTAACAATAGAATAACACATTAACTATTTACGGGATTGATAATATGAAGAACAGTAACAAAAAACAAGAACAACGCCAATGTAATAATGCATTAAATTTAAAACTATTTGCAAGACAATTTTGCTGGAGGAGTCGGACAATTTAATAACATTTCCAGATGCCTGCCTGAGGAGTTTGCCTATGCCCTTTTACCAGCCTGTGAAACATGTTTTTTATTTCTTTAATATCGCCCTCCATTTTCAAAAATGTGGGCCTCCAGTGCCTTGACCCTTTTCTTAATAATTTTAATGTCATTGTCCCTCCTCCTATTGTGCTCCAGCTGTGTTGGTGCTTGCGGAGGAATTTGCTGATCTGCACCTGTTTCAGACTCAGTACCTGGCACTGTCATGCTGGCTCTTCACCCTGTCTGTGCCAGCCTCGGCTGTGATTCAGATTCCCTCACCAACAGCCTTTCCAGCTCCTTCCGTATTTTAAGCACACAGTTTTTGCACCATGTGCTGCTCTGTTTCATTGCCTGGTCCTCAGCTTGTGGTTTAGAATGTGATGTGCTGGCAGTCTCCAGTGCTACAGTACAGAAAGAAAGGATGGTGAGGGAGAAGAGGGTTCATTACAATCTCCTCCATACACTGATGAAGATATGGGAGTGTGGTAAATGACAGTTATACACCAATGATACTACAGTCATATATATGTTTTAACAGTGAGACCATACCCGGTCTCAGGTTGAGCCAAAAAATGCCCCCCTCCCACTAAACACCAGGTACAGTGCTGCCTCTATTATGTCTGGCCCTCTATTATCCACCACCCTACTTATCCACCAGCCTTACCTCTTGTACGTTTCTCTCTCTCTCTCTCTGGAAATTCCCTTTATTATCTGCCACGCTCTCTTTATCCGTCATCCACCAGCACTTTCTGATGTACAGGCTGTATCTTACTAATATTATTCCCCCTCTATTTTCCGCCATGTCACTGGGGCAGGTGCAGTGCATTATCATGGTCCTGATTTTGTGGTTGCTTTAAAAGTCTTTAATAACACATCTTCCTCACTGCACTACCTCCACTGGCCTGGCTGCTTTCACTTTATCATTTCCCTAAACTATGGTACTCATCCCCAAAAAATTTGCCACTCCTCTTCCCACCTATCCACTTCCTCTGCATTGCAAATTTTCTCTCCACAAACTGTGACTGTAACTGACCTCTCCTTGCTGCTCCACTAGTACTCAGCTGCAACCACATTCTACTGCACTGTGCAACTGTACGTAATTTAAATAAAATTAAAGTGCTGATGATCAATTATTGTTCGAGACCATCACACTTGTTGGTACATAATTCGATGTAATAGTAGCTGTTTTTTTAATGCTATTCTGTAATGCTGTTATTGTAAATTATTGTTGGTGTATAACTCTGTTACTGTATATACTTGTTATTACATGTCAATGTTATGTAATCTCCATCACCCTTCCCCCCAGGATGCAGTGTGAGATGAACAACTTGTTGTTCAGTGTGGTCTTCCTGGTGAAACTCTTAAATAAATAAATAAAATAACTAACTAAATAAACTAATGCATTTTCCATGGCTCCCACTGCAGTTAAAAAAAGTCTCTACTTTATCAGGCTCCCCTAGTCCACCTGCTAATCTCATTCACAGTTCAGATGGCTATGTATTAGGTTAGTAGGAATGATTAACAACTCTTTGAGAGCTGTAATTACATGGCATCTGGCAATGCAAGGTGGCAATCTCACAAAAGACTCAATGTGAGTCATTGTCTCTCTATTATGGTTTCCAACTAGTGTTCAAGCTATAATCAGAGGTGTAATGCTCTTAAATCATTAGCTTCCAGTGTTCTAGATTTGTGAGTCAATGTGTGTCACTGTTAATGTACCCCATAATATTAATGCCACCGTACTTCATTTTATTACATTTTGAGTCAAACTGTCTGCCAGACATTTGAGTGACAAAATGTTGAGGTATATAGTGTCTGCTATGAAGGTGTTTTTTATCCCATCCTCCTCGCAGTCAGTCCTTTTCCCTCTCTATTCCCAATCTCCTAGCTCGCTGTGCACATTCTCTGGACAACACCACTGCAGGCCAATGAAAGAACAGGACTTGTGTTCTTTAGATGACATTAATCAGGACAAATAAAGCAAAAAAGATGACCATCACTGATCACTTTAAAGCTGATTGATGATAATTGGGAAATTACCTAAACTGGATTGTTAAGTCATATTGTCTTTTTCAAGTAATTTCATTACCAAACTGTGCACAAATATAGAAAATGAATATTTATGTCATAAGTTTAGTCCTGTGCTAATTTTTACATATTTCACCAATTAAACCCCTAAACATTAACGTTACACCTTCCTGATACCAGCCACACATCTGTTGGAACTCTGGGACCTTGCACAGGCTCAGTCGGGGAACGCCTTCCCCACCCAAAACACCAAGTATTGGATCCTGAGGGCACAGCCAAACTAAAGCCCTAAACATTACTACTACACCACCCTGATACCAGCCACACATCTCTTAGAAGTCTGGGACCTTGCACAGGCTCAGCCAGGGAATACCCCCCAACACCAGGTATTGGATCCTGAGGGCACAGCCACAGCCTAACTAAAACCCTAAACATTAATGTTACACCTCCCTGATACCAGCCACACATCTGTTATAACACTGTGAAGCTGCAGTGAGGGTGATGGATAGAGACTCAACAAGACAGGTTTCCATGGGTGGGAGGTGGACACCAGACCATTCAAAGTCAAACTAGTCCTACAATAACTCTGGCAAATAAAAGCAGACAAGGTGAATAAGGGACACAAGTCAAAGGTAAGTGGAAACCTGCATGAAATCAGAGTCCATCCTCATGTCGACCAATATGTACTCATTCAACCTTCCTGCTTTCAAGGGTCATAGATGTCAGTGAATTACATTACTGCTAATAAAGTACTGTCTTGTTTGCACATCTGATTGATGGAGTAGAATAAGTTAATGGATAATACCAAACTCTGTGTTTGGGGTGTTAGGGAGCAGCATTGTAATAAGGGAATAATGCATAGATTTGAATTTTTCGATTCCATGGTAAACAATCGCACAATGTATTCATTGTGAAGAAAGACATATGACTGACAGGTGAAACATCTCTGTTGAAGGAATAATTTTCATTTTTTGTCAAGATTTTAGCATACATTTTGAGAATTAGAATACTTCAGAATGCTTTATTTTTGAAAAGTTGCAGATTGGCCCATTTTATGTAAGCAAGAAGACATGGCTGTGTGTTCGTACTACTGAGATACCTGCACACCCATATGCTGATGGCACTAGACCTGCGGTCACATGCATAAATATAACTCTGGGTATGCAGGCATGTCATTACTATCAACATCCTGCCATGTCTTATTTCTTACATAGCTAATTATGCACACAGACAGTGCTTGCTGATGAGCTGATTTACTCATGATGTATGCTACAAAATCAATATATAATATCTTACCACCAGACAGGATCTCCATGATGCTGCTGCCTGCTCCCTCATCACCCTCTCCTGCTGACACTGTGGTGCTGGATGATTCCTCTGCATGTTCAGTTCCAGCAGGCACAGCACCTGTTCAAAAAGAAGAGAAGAATACTGTACTTCAGAGAAGTTGTGGCAATTTTACTAGGCAACACATGTTGATTCACACTATTATTTTTAATTGCAATACAGTCTCAGAACTAATTAGGTATAAACATGCTTTGTCATACATTGTAGAGTGCCACGACTAAAACTTGTCAATTCAGTGTCTTCACAACTTAATATTAAGCTTGATTTGTCCTGTGTCAACTCCATTACCCTGTAACATTTTATAGGTTCTTGCTTACTGCCTGCTGTAAACCATATCTATCTGTTTATCTGATCCTCTGACACCGAAGCAACGTAAGGAGCTTCCAGCTCAAAGCTGTTTATTCAGATCATTCGATTAAAAAATAAAAAAAATATATTGCTATATCTATAATACGATTAAACCAGCACGGCAAACCAGAAATCAGAAACAGGCTAGTAAAATAATCATGCATTACAGTGTCATTGCAAGAATATCTGATGCAAGTTAATTAGAATATTAAAAGTAATATACTCACTATCACCAGTGGTGCTGTCATGATTGTCATCCTCTACTCTAGCCCTCTTCTACCAAGTGGCTCCGGTGTCGCTCTCTCACACCTTCTTCTGTGCCATTGATCCCTTGCTCTTTAGTGTGATCTCTTTTATGATGACTGCTCCACCAAGGGCCTCTAACACTTCCCGGTCGTGACATTGTATATTGTCCCATTTGTGCTTTACTTGCTGGATGCTGTGGGACAACACCATCACCCTCTCTGTTTACTGTGGCCTTTATGGCATCCCACACTTTCTCCCTCTCTTTGAGAGGGAGCTTCTCAGTCCCATATAATTCAGCTATGTGGGTGGTGACCTCCTTAACAATCACTGCCAACTCCTTGCGGCTGAATGCAGGAGATACTTTGTTTTCACTACTACTTCCCCACTGGTGGTCCCCTTGCTGCCCTTGCTCCTCCTCCTCCTGACCACTCTGTTGAACCTGCTCCACAACATCCTGTCTCCCACCATCCTTCTCCATACTCTTGCTGCTCCCACTCAAACCTACTTGGTCAGAAGAGGACATTTTTGACTGGCAGACTGCACAATCTCTCTATCTTTCTCTCTCTGATCTGAATCCACTGGTTGTTCTACCTCTCCTCGAAATCACGGAAACAGGAAAAGCAATTCGGATTTCAACTTCCACCTTTTTAAACACACATTTTTTATCCACAATTTAAAGAAAATTCCATGGTTGTAACTGGAACCCTGTTCAAAACATGTGGAATTCTTGTTTACTGCATGTATACATAGACATAGATTAAATAACGTTAGCAGCAGTATTTTCATTTGGAATTGCATAAATAAATCAGCAATGTTACATATCACAGAATTAATACATAATCCATGGTTTAAAGTGATTCTGCACATTTTATGTTCCGCAGCTAATGTGCGGACATTTTGTGTTTCATTTTCTAGTAGTACAACAGGTGTTTTTGTTATTAATTACTATTTTTTAGTCACATACTTTTTAAGAGTACCCAACCTGTCCTGTTATATTACTGCTGCATGCTACTGTTCATGTGGGAAGGTGACAGATGATTTCATAACTGTCAAAATGATATGGGTGAGGGAGGGGTGTGCCAGAGGGGGGAATAACTTGTGAAGCTTTTCGGTCAAACAGGCTGGGTGCTACCACAGTTACAGACATGTTAAATTGCACATTAGGTAACAAATGCTCACTGCTGGCAGTCTAGGTAGTGAGTGGATGTACAGAATTTTTGGTCCAGCTACACATCTGCACACCCCCCCCTCCCAGTTTTACTTATGTGTTGTTTCACTGTTGATCCATACTGTATCTATTTTTTTTTCTTTTCATGTCTGCGGCTGTAATGCTTGCTGATGATAATTCCCCTCCAGCATATCTGAATATGCCCTGCCAGCCATTCGGGTGGTGAGATTTTCAATCATGAGTGAACATTCACAGGTAAGTACTTCACACAAACTTTGATGCCATAGAAACATACATTCTTGGTGTCATTTCCAAACTGTTTATTCGATGGTACTGTGGTTGTTGCAGATAGATTATGATTGAGTTCAAGCAGTCCAATGGGTGTCCAAGGTATGGGGAGAATGGTGGATTTACCTGCTGCAGGCTAAGACCACTTGTTCTGATTTTGATTTATATTAGGCAAAGTGACAGTATCTTCTGATTTGGTGTACAGGCCTAACTGCTGATGTTGTGCATAAAAAAAAGTCATCCCAATCCTGCTTCTCTGTTGTGTTTCTGCAACTGTAGTGTGGTTTGGATTTATGACAACTGCTGAAGCTAACTTCATACTGCTGCTGCTGCAGAACTACTTCATTACTAACCACAAGCTGTGGCTTCATGATGGTGTGTCCATTCTAACTGCCCAGTGACCATGTAAGTACGTAATATTTATTTTAACTTTTAGTGAGACCTTGCAACTGGTTTATGTTTTCTATTTAGTGTTGATTTGAGATGTCTTTGAGGCATGCATTTTGAGTTATGATTCCAGTGTGTGTGTGTGTGTGTGTGTGTGTGTGTGTGTGTGTTCCTGATGTGTTCATCACAAAACTACATACTGTAGATAAGGTAAGTACTTAATAATTACAAAAAAAATTGTATGAGAATGAAATGATTGTAGGTGAAGATGGTCTTTGAAACTAGTGGAAAGGACGGTGGGGGATTGGAGGTGGTTGTGGACAGTGGTACTGGTAGTAGTTATGCTGGATTACCTGGTGCAGGCTCAGACTATTTCAGCGGTATGTGGGTCATGAAAAGCAATACTATGTTTTTCAGACTGACTTGGTTTTCAGGTCCACAATGTGTTTTTAATAGAATACAACAGACTGTAATCCCTTCCCATGTGTCTCCGTAACGCAGGGTGTGATTTATTTTTCAGTTCACTGTGATGCTTTATGGATGGAGATGCAACTAAATCTGACCTGACATGAATGTACCCTGTCATCTGGGCCTGTGGCTTCATGGCTTGTCGATCACTAATGCAGCGCACAGGTAAGTATCTTTGGTTCTTGTTTTACTTTGACCTTCTTTTTCCACAATCCACACACAGGTCAAAGTATATTGTATTGTGATACATTTATTTAATATATAGGTAGAGAAATAAGGCAGGTACGTGGGTGGATTGGGCAAGTAGGGTACAAGGCTACTAAAGTGGTAGAACACTTAGTTGCACATTATGTAGTGACAGGTGGCCCGGGTTAGATAATAGGTAGTGAATTGATAGTATGTTCTGAATTGTTGTTACAGCTGCACATACTCTGTGCTCCAGTATTTTAACAAATGCCATGTTTCATTGCTGTTTCTGCAACTATCTCATTCTCTACAATTTTTCTCTTCTTAGGTCTGCCTCTAGAAGGGCCTCTATAAGCCTTACTGGATGGAAGCTGCTGCTGATTATGTCCCTGCTGCTCTCCTGATTCTATCTGCAATCCCATTGATTGTATGAGGGAAAAGAAGAGGAATCAAATGACACCACCAGTGGTTGATCCGATCATGTGGTCACCATTGTGTTTGTCAATCTGTTCTTCCTCTCTTCAACTTGAGTATCTATTTCAACTTTCTACTGTGTCCTCCATATGCTCTGCCTATTTTTTATCTGTCTTTCTCCATCATTGTACATGTAACACCTAGGCAGTGTTATCTCTAGGGTTACTACCCCTGCCTGTATTCCTGACCACAGGTTGAGTGGCCTGGATTCAGTATTAAGGTGCCTCCGCCCAGAGTAACAGTAATGGGGACATCTGTCTAACCAGTTATAGCCCTCTGGGAAACTATAACCCCCACTGACCCTCCTAGTGGTTTTGTACTTGTAACAGCAGTTAACACACAGTAAGCAATGAGCATTAATAGTATATACACCCACTTCACACTCACTACCAGGGTTGGACCTTCAGCAGTATCACTGGAGACCCCCTGTAAAACAAGGTTAGAAAAACAACTACACACTTTCAATAATGTAACCCAACTAATAATATGCACATAAGCCAGGTTAAATGTGAAAGGACAATCAAATTTATTCAGGAGTCAGGAACAAGGGAGGGGGCGTGAATCTAGCTAAATGATTGGTAGTCTGATTTGATTCAGGTTTTTGGCATGAACTTTAAAGTCACAAATATACAGTTCTACAACACTGGGTACCCAGGATGAAAAGCTGGCTAGCCAGAGGCATTGCCCAGGGTTGGCCAGCTTTGCAACTGATGTTGGGGCCCTTGGTGGAAAGAAAAGGCAGTTAGCATGCACAACAACAACAGGATTACTCGTAATCCTGGCTGGTTGGCCCAGTGTCATGAAAACCAAGAATTTAGGAAGAGAATCAGGTGGTACCACAGATAATTAAGTTGCTTGTAGCAGGGAGCTACCCTGATTGTACTCTTGCTACCAGTTGGATGTGATGTTGCAGGTGATATGAAGACCTCGTGGTGTTCACTGATAAGCATGGGGAAGCAGGGCCATAATCACATACCTCCTCTGCATGGCCTTTCCCTCCAGGTGGCTATAACCTGAGAGTTATTTCTGCACAAAGCCTGGATCCCCAAAGCCAGTCTCTTGCCATGTACAGTCTCAGGTCATCCCTCTGTACAGACAGTTGCTGATACCCCATCTGGACTATTGCATGCAGTTCTGGAGACACTGTCTCCACAAGGACATGGACAGGAGAATGGAGGCAGTCCAGAGGAGGGGTACTAAAATGGTGCAGGCCAGGGTCTGCAACAGAAACCATATGAAGAGACTAAAGAAGCTTAATATGTGCACCCTCAAGGAGGGAGAGGGAAGACATGATAGAAACTTTCAGGTACCTTAAGGGAATAAATAAAGTCCAAGAGGGTAGCACCTTTCTGAAAAAGAGGTGTGCAAGAACAAGGGGGCACAGTTTGAAGATAGAGGGGGGGATGGCTCAGGGAAAACATGAGGAAGTATTTTTTCACAGAAGGGGTGGTGGTTGCATGCAATGGCCTTCATGAGAAGGTCATGGGGTCAAAAAAAGTTTGGGAATTTGAGAATGCATGGGACATACATAAGGCAATTATAGTGGGGGGTAGGAGGAAGTTTAGTAGGCTGTTGGTTAACTAGGATCTGCAGCTTCTCCAATAGGTAGGGAAATGGACAGACTGGGTGGGTCAAGCAGTCCTTATCTGCCATCAAAGTCTATGTTTCTATTTACTTACTGTGCCTTTTCCGCATTTACCATGGTGGGTTTCCAGTTTTATGGCAAAAAATACTGACAGTGGAATAATTGTTCCGTGGTTAATTAGCATAAAGAGTCATGTCAGTAGCGTGAAGAAGAAATTGTGGAATCAGTTTAATGCAGACTTACATAAATTTATTTATGCAGTTTCTATAAATAAACCACAATATCTCCTAAAATACTGCAGTTCTAAGTAGGAAATTCCACGGAAGTTGGAAAATTGTTTTCCGCACTTCCACGGAGGCAAAATTCCAACTTCCACGGAAATTCTGCTGGCGGAATTTTTTTCATACACCCCTAGTGTGGCAGGAGTTGGGTACATGGTCAGCATTATGGACTTTTTTGTTCATCATTTTAACACCCTGGACCCAGCATGGTGCACAGTGTGGCTGTGTTTAACTTTTTAACCTTACTGGAGGTTTGAGAGACAATGAAAGAGTTAAAGGTAAATGAAAAGAATAATACAGCACCACAATAAAATTGAAACATGACAAAGTTACTACTGTGTTATTAATGGGGATGTGGGAGGAGCATGGGAGCTGAAACTGTCTCTCATTGACTTATGTAGATACAGTAACCATCGGCCCTAAAAACATACAGTCTGCTGCAAATATAGAGGAATCCTAGTTATCCGGACACCTGATTATCCAAACTTTTTGGACGTCTCCCATGTGGCTTGGAAATTTTCAGTATTTTGACTCCAAATTTTCAACACAGCCTTCTTATTACCCCACCTCATGCATGGCACAGCTGTCACTTTTCAAAACCTGGCCTAAATGTGTTTTTGCACCTGTGGCATAGAATGGCATTGCGGTTGTGCAGAATTACATTTTTGCAGTGATTCAAAAATTTTCTTTACTAGGTACATGAGGTGGGGGTTATAAAATGGCTAAGCTGACAGTCTGGTCACTGTTCTCCTAGAAATGGAAGCACAGGGTCAGGAGGGCCCTGTGCTTCCACAGATACATACATATATGCATCTACATTATGGATAGATTGCAGTGCAGGGCCCTTAGGGCCCTGTCCTCTCACAGGCAAAAAGGATGCAATTATGCTATCTCGAAAAGTAAAGAAATACTTTGCAAAAAAACTGTGTTAATGCTTTAGTTAAAGTTACAGCCACAGCAGTAGGGAAATGTGGCATTAGGGTTTCCAGATCTAACACTCCACCTCCATGCTGCATATGCCAACAGGTGTCAGGGGTGTGCCTTGGGTTTATCGGCCCATTCTCCTATACTGTACTCATCTCAGCATATTTACTTATGGAATGGGGTGTACGTTAGGGATAATGACCCCAAGGCACCCCCCAACACCTGTTGTCATGTGCAGCGTGGGGATTGGATGTTAAGTTTGAAAACCCTAATGCTACATTTCCCTACTTTTGTGGCTGTAACCCTATCTAGAGCATTAACACAGTTTTTTGCAATTGATATAGGTAGATAGATAGATAGATAGATAGATAGATAGATAGATAGATAGATAGATAGATAGACAGACAGATATAGCTATATATATGTGTATATTATGGTAGCACGGTAGTACTACCATAGTTAGGGTTGAGGAGCCATTTCCATGTTAAACCCAAAATTTTGCACCTTAATAACTTTTCAACTGTTTGATGGATTTGCCTGAAATTTGGAATATGTGATCAAGACCCATAGGCCTTGGGATCTGCCAAGTTTTGTACCTGATCGGATATACGGTTGCAGAGTTATTAAAGCGTGATCATGCTCGCGTTTACGCTTTTCTGGGAATTCTATGGTCGGCGGCGACAGGTGATGCGGTTGCATGTGACCAGCCCAAAATCTTCAGGGAACATGCAGGCAGGGTCCGCGATGTGCCTTTGAAGATTTGGTGAAAAATATTAAGCGGTTCAAAAGTTATTCAAAACAGTTTCCCATTATAAGTCAATGGGAAAAAGTTAACAAAAGTTCGACAGTGTCGCAAATGCATTTTACTTTCGCAGATGGGCCTGTTACTTTGCAAATCCGCCATTTTGCTTTCAGTTGGTGATCATAAAATGGTTGGCATTTAAATTTGAGACCCTCTACAACGTAATTCTTTTGTATTTAGCTATTCGGCCCTGAGGATGCTTGCCATGTCTTTATTTTGTGGTAAAACACCCAAAATATGTTTTCAAATTTCTGGAAAAAGTACTTTCACAAATTACTTTCGTGCTCAACGCGAAAGTGTCGAACTTTTTTGCGAAAGCTTTCACAAATTGCGACAGTAATTTTCTAGTCTGTGGGAAAATGACAGCAATTCTTTGGCACTGCACTGCAAAATAACCGTTGGGAGTTTTGGGCTGAAATTTGGAGGTAACGCAGCTGACATCTCACAGATGTGCCTTTCAGTGTTGTGTTGAAAAAATATTACATGGCAGCAAAGTTATGGCACTCCAAAGTTGACAGTTTTTCCCATAGGATAACATTACGGCGCCCAAAGCATTATAGGAATCCTTTGGCACCCTGCTTCAAAATAACAGTTTGGTCTTTTTTCCTGAAATTTGGAGGGAAGACAGCCAACAGTACACAGATGTGCCTTTCAGTAGTTTGGTGAAAAAATATCACATGGCGGCAAAGTTACGGCACTCCAAAATTGACGGTTTTTCCCATAGGATAACATTACGGCGCACAACACTTAATAGAAATCATTTGGAGCCCTGCTGCAAAATAACGGTTTGGTCTTTTTTCCTGAAATTTGGAGGGAAGACAGCCAACAGCCCACAGATGTGCCTTTCAGTAGTTTTGTGAAAATAAATTACAGGGAGGCAAAGTTATGGCCCTCCAAACTTTTCTTTTTTTCCCATAGGATAACATTATGGCGTTCGCCGCGCCTTTCAGGGCCCGTATCTCGGAAACGGTGCGAGATACAGACTTTTCATCAGAAAATTTCTTAGCCCCACAATGGGGCTAGGATACAAATTAGCCAGGACAGTTGTAAATAATATGACTTTTAAATTTTTTTTCTACGTCGTGTGGTTCCTGAGATATAATGTATTTAGTATTCCAAGATCTCATTTTCTGCGCCGATACTCATTATTTTGCATATATTATTTGTACTCACT
Source organism: Neoceratodus forsteri (assembly GCA_016271365.2). Lineage (NCBI taxonomy): Eukaryota > Metazoa > Chordata > Ceratodontiformes > Ceratodontidae > Neoceratodus > Neoceratodus forsteri. The sequence continues at coordinate 270,309,932 of CM028132.1, read as the reverse complement.
GTCTTTCTCAATGCAGATTTTGGGGAAAACCAGCCTGTGCGCTTACATTACTGTTACTGTTGCCCTTTCCGCTTGCGGATCCGTACCCGTTTCACTTACCATTGACGTCTGCGCCACCATGTGCGTTATACTTTGCGTTTTCATTTGCGCTTGCGTTTCTGTTATTTTTTGCCATTTCTGTCTACAGTACTGTTTATCTTCCTGTTTCACTTTACATCACCATGCCCATTGACATTTCTGTTTGCAGGCACCATGTTACTATGTGACAACACATCACGTGGCAGACCATTCCCGTCTACACCACCATGTGCGTTACCCTTTCTGTTCTTATTCGTGCTTGTGTTACCATGTGCGCCACTGTTAGAATTTCTGTTTGCATTGCTGTCCCTGTTAGTATGCCACAACACATCATGTGGCGGGAGCGCGGGGGCCTTGCTCCCACCAAAGAGGATAGCGGAGCGTAGGCCTTTGGGCCCCGCGCCCCGCCCGCTGCATTACATTCACTATTTCTCATTAACATTCTCAAAAGAAGGGAAATTAGAGGCAAAAACTCCATTTAATACATTAGTTAGGGTTGTTCCACAGCGACAAAAGTGAGGAAATTCACTGTTAGGGTTGAAAACCCCCTTGGACCCCCGGCCACCCCCCAACGGCATTGGTGCGATTGGGATCATGGGTCCTAACTCTCACCCCATTCTCCTATACTTCTGCTGCTTTCACACATGTCATGGGGTGAGAGTTAGGGCTGATGATCCCAATGCGCACCTCATGCTGCTGGGGGTGCTGGTTCATGGGGGTTTTCAACCCTAACAGCGATTCTATCATTTTTAATGCTGTAATAACTCCTAACTAATGCATTAAATGGAGTTTTTGCCTCTAATATATATATATATATATATATATATATATATATATATATATATATATTCATGGCAAAACAACTCTATTAATGCATCAGTTGAGTTGTTCCACAGCAACAAAAGCTGGGAAATTTGGTGTTAGGGTTCAAAACCCTAACTGCGCATTCCCCCCCACCCCCACCACCACCACACACACACACACACGTATATGCAGGTAGGGGAAGGATCAAGGCAACATAATCAATCACATACAACCAGCAGGAGGTGTATACCTGTGTTACCGTAGAAAGCAGGGAAAAAATACAACTTCAGGTATAATATAGTATTTCCAAATGTGTTCCATGTGGTTAGTTCACCTAAAGGTGAACTAAGCTGCCAGTAGCAAAAACTGTGTACCTCGCTTCATTTTTGACATTTCGGTGATGAAAGGTGTCATTGGCACAGCAATGTAAGCCTAAGGGACATTGGTCAATTTTGGAACACTGTAACTTTGTGATCCTTAACTATTTTAGCACCAAGGCAGCAAAAGACACATCTGTGGGACCAGGGCTTGCCACCCTGCAAATTTCAGGTCAAAGGACCCAACTGTTTGCGTGCAGGAGGATAGCAAAGATACGCAGTTATCAGGAGCATACTTTCACAAAGTCCTTTCACAAACACTAAAGTGTCGCAAACGGAAGACACGACACTTTTGCATTTGTGAAACCATGTAAAATACTTTCGCAAAATACTGACGCAAACACGAAAGTGACGCAAATGCATACCACAACACTTACACATTTGCGAAAGTATTTTCAGAGAATGTCCAAAATCCTGTTTTGGGGCTTGTGAACCCCAAAATAGCATATGTGAAGTCTGTGTTATGTGTTGGTGGCAGTGTGGGGTCCAAGATGCCCAGATGTCCATAGTGATATGTGTTTTGTGTAGCATATAATGTCTGGGATCAGAATTAGCAGTGACGACCCCATGCCACACCCCGACATCTGTTGATGTGTGGAAGATGGGAACATGGGGGTGTGGTTTCATGCGTTAGATAGTTGAATGTTATTTCTGTTACCTGCTGCTGGTTGTGTGTGATTGGTTGTGTTGCCTTGGTCCTTCCCCTGCTTGCATGTATGTGTGTGTGTGTGTGTGGTGGTGGTGGGGGTGGGTGGGGAATGCACAGTTAGGGATCTGAACCCTAACATCGAATTTCTCAGCTTTTGTCACTATGGAACAACCCTAACTGATGCATTAATGGAGTTTTTTGCCATGAATTTCCCTTCTTTTTCAGAATGTGCACTATACATAGTGAATGGTATGTGGTGGTGGGAGCGCTCCCACCATTCTGCCCATTTGTGTGTAATAACCATAACAGTAATGCTAACAGTAACGGTAACAGCAATGGTAATGGTAATCCTAATGGGAACGTTAATGCCAACAGTAACGCCAGTGCTAATGGTAACAGTAACAGTAATGAGAACAGTAACGTTAACAGAAGTGCAGACACATACACCAATAGTTACAGTAACACAAACAGCAACTGTGCACATGCAAATGCTAATGGTAATGGCAACAGTGACACAAACGCAAACGGTGACGGTAATGCCAATGCAAGCGTGAACACAAATGCAAATCCTAATTGTTACTGTAATGCAAATGGAAATGCAAATGGTAATGCAAACAGTAATGAGAATACAAATGTAACAGTAATGGTGAGGGAAACACAAACAGTAATGCAAACGCAAATGTGAACAGAAACAAAAACGCTAATGGTTACAGCAACACAAAAGCAAACATAAATGGCAATGTAAATGGTAATGAAAACACAAATGGTAATGGTAATGGAAGCGCAAGTGCAAATGCAAATGGTAACAGTGACACAAAGCGAGCAGTGGCACAGATAGTGCTGGCAGATGCAGGCGCAAGGTGGCATGAGCAGAGTGGTGGTCGAACGTTAAAGTGCAGTGGTGGTACAGAAGTGGAGTGTAGTGCAGGCCTGGGTGCAGAGTGGTGGTGGTGACATCACCGGGTGACACAAGGGAAGCGGTGATGCAGGTGGGCCGTGAGTGCTAGTGTTAGCGGTTGCAGTGGCGTGGTGTGTAAGTGCAGATGGTGATACTGTGCGCAGTGGTGACAGTGATGAGGCGTGGTGCAGAGCACAGGCAGAGCAGTGGCACAGGTGGAGCAGAGTGCAGGCACAGGTGTGGACACAGGCACAGGTGGTGTGCGGCGGTGAGCCTGAGACACAGGCGGTAATGGTGGCACAGGTCGGAGTTACAGGTGCAAGCGGTGAGGGTAGTGTCGGCAGTGGAGGAAGGAGCTGTGGGAGACAGATGGTGATGAAGCGCTGGTTGGGAAGCACAGGCACTGGTGGTGGCGTTAACGGTGGCATAGCGCGATGGTGATGCTGGCACGGATGGTGACAGTGGCATAACGCAAGCGCAAATACACAACAGTAAACACAAAAGGTGATGCAATGGAAATGCTAATGCAAATGGTAGTGGAAACGCAAGTGGAAACATAAACACTAATGGTAACAGTAATGGAAACGCTCACGCTTTGTGCCCAAAAAAGGTTCATTCAGAAGCACAGTGAATACAAAGAATGTGGACATAATAATGCCCCTTGGACCGGAAAATGAGCACTTGGAATACTAAATTGATTATATCTCAGGAACCGTGCGACATAGAAAAAAAATTTAAATCTCATATTATTTATGACTTTCCAGGCTAGTTTTGTACTTCAATCATTTTTGCCATGAAAAGTCCAAATCTCAAACCATTTTCAAGATACAGGATCCCGAAAGGCACAGATGATGCCGTAATGTTATCCTATGGGAAAAATTGTCAACTTCAGAGTGTTGTAATTTTGCAGCCCTATAATATATTGCCACCAAACCAACAAAAGGCACATACATGGGATGTTGGCTTTCTTCCCTGCAAATTTCAGCCCAAAAGATCAAACTTTTGTTTTGTAGTAGGGTGGCAAAGATTTGTTGTTGTTTTGGCCATACTTTCGCAAATTACTTTCGCAAATCATGACACTTTCACAAAAAAAATCATGAAAGTGTCGCATTTGCGAAAGTATTTTGTGAAAGTACTTTTTACAAAAATTTGAAAAACATATTTCTGGGTTGTTTTACCCCCCAAAAAGAGACATGACTAGCATCCTCAGGACTCCACTAGGTGAACACAACAAGAATTGTGCCCCTAGAGGGTCCCAACTTTAAACACCAGGCATTTTTCTGAGCTGTAAGTGAAAAAAAATAGTTGACTCAAAAAAGTAAAAGGGTAATTTGTGACAGTAAAAAATGACATTTGCTAAAGTGTCGCAATTGTTGTTAACTTTCCATGACTATAATGGGATTCAATTTTGTTTTTTTTTCCCATAGACTATAATGGGATTCAGTTTATTTTTTTCATAAGTTTTGAACTGTTTTATATTTTTTCACAAAATCTTTGAAAAGCACATCGGGGACCCTGGCAGCATGTTCCCTGAAGTTTTTGGACCAAACGAGCAAACTGTGCAGCCTGTAGGTGGCAGCAAAGAAATGTGCAAAAAGTCTGTAATTTTGCATTTTTTGACGCTCTGTAGCTCCACAACCATACATCTGACCATAATGTAACTTGCCATATCCAGAGATCTATGATATCAGACTGTGCATTCCAAATTTCTGTCACATCCGTGATATGGTTGCAAAGTTATTAAGGTGCAAAATTTGAGATTTAACCTTAAATGGGGTGCTCAACCCTAACTATAGTGGCACTACTGTGACAATGGTTCAATGGATTTGCATGAATAATTTCTGTGGGTAGGTCCCTTGACATGGGAAATTTTGTTTGAAACTGTTGTGTGGTTTCTGAGATACAAAGTGTTAAAAGTCTCTACATGTACATATTTTTTGCTTTTTGTATGTCCACCTGTATCTTAGAAACTGTTTTAAACTGTGGTCTGAAATTTTCAGGATAGAAAACCTTTGCCTCACTGATGTGCCTTTTGCTGGTTTGGTGGAAAACTATTAATCCATTCCAAAGTTATTAAATTTTGAAGTTCACATTATTTTAAATGTGAAAAAATAGATGTCCAGCACGAAAATAGATTAATTTTCACAGGAGCTAATCCATTTTTGCAGACAGGGTCATACATTGTCGAGGAGCCTAATCAATTTTCATAGACATCCCCTATGTCCACCACCTTGTTTTTCAGTTAACAAGAGAAAGAAATAAAAAACACATGAAAATGCATGGATTTTGAAAAACAAACATCAGAACCTAGCGGTACCGGGTGATAATCGTGAACACTAATCTGAGCAGAGCAGGAGCACATTACAGGTAGTGCACTAGGGGAGTAGAACAACGGGTGAATAGCAGCGATGTGATATATCGCTATCCCCTGTCACTCACCAGGAAGGAGTAAGTGTATTTAGCCACTGCTGGTCGAGTGCTCAGTTGAGTCACTCCCATGGTGTAGTGGATAGAACACCTAACCCCGCAGTGCATGGGTTGAGGGAATCGTGTTTTGATTCCCTGGTAGGGAATCTCTTAGAGTTAGTTTTTTATTTCTTGACCAGTGTCTAAACCCCCTTGGAGTTGATTATATTAGTTCCTGGGGGTGTGGGGGCAAAATCTACCATGCGGCGGATGCGGAGGTGAAGCCCCCCACAAAACAAAAGAACAGCTCTCCATCATTGCAGCACGCTGTTTCTTTCTGCGTGGTGGTCATATGTGCAGTATCATCTGTAACATTATGACCCTGTGCAGAACCTAGCTAAAAAGAACCCATTTAGCTACATTCTGACATTTGTTTGTTTTTTAAATCATGCCTAGAAACACCTTTTCTGGGCATCCAAAATCCCGGGTGCCCAGCTCAGTGAGAGACGTCCTTCCCCACATTTTCTGTATGAGAACAGAGGGAATTTCTTGACTTCTGCAGCCGCAGCTGAACTCGTGCTGCCAGCTGCAGTGAGAGGAGTGAGTCCCCCTTTTCCCTGGTATCTAGTGGCACTCCCAGCCAGTGATTGTTGTCTGCTACTCCCTTGTACAATTAATATTAAAAATATTTCTATATATCCCTGGTGTCAAGTGGCACCCCCCCCACTCAATGATTGCTGTCACTGGTAGTCTAGTGGTCCCTCCTCACTCCCTGATTGCCGTCTGTTTATAATATAAATAAAAAAAAATATCCTGGTAGTCCAGTGGTCCCTCCCCCTTCCCTTCCCCTGATGTCTGACCCCCGTGCCGATATATAAAAACAAATTATTTGAAGTCTGGTGGTCCCTACCCTCTTCTCAACCCCCCATGGTGAAAAAATATTTTCTTGTTTGTCTAGTGGCTCCCTCCCACCCTCTTAGGTAAGCACCTACCACCCTGCTCCCCCACAACCCGATGGACAGTCTGCAAGCATACAGCCCTCCTCTCACCTCCACAGATGGCCACAGACTGCACTATGAATAAGCTGTGCCACACAATGCGATATGAATGAGCATACGGTGCTCATTCATATCCCATTGTGTGGCTGCAGCTTATTCATAGTGCAATGTGACCATCCGTGGAGGTGAGAGAAGGGCTGTGGTGGTCGAGACTGCCCATTAGGATGCGGGGGCGGAGTGGGTGGTGGGTACTTACCTAGGAGAGTGGAAGGTTGGGTGACCACTAGATCACCAGGAAAAATGATTTTTCATCACAGGGGGTTCCGGGAGAAGGAAGAGATCACTAGACTTCAAGTTAATTTTTAGTTTTATATATCAGCACCGGGATCAACCATCAGGGCAGGGGGGAGGGACCACTCGACTACTAGGATATTTATTTTTATAATTTATATTATTAAAAAGATGGTGATCGGGGAGGTGGGAGGGACCACTTCCCTATGGGAAAAAATTGATATCCCGCATGAAAATGGATATAGTGTCACAGAAGGTAATGCATTTGTGCAATCACAGGAGCTAATGCATTTGCGCAAATCCAATTGCTGTTCCTGGTAGTTTACTGGGCCCTCCCCCTTCCTAGTCACCATCTGTTTATAATATAAAGTATAAAAATAAATACCCTGGTAGTGTAATAGTCCCTCCCCTTCCCCCGATGTCTGATCCCAGTGCCAATATATAAAAATAAAAGTTAACTTGAAATCTAGTGGTCCCTCCCCTATCACTGATCCCCCTGCAATGAAAATATATTTTTCCTGGTGGTCTAGTGGCCCCCATCCTCCTACCCTCTTAGGTAAGCACCCACCACCTCACTCCCCCCCACATCCCAATGGGAAGTATACAATCACCACAGCCCTCCTCTCACCTCCACAGATGGCCATAGACTGAGCTACGAACAAGCTTTGCTGCACAATGCGATATGAATGAGCACCGTATGCTTATTCATATCGCATTGTGCAGCACAACTTATTCATAGCACAGTCTGCGACCATCCATGGGGGTGAGAGAAGGGCTTTGGTGGGTGCAGACTGCCCATTGGGATATGAGGGAGGGGAGCGGGGTGGTGGGTGCTTACCTAAGAGGATGGGAGGCCACTAGACCACCAGGAAAAATGTTTTTTTTTATCACAGGGGGGTGGGGAGAGGGGAGGGACTGTCAAATAATGTGGTATGTGCAAAAATAGCTATAGATACATCGAAAAATGAAAGCCAAGGAAAGGGCTGAACCCAGGATCCTTGGGTCGTAGTGTCCTGTGCCTTGTCCTCTGCACCACAGAGGAACTACAGGTAAGAGGGTGTTTTTTTTCTTTACTAATGAATTGTGCCAATGATGTGCATGGCTTGATCGCAAGTGGATATTTCATGAACAAAAATCTGGTATGTGCAAAAATAGACATAGCTATAGCCAAAGAAAGAAAACAAGTGGAAGGAAAGAACTGAGGAAAGGGTAATTTCTAACCCTGGACCCATGGGCCTTAGGGTCTTGTGCTTTGTCCTCTGTACCACAGAGAAAGTACTATCAAAAGGGTGTTTTGTTCTTTAGTAATGAATTGAGTAGTGATGTGCATGGCTTGATCGCAAGAGGATATTCCCTGTGTAAAAATGTGGTATGTGCAAAAATGGATAAAGCTAGATCAAAGAAACAAAACAAAGGGAAAAAACTGAGGAAAGGTTTTTCTTTTAACCCACAACATATGAACATACCAAATTTATCAGCAGAAAAAGGCCATTTGGTCTATTGAGACTGCTCGATTTTGCAGCTAGCAGCCCTAATCTGCAGCTGCACCTCCCTCCTCACCCCCCTTCCTTTATCCTCCCTCTTGCCCTGTCGCAGCCCCTTTTGAAGCAGTCCACTGTTCTACAGGCTACTACCTCTGCTGATAACGCATTCCACTTGGGTCTTAGAGTACTGTGCCTTGTCCTCTACACGGCGGAGGATGTATGGGTGAGAAGGTGTTTTGTTCTTTAGTAAAGAATTGTTTAATGATGTTTGTGGCTTGATCACAAGTGAATATTCCATGTGCAGAAATGTGGTATGTGCCAAAATGGATAAAGCTAGATTGAAGAAACAAAACAAAGGAAATAAAATGAGGAAATGGTGGTTTCAAACACAGAACCCTTGAGCATCAGGGTCCTGTGCCTTGTCCTCTGCAGTGCAGAGGAAGTGTGGTTGAAAGGATGTTTTTTTCTTTACTAATGAATTTTGTCAATGATGTGCATAGCTTGATCACAAGTGGATATATCATGTGTGAAAATGTGGTATGTGCCAAAATGGATATAGTTAGATTGAAGAAACTGCTGTGCTGTCCCTAGTAGTCTACTGGTCCTTCCTCACTCTCTGATTACTGTCTGTTTATAATATAAATTATAAAATAAACATCCTAGTAGTTTAGTGGTCCCACCCCTCCCATGATGTCTGATTCAATGGAGGGATGACCCACACGCAAATAAGGATATGATTATACAATCTGAAAAAGTAAGGAAAGTCATTGCAAAAAACATTGTTAATGCATCAGTTAGGGTCATTACTAAAGCAAAAAAAGCAGGAAAAGGTGGTGTTAGGGTTTCCAACCCTAACACCCCACTCCCACCCTGTAGACACTGACAGGCATTGGGGAAGTGCCTCGGGGTCATCAGCCCTAGTGCTCACCCCATTTCTCCTATATTGTACCCATTTCAGCTTATTTACTTATGGAATAAAGTGAGCATTAGGGCTGATGATCCCAAGGCACACCCCAAATGCCTGTCAATGTCTGCAGGGTAGGAGTGGGGTGTTCGGGTTGGAAACCTTAATACCACATTTTCCTGCTATATCTAGATATAGATACAGTTTATATTATGGTAGCACGGTAGTGCTACCATAGTTAGGGTTGAGGAGCCATTTACATGTTAAACCCAAACTTTTGCACCTTAATAACTTTGCAACTGTTTGACAGATTTACCTGAAATTTGGAATACATGATCAAGAACCATAGGCCTTGGGATTTGCCAAGTTTCGTACCGGTCGGATGTATGGCTGTGGAGTGATTAAGCGTGATCTGTGCGTGCATTTACGCTTTTTCTGGAATTCTTCTGTCACGCCTACAGGTCGCACGGTTTGCACGACCTGCCCAAAATCTTCATAGAATGTGTGGCCAGGGTCCCCAATGTGCCTTTTGAAGATTTCGTGAAAAAATATTAAACGGTTCAAAAGTTATTCACAAAACAATTTCCCATTATAAGTCAATGGGAAAAGTTAACAAAAAGTTTGACAGTGTTGCAAATGCACTTTTTACTGTCGAAAATCTGCCATCTTGTTTTCAGTTAGTGATCAGAAAAATGCTTGGCATTTAAAATTGAGACCCTCTAGCAACCTAATTATTTTTGTATTCACCTAGTCGGGCCCTGAGGATACTAGCCATGTGTTTATTTTGGGGTAAAACACCCCAAAAATATTTTTTTCAGATTTCTGGAAGAAGTACTTTCACAAAGTCGTGTCACACTCACGAAAGTGTCACAAATTTTTGCGAAAGCTTTCGCAAATTGCGACACTACTTTGCGACACTATGCCCAAAATAACAGTAATTATTTGGCACTCCGCTGCAAAAGAACGGTTGGGAGTTTTGGGCTGAAATTTTGAGAAAACGCAGCCGACATCTCACAGATGTGCCTTTCAGTGCTGTATTGAAAAAATATTACATGGCGGCAAAGTTATGGCACTCCAAAGTTGACGGTTTTTCCCATAGGATAACATTACGGCTCCCTACGCATTACCGGAATCCTTTGGCACCCTGCTGCAAAATAACAGTTTGGTCTTTTTTCCTGAAATTTGAAGGGAAGACAGCCAACAGCCCACAGATGTGCCTTTCAGTGGTTTGCTGAAAAAATATTACAGGGAGGCAAAGTTATGGTACTCCGAACTCCTCATTTTTTCCCATAGGATAACATTACGGCGTTCGCCGCGCCTTTCAGGGCCCGTATCTCGAAACGTGTGAGATATGGACTTTCGATCGAAAGCACTTAGCTCTGATGGGGGCTAAGTGCAAAACTAGCCAGGACAGTCATAAATCATATGACTTTTACATTTTTTTCCTACGTCGTACAGTTCCCGAGATATAACCTATTTAGTAATCCAAGTCCTCATTTTCTGCTCCGATACCCATTATTATGCATACATTCTTTGTACTCGCTGTCTTTCTCTATGCAGCTTTTGGGGAAAACCAGCCTGTGCCCTTACATTACTGTTACTGTTGCCCTTTCGCTTGCAGTTCCGCACCTCGCTTCACTCTCTACGTTGACGCTTCACGCCACCATGTGCATTATCCTTTATGCTTTCATTTGGCGCTTGTGTTTCTGTTATTTTTGCCATTTGTGTCTACAGTACTGTTTCTCTTCTGTTTCACTTGCGTCACCATGCTCATTGACATTTCGCTTGCAGGCACCATGTTACTATGTGACAACAAACCACGTGGGCAGACCGCCTCTGCTCACGCCACTGCAGCGTTATACCTTCTGTTCTCATTCACGCTGCATTACCATGTGTGCCACTGTTAGTGCTTCTGTTTGCATTGCAGTTCCTGTTACTATGTCACAAGATTATTTGGAGTGGAGCGCCGGAGCCCAAAGGGCCCCGCGACCCGCTACCGTGCATCACATCCACTATTTCCTCGTTATCATTCTCAAAAAGAAGGGAAATTAGAGGCAAAAACTCCATTTAATGCATTAGTTAGGGTTGTTCCACAGTGACAAAAGTGAGGAATTCGGTGTTAGGGTTGAAAACCCCTTAGACCCCAACCAGCATTGGGTGCGCATTGGGGTCGTCGGTCCTAACTCTCACCCCATTCTCCTATACTTCTGCTGCTTTACACATGTCATATGTATATATATATCTAGATATACATATATATATATATCTAGATATACATATATATATATATATATATATATATATATATATATATCATACAATAGCACCCTATAGTTAGGGTTCAACAGTCACTTCTATTTAAACTCCAAATTTTGCACTTTAATAACTTTGCTACCATTTGACTGATTTGCATGACATTTTGCATGCACCATCAGGGACCAAAGATCTCTTGATGTGAAAAGTTTTGTCCCGGTCGGATGTGCAGGTGCGGAGATCCAGAATGTCACAAAATGTGAAAATTACCATTTATGTGTAAATTCTTTGCCATGCCATTTCTCAGAAACAGCTTAGGGTTTGGTCTGAAATTTTACGGTATATCAGGCTTGGGTCACACATGTGCCTTTTGAAGGTTTGGTGAAAAAATATTAATCCATTCAAAAGTTACGAAACTTCAAAGTTTCCTATTATTTCCCATGGGAAAAGTTAGATCCCTCATGTGAAAGTGTATTTCAGTTTCGCGAAAGTGTCATTCTCTTTCTCAAATGGGGAATGCTCATTCATGTTGCCACCATCTTGTTTAGCGAGGCAAACAATTTAAATATTTCAAAAAATACTGCCCCTTGGTAAACACCAACAATTGTGTTTACCTATTTGGAGCTAAAGGAATTGTATTCTGGGGTCACGTTTGTAAAATAATGGCCAGAAAGTTGTTTATTTTATCAGAGCCCTTTCTTTGCCAGAAATTATAGCACTTGCTTTTGAGAAACAACCACCATTTTTGCGCAAATTGAGAAAAAGGCTTTGGCTGTTTTGCAAAAAACAATCTTCTGCCTCAATTTGCAGATGTACAGTGCCAGCTGCAGAATACACAGGTTGTGGCACAGTATACTACTAATTTTTATGATTATAATTACCTGGTGGTCAAGTGGTCCTCCCTTCCTGATCCCTGATGCTCTCCACATCGCTATACGTAAACCACCCATCCACAATTTTATCTTTTCCTTCTGGTCTAGTGGCCCTCCCTGCCAGATCCCCAATATTCTGTTTATAATTATATATCTATTAAGTATAATTAAAACATTTGCTAGTGATCTAGTGGACCTCTCCTCAATCCCCGATGGTTAGTGGCATGCCCCCACTCTCACGTGCTGAATGTATGCTGAAAATAAGAAAAGCGTTCCTCGATGTCTTTTACTTTTTTTCAGCTGTAAAAGAACATCCATTGCCAATCACACCCACACCCACACCCTCACCTGACCTCCCACTGTGCATCCACCTCCCCACACCTCCTTTACACCCCCACATACCCTCACTCACCTGAAGAGGTCCCAGGTTCAAGATCCGCTCTCCCCAATCAAAGACACATCTTGCTGCTGGAACTGGTGACTGCAATATGAGAAACTAAGGTAAATGCCCTTAAATGAATTTCAATGGAGGTTTTAACCTTTATGCATAACTTGGGCATTTCTTGAGATTTTGACCCCAGATTTTCAACATGACCTTTTAGGGACCTCAGCTTGTGAACAATACAACTGTAGTTATGAAACTTCTGCCTGAAAGGTGATTTTGTGGTCAGTTAGTGAAATCACCTTTCTGGCAGGATTTGTGTAATGACAGTAAAATTGTTCATGAGGTGGGGTCATAAGAAGGCTATGTTGACAATTTAGGGGTCAAAATGAATAAAAATGGTACAGTTATGATGATTCATTGCAATTTTGCTGCACACACTCATAACTTTGCAAATGTTCAATATTTTGAGCCCAGATTTTCAATGTAGCCTTCTTATTACACCAAGTCTTGTATGTCATGACTGTCATTTTTCAAATCCTGGCTAAAATGTGTTTTCACACCAGTGGCATGGAATGGCGGGGTTGCACAGAGTTATGTTTTGGCAAGGATTTGAAAATTTACTGTACTGGGTACATGAGTTGGGGTAATGCCATAGCTATGTAGACAATTTAGTCACTGTTGTACTATAAATGGAAGTGCAGGGGCTTGAGGGCCTTATGCTTCCACAGCTGCATACATATACGCATCTTTGGAGGGATTGGAGTGCAGGACCCTGGAGAGCCCTGCGATCCCACAGGCAAATAAGGATATAATTCTACTATCTTAAAAATTAAGGAAATTAGTTTGACATGTGTTAGGGTTTCCAACCCTAACACCTCTCTTCCACCCTGCACCCACCTACAGGTACCGGGAGTGTGGCTTAGGGTTGTCACCCCATTCTCCTATACTGTACCCATCTAAGCTTATTTACTCATGGAATGGAGTGAGTGTTAGGGCAGATGACCCCAAGCCACACCCCTGGTGCCTATAGGTGTGTGCAGGTTGGGGGTGGGGTGTTAGGGTTGGAAACCCTAACACCACATTTCCCTACTTTTGTCACTTTAACCCTAACTGATGCATTAATGGAGGTTTTTGCACCTAACAATATTGCAGAAAAACTGTTAATGCATCAGTTAGGGTTAAAGCAACAAAAGCAGGGAAATATGGTGTTAGGATTTCCAACCCACCTCACTCCCGGCACAGACCAAGATATCGGGTGGCATTAGGCTGTCAGCCCTAACACTAACCCCATTCTCCCATGCTGTACCCACCAGCTTATTTTCTAATGGAATGGGATGATTACTAGGGCTGACAACCCCAATGCCACCCCCAACTCCTCTTGGTCTGCGCAGGGTGGGGTAATAGGATTGTAAACCCTAATGCCATATTTCCCTACTGTTGTTGCTTTATCCATAACTGATACGTTAATGCAGTTTTTTGCAATTTATTTCCTTACTTTTTGAGATACCTTTTTGAAAACCAGGGCTGCTGCAACAACCTCTGATTCTTGAGGTTCCCTGAACATCAGGACACTCATGACACCGTTCAGTTTTTGAACAAGGCACTACCCAAAATGCTCAGTCTTCCTGGGGACACCAACTTCGGCACTGAAAGAGCCCACCGCACCAGAGCCCCTCTACCTAAACAAGGAGAATAGCCACAGCCTATAATAGCAGCCTTCCTCAGATTCCAAATCAAAGCTAACATACTTAAGAGGGCAAAAGAACTCAGCACACTCAGCTGGCATGGCCACAAAATAATGATTTTTCAAGACTTTTTCAAATACCTGATGTCCCGGTGCTGTGCTTACACAGATGTCCACCAGGCTTTTTATCAGGTGGGTGTAACGCTTGCCCTCTGCTACCCAGACACACTCCAGATCACACACAGTGGGGCACAAAAAGACTTTTTGAACCCTGAGGTGGCCAAAGAATATATAAAAATCCACTGGCCTCAAGCTCTGCTGCCCTCCAACCTCTGTGCCAGGCTCTGGGACTCTGACAGTACACCCTCACAAGAGAGTCCCACGGAAATTCCTTTACCTGGATCCTCTCTCTGTTGGACCCAGCAATCTACCCTGGAGGATATGTGGATGCAGCCACCCAAATACAAAACAAACAACTGGTCAGGGCAAAAATAACTCTCTACTCACCACAACTCTAGGTACAGGAGCCAAAACTGCTGCGATATGTCCAGAGAATCTGATGGAGAAATCACCCCTCTTCTAATGGCAGAATAAGTACACACCCCTGATGCAGGAAGCTGAAATGGACACCTCACCCATCCAAGCCTTTCAGCACAAATGCAAAACATCCATTCTCTCCTGCCCCACTTTCGACTCCTGCTCAAACTATGAATCCAAACAGCCTGGACAGAAAAGACTCCAACGAGCAGCAACCCTCTCCCACCAAAGATTAATCATCTAATTCAGCCCAAGTGTCTCCGATACCACATCACTTAATTGGGACTTTTACCAGGACTCTGTGTATTCTCTTAAATGTACTCCCACTTTCGGAGAGGGCAAGCCTGAGTCTATTTAATACCTAAGTGCTTGTCTTTCTATCCATATGCAACCTTTTCTGACATAGGTCACCTAACGGCATACACCTCTGCTCCTGTTACTTTCAATTGCAGGTCGGTGCAGGGCCACAAGTGAGTAGGCTGTCCCAAAGATGGTCAAAATGGAGGGATCTCTCATAACCCTCAGGTCTTTCCTTACAGTGCAGCACCCACCTCCTCCCCCCACCTTTAACATAGACTGTGATCAAAACTTTATAGAAGAAGGTTATCATGGTGCTTTGCAACAATGTTCTTTCATAGCATATGTTTTGTCTCACACTCTTTCTGCCTACTGTTACAATGCATGCTGCAGCTGGCCCTCCCATTGCTTTGCCTGACAGGATTCAAGCACAGCTGCACTCTAAACTTGACAGCTGACAGAGAAAAGGATCAGGACCCTCTTATCTTGCCTTAATTCCTTACTCTAGCTCAATTCCCAGGCTGCTTTTACTCCAGTGTTCTAGCCCCATTCCCCTATTGGCTCTATCAGATGTTCTTATCCCATAATGGGACAACATTCGGAGCCCAAGCTACAGAATCTGCTACCTTGGCACCTTGCAACTATATTCCCACCTCCTACATAGGCAGCAGAGATGGGGGCATGAATTTCAGCTAGCGTATCTGTTACACTACTGCCCCTCTCCCCAGGGCACTCATCAAAGCCAGGCACATTCCTGTCAGGAAAAAGCAAAGCAAGGGAAGACCCCCTGCTAATGTAAATATAACTGTTAATGCTCTCATTTTGCCTTCCTGGAATGCTGACAAAATGAACGGCCCTGCCCCTCAGACATCTTGAGGAGTTAACATAACTAGCGCCTTGAAAGGAGTTTGCTCAGTCACTCCCCCTTCCCTCTTCTACAAACAATCCCCCTCGCACTGGTCTCCACGCACCCCAACCCCTGCAGCTGGCTCTCTATCCCAATATAAGTCAATCTGTGGATCCAAGTTGATAACCCCCCAACTTCCCCTACACACACACACACTACTGTTGGGGAGACAGTGAAGGGAAGATAGAGGATCACACGTTCCTGACTGAGTGAGATACCACTACCCCATCCCACTAATTCGAAGGGTACAGAATGTAAAGGCTTGGACCACTCCATTCTCTATATTACATAGTCCCCCAGGAATTCTGGCACCACACAACCTTTTGATGGTACAGAAGGCGGCAGGATAACCACTCCCATGGGCACTATCCCTACCTTAGTGCCTTCTGTACAAGCCAAAGGACTGATAACTTCAGCCCCTTCCCACAGTCCCATGTCCCCATTTGAAGGCACTGATGCTGCTACTCCGTGCCCTGAATGCAGAACCA
This sequence comes from Neoceratodus forsteri, assembly GCA_016271365.2. Taxonomy (NCBI): domain Eukaryota; kingdom Metazoa; phylum Chordata; order Ceratodontiformes; family Ceratodontidae; genus Neoceratodus; species Neoceratodus forsteri. The sequence continues at coordinate 270,293,620 of CM028132.1, read as the reverse complement.
GTAAGCATGCAACCTCGCAGCATGCAAACTTGAACGCTCAGGGCCATAAAGAAAATGACTATGCCACCCCACCCAGCCTCCCCCCACCCCCTTCCTTGGGACAATGCAGTTCGCTAAGCAACCACTATTCTATCTCCTACCAAAACACCCATAGGCTTCTCTCCAAGATGGTATCTGTCCTCCCCCCTGCTGGCCCACAGTAGGTCCCACTTCTGCAAGGCCCAACAGAAACAGCCCATGTGATGCACTATAGAGTGATAAGACCAGGTGCACTAACCATTCAGGCATGATGTACTCTGTGGCAATTCATGCCTGCCATACAGAGCTGGCCTGCTGCCCCTCCACCCTACTTGTAACCTGTCCAATGGATACAGTAGGGAGGGTATAAACAGACAGGCTCCCCTCTATCCCAAATCCATGAATAATGGTGAGCAACTACCTGACTTCAATGCTCCCCCCACTCCAGATAGATGCCCTTTACCACTTGGCTCTGCCTCACTCCCTTCTTTTCCCCTAGATTACCTCCATCAATCATATGGTTACATTCAGCTCCTTGACTCTAGCTGACTCAGGGATCACCATATTAGACCCACAGCTCACCCTACCCATTCAGTATGTCCTACTCTTGTTCCTGCCCCTGCCCCAACCCCCCCACCTTTTCCAGCAAGAACTCAACTTATAGTGTATTCATCTCCCACTTAAATTATGCCTGAAAGAAGCTGTTTGGATCCTGTGGTCCTAACCCTCTCTCTTCTACTTATTTTCATCGCCACCAGCTCCCATAAGAGCTTCTGATTTAGCAATATACTGCTTGCTAGCAGTGACAATCTCAGCCCCAAGCTGACCCCCACCTCTGTGGGCATGTAGAGAACCATTGGTGTCCTTTCTCACCTGGTTCACCTCTATACTCCCACCATGAACCCCACTCCCAATGCTCTTATTACCTACATACCTGCTGTTTTCCTATAATGTATAGATATTAGAGGGTTCCATGTAATATCGGAGAAAACAAAAGAGCGAGGGCCACAACAGTGAACCACAACATACTGAGAACAAAAATGGTGATGGCAACTACAGCAAACTCTGCAAACAGTGATGAATAGCAATTTTCTTTGTGAGGGGCGATGTCTATCTTCTGTTTTGTGTTAGGGACTCAGCCCACACACCCCTAAATTTAAATAACCAACTCCAAGGAGGACGTGTGTCGTGGAGGGGGGAGAAACATGAGTGGGGCTGCAACTCGGGGAGGGGAACACTAGTCAGGAGGGGTAAACATTGGGGGGGCAACCCATAGGCAGTGGGTGAACAAGGTGGGGACAGCAGACATGCCAATTAATTACACAATTAAAACACTAACAGAAACACCAAAAATGTTTTAAAAAATTAAAAAAGTTCTCCCTACTGCCAGTCCTGAACTCAGGGACCCCAGCAGCACAGGTGGTGTCTCTAACCACACAACCAGCTTGAAAGCAGCCTTCCAAACGCACAGCTACATACTGCAGGAAACAACCACCCCAACTCAGTCCCCACTACACAATATCACTGTACTCGACATGTGCTGTTTAAAGCACATTGTCCTTTTCGTGTTTGCTATTATTATTTTGTCCAAATTGAGTCACCCAAACTGACTCTCTGTATTCACGGGATACCATGTTGGTGTGGTAGCTGTAGAGTTGTTATTTTATTTGGTAGAGAACTGTACCAACTGTACTGATGAGAGTTTTTGTATAGCTTTGTGATGCCATAGTAATCTTATGATAAGGACGACACATGCATAAACCTGGCTAGCTGTGGCCACAATACCCCCTACTTCACCTCTCGCCCTACGCAAAGCCTCAATCTTAGACCTGCCTGCACAATTTATAAAGATGACACTACTAGACCACCACGTCTCCATATTAGATAATGGCTGATATACACTGAATAAGCTGGAATGTACAGGGACTTAACTCCCACATTAAACACAAGCAGGCCATAGCCTATCTACACAAACTACACCCCCAGGTGGTGCTACTGCAGGAAACAAAGCTGACCTCCGTGGAGGCCCAGAAACTCAAAAAAGGCTGGAGAGGGTTGGAAGTACCTATTTCTGCCCACTCTAAGGAGAGAGGAGTTTCCATCCCAATCCACAAAAACTTGCACTGAATGCTAAAGAAGTCCCTAACAGAAAAGGACAGGCATTGGGTCATGGCCTTATTTGATACCCCCCATGGTGATATAACCATCCTAAACCTGCATGCTCCCAATCAAGATAACCCCCATTTCTTCCATCTCCTAGCAACAGATTTGTCCACATTTGCTGACCAGCAGACTCCCACCTTAATCGGAGGTGACTTCAACCTCACCCTTAACCCGGCGATAGACAGAAGCCATGGAAGGCCAGATCCATAGCTCAGTGCAGCCCAAGCTGTCTTGCAATGGATCCAAGACCAGACACTGATAGATGCATGGAGGATGCTTAACCCCAGAACAATGGACTACTCGTATTCCCCTCTTGTCCACAGCACTCTTAGCCGGCTAAACCTCCTGCTCACCTCCACTTTCCTTATCCCCAGAGTCATAACAGCAGACATCTTTCCCTTGGTTATCTCAGACCATGCCCTCATTCAAATTGATTTAACACTTGGCTCATCATCACACTGCTCCCTCCACTGGCAGCTTGACCCCCTACTCCTACAAGACCCACTCTTCAAATCTTGGCTGCAACAAGAAGTGGATGATTTCTTCTCCAACAACAATAATAATAGTGCCACCTCAGACTGGCCAACTGCTGAAGGCCTTCAAGGCTTACTTTAGAGGCCATATCATTAGCTACACTTCACACAGACATAAACAGCGGAAGAAACTCTTGACTGACTTGGAGGGGAAATTAAAGTCCAAGGAAGCACAGCTCAAGGCGAGCCACCACATCTCCCAAAACTCCCCAATATGGAAAGAGATCTTAGTGATCAGAAATGAACTTAACCAGCTATAAATGCGACAGCTGAACTTGCTATTGGGAACATAATGCAGAAATTCTGGGATAGTGGGGAGAACAGTGGTAAGTTTTTAGTCTACCATCTTAGGAAACAACAATTAGAGCACTTCAGTCCTGGGATGCACGACCCGAAGGGACAGCTCCACATCAGTAACATTATGGCCTACTACTACTGCCAGCGTTATGCCATATCCACTGACAATCCTGCCCCCTGGAACATATTAATTCCTTCCTTTGGGATTTAAAGTTCCAAAAACACAACCTGGAACAGGCTGAATCCCTAGATAAAGAATTTACCCTGTAAGAAATAGAAGCTGCAATATTGGCCATGAAGCCTATGAAGACTCCAAGTGTGGAAGGACTCCCCATCAATTTATATATAGAAATATAGAAACATAGAATTTGATGGCAAATAAGGACTGCTTGGCCCACCAAGTCTGCCATTTCCTTACCTAATGGATAAGCTGCAGATCCTAGTTAACCAACAGCCTACTTCCTCCTACCACCCACTAGAATTGCCTTATGTCTGTCCCATGCATTCTTGAATTTCCCCACTGTTTTTGACTCCATAGCCTCCTCAGGAAGGCTGTTTCATGTATCCACAACCCTCTCCATGAAAAAATACTTCCTCACATTACCTCTGAGCAATTTCCCATCTAGCTTCAAATGCCCCCTTGTTCTTGCACATCTCTTTTTCTGAAAGGTGCTACCCTCTTGGACTTTGTTCATTCCCTTGAGGTACTTGAAAGTTTCTATTATGTCCCCCCTCTCCCTCCTTTCCTTGAGGGTATACATATTAAGCTCATTTAGTCTCTCTTTGTATGTCTTCTGGTGCAGACCCTGCACCATTTTAGTTGCCCTCCTCTGGACAGCCTCTATCCTGTCTATGTCCTTGTAGAGATGGGATCTCCAGAACTGCACACAGTACTCCAGAAGGGATCTCACCAACTATCTGTACAGAGGGATAACAACTTCCTGTTTTCTAGTGGTGATGCCTTTCCTTATGCATCCCAGTATCCCTCAGTCCTCCTTACTGCCTTCTCACATTGCTTGCCACCTTTAGGTCATCTGATATGAACACCCCAGGTCCCTTTCCATTTTTGTTGATGTTAGTATCTCGCCTCCCATTGTGTACTCTTCCCCTGGGTTTTTCTTTCCAAGGTGCATTACTTTGCACTTCTTTGTGTTGAATCTAAGCTGCCATACATTTGACCATTACTCCAACCTTGCCAAGTCCCTTCTCATCCTTTCCACCCTAATTTGTGTATCAACCCTGTTGCAGATCTTTGTGTCGTCTGCAAAGAGACATACTCTTTCTTCCAGCCCCTCTGCAATGTCACTTATAAAGACATTAACAAGCTCCTCTCCCCCAAGTATGCCCTATTCTACACCACCTCTATGCTGACTGAAAAGGCTCCTTTCCTCCTTCAATGTCCACAGCAAATATCACAGTGCTACTGAAACCCAACAAAGACAATACTCAGTCAGCAAACTACTGCCCCATATCCCTCATTACTGCAGACAGCATAACCTATGCTAAAATCTTGATGACCCATCTAGAACCACTCCTCCCATTACTAATTTACCCCTCACAGGTAGGATTTATCAAGACCCACCTCAGCTCAGACCACATGCAAACTGTTATGAACCTGATGCACGTTGCTCACACCCTCCCCTCACCCATGGAAGCAGTCACAATTGATTTCAAAAGAGTTTTTGACTCCATCAATTGGAACTACCTCTATACAGTCTTAGCCCATCTGGGCTTTGGCAATTCCTACATCTCCTTCAGTAGGGTGATATGCTCCTTTCCTACAGCACAGGTCCTCACTAACTCCACTATCTCCCCTCCTTTCCCCCTTGTGCATGGCACACGGCAAGGTTGCCCCCTCTCCCAACTTCTCTTCATACCAGCACTCAAACCCCTCACTACCACAAGTAGGCAACACCCTGAAATCACAGGAGTCAGTGTAGGAGAGCAAGAATACAGAATGCTACAATAAGCGGATGACATCTTAGTGACACTTGGCAACTCACACAATTCAATCACCCCCCTTCACACGCTTCACAAATTCACATCCATCTCTGGACTTAAAATAAATCAAACCAAAATAGAAGTGTTATCCCTGATTAAGTCATGCCTCCCCATTGCTTTCACCAACCAGAGCAACAAATTGTCCCCTACTTCTCTGTCCTACCTGGGAATCATAATTACCCCTGCCCTACACATACTTAGTGATATAAATTTCACTAAATTCAAGACAGAACTGGAGTGATGGAAACAGCTACACCTCTCACTTATTGGCAAAATCAAAGCAGTTAAGATGATCATGGCACCCAAAGTCATTCACCTTACAGCTCATCTCCCTAACCACATTCCCCAGTGCTGGTTTACCTAGCTCGATAAACTGATACGCTAATTCCTCTGGGAAGGCCACACACCCGGTTATGGCAGATTCAATTTACAGTCCCACTGGTAAAGGGAGGGGTTGGAACCTGCCCTAGTTCCAAGGTTACCAATGGGCCTTCAAACTCTCATAAACATTAAAATGGTTTGACACGGACTGCACCTCTCCCCCTCCATGACTTGAAATAGAAACCTGCCTTCTACATACCGCTTACCCATCAGCGTGCCTATTCCAAGGATTCAAGCCTTGTGGCTCCTTACCCCCATCAATATCCTCCTCACTACAAGGCTAGAAAAGTGTCAGCAAGTGGACAAGCAATAATCTAGCTCACCCTGCCCTTACACTACTATGGGACAACACTAAAATACACATTGGCTGTCACCCAAATTAGAGTACTGGAAAAAGAAAGGGATCCATACCCTAGGAAACATATTAACAGTCAACACAAACTCCCTGGACTCCCATTCCAAAATCTCCAACAGTGATATGCCCTGCTCAAATCTGACTTCTGAAGATTCTTCCAACTTCATAGCTCCCTTTCCCATACCATATCTGAGATCAACAATTCCACCCCACCATTTCATCTCCACTCACTAGCTACCTGGCTAGCCACTCCGAAATGCAATACTGGTAAGATGTATTCTCACATAAGAGACTGTATACCTGAACCGACTACTCAGGCCAGAATGTACTGGAACTTTGTCCTTAGACAGATGCTAACTGAGGCAGACTGACTCAAATGCTGGAAGAATGCCTGGAACTCCATCAGGGACTCCAGAAGCAGACTCATCCAGAACAAAATCCTCTACTGCTGGTACTGTACCCCTGCAACCTTGTATCATTCCCACCAGGACCCCTCTGACCAGAGTTGGAGATGTCAGCCACATGGAGAAGACCTCTACAACATCCTATGTGGTTGTCCAAAGCTAATGAGCTTCTGGACCAACATGCCAACAGTACTCTCTAAGATGCTGCAAGCCCCTTTTCTCTAGTAATAGATTTCTTTCTCATTGGCAACACAGCTGGTGTTTCCCACCTCAGCAAACAACAAAGAGACCAGGTGATCCTTGCTTGCCTTACTGTTAAATGCCTCCTGTTACGCAGGTGAAGAACCACCAATCTACCAAAAGAGTCCCAGTTCATATTTGAACTAGTGCAACTATCATACTTTGACAGACTATCTCATGTAACCAGCCAAACCCTCCACCTCCATCAGAGCCTCTCAGAGCCTCTGAATGCCTTCCTGCAACCACCATGTGGGAGTTCTGCTACTTCTCCCTCCCTATCTACAAAGCTGCCAAGACAAGGGGTGGGATAAGAACATTTCAACATCCACTGCCTCCCACGAATATATCACACCCCTGTGGCACCACTGACAGACCCTGCCTGTACCGGTATGTGCCCTCCTACATACACACAATTGCACTCCATTCTCTCCTCTTACCCTGCCTAGCATAATAAGAGTTGCAGAACCTGGCACTACTACATTTCCCCCATGTCACCTCACATGTGCCTCTCATCACAACCAACTTCTATTTTAGTGATAGTTTGATTTAGAATGTCTAGGTTAGTTCCAGGTGAGTATGCCTCACTCTGACAGGCAGCCTATTTATGTTCTAACATTCTAAACTCAGCCTTTGTTACGCTGTTTATCTCTTTTGATGCCTGTTGCAGCAATCAGCCATGCCTATGCTTCCTCCCCCTATGTATTATGTAACTCCAGTTTTAAAGGGTGGCCATCTGTTTACCTAATTTCTGTATTTGTGATTGATAATGTTGCCATTTTTATATTTTCCACTGTTCGTTCTCACCTGTTGATGTGTAGTTATGAAAATCTTTAATAAAACATTTTTATTTATTTATTGAAATCTAGGATTCATACCTTTGAGCAACAGCTGTTTCCATAGGTTCCACATCAGGAGACAAATACAGTGCATACAGACAAGTCATTGCTACAGGTAAATTATACCAAGTCAATTACAGGAGTAAAAATACTTGGAATTACAAATGGGTTGCATAACATTTGTCAAGTCAGGTACAATATATACCATTGTCTGGAGGAACTGGATAACAAGTGGGCCAGATAAGGCAGAGAGAGTGTAGGGAGCAGGCTTGGCAGATCTAGCAGGGATGGGAGTAGAGGGTGACAGGGTGAGAGGGAGGAGGAGGAGTAGGGGGTGCAGGGTTGGGGTAGTGTGATAGGAGGGGTAAAGAAGTAGAAGGGAAGGAATAGGTAAGTGCTAGAGGTTGTCTGCAGAGTCACATGATAGCAGGGGGTGCAAGCTAAGTGCAGGTTGCAACTGAAAACCACAGAGGGCTTAGCGGTAGCATTCACAAGTTGCGCTAGTAAGAAGTTGTTGTCATAGTTTGCACTTGTAGGGGCCTACTGTAGTGGTAGTAGTTATTTCAGGCTGAAACAGCTTTAAAAAAGATACTCCACCAGGTTTTAGCATCCCTTTTGTTAACAACGTATTGCTGGAGCTAGCGCTAATCCAAAACTAATTATGATCCATATAACTGGATTAGGTGAATCAGTGGGACTGATAATGGCATTTAAAAGGGCATGTGGGTTGCCCTCTATTTACTACACTGAAGCGGGGAACTGAGGAAATAAAGCTCTATTTGCCTGTGATGATTTCTGCAGTGCTGGACTGACTGTGGTAGCATCTCTAACTGCTACCACCACCACCATCCAGAGTAGTTAAATCATGGAAACCATGCTGCCTTAGGGACTGCTGTTTAATGGATGCATAGCTCTCTTTTTGATGTGGGTGCCCTTTGCCATGCCTATCTGCGTCCCATTGTCTTGATGGCAGAACCACATCATGCCAGCAATGCCTGGGACAGCGCTAACAGCTGCAGACATCTGGTTGCTATTAACAAGGCTGGATAAATGAGCAACTATCTGCAGATCCAAGAGGATGGCACAGTGGACCAAGATGGCACCTGGCCAAGTGCTCACAGTAAGTCACAGAAGGACAACCTCAGATTTGTTACAAGTGAAGCACTAGGGTAGAAAGTCATCAAATGATGTAATAGGTGGTCACTTCTGATTTGACTGTAAAACAGTATACTGTAACACAAAGGGTTATAAGGAGCTTTATAGAAGAACAATATGCATTTGAAAAAAGTCTAATGCTACATTTTGCCCATGGATAATAACATTAGCAAATAATACAATATATTGTATGGAGGAATTCAGAATTCTGACCTAGAGAATGTATATGCTATTTGACCTAATCATATTTAACTGTTGGTATAATCAGTTCGATTCACTATCAGAACACAGGTCAAACTCAGTAGCAATCAGTGCAATATACATTACAGAGTTATATACTGTATAATCATTAAATAAATAACTGCTGTATAATAAATATACTAGTACAGTTAACCCTACTAAAATAGATTATGTTTTATTCACCTTCACTGTGAGAGTTTTTTTTTTACCTTTCAAACTTTATAAACAATACAAGATAATATATTACAACAGTTCCTCTTGCAAAAAACAGCATGGAATCGTAAAAGATCACATGAAGGCAAGCAAAATAGACTGTTCAGTTTAAAATATATTTGAACATTACTAAAAGCCATTCAATTAAAAAAAAGTTTACAAACAAAAACAAAGCAGATCAAACAGTAAGCAGCTCTTGACTTCTTGGACCGTCTCAATTTATTGATTGCACTCAGTTCTTCATGAACATTTTATAATTCATCTAAAGACAAAAAACATCGTTCAGCAACCATGTAAAATATTCTGCCTCAGAAACACTTTATGAAATTTACACAGTCGTAAAGGATTCCTGTGTTACTTATTTCTCTTAAGTTAAACATAAGTAAATATTAAATCATTGATTTTAAAAACAAAATACATTGTACACCTCCCACTAACCCGCCCTAACAAACACTTAACTTACCCTTACATTGTAAGTATTTAAAAAGTAACATTAGCTTAAAGATTTTGTTTGTGTAGAACCTTAACATGGGAGAAAGTCAATGGTAGTTCTAGCTATTTTTCTTAGCTAGTTATTTTGAACATGCATATACGATCAATTAAAATTAATTGGGGGTACAGAAAACTATTTGGTTGTCTGTGAAAATGGTATTCACAGAAACATGTTGTGCAGAATTAGATTGGCTTGTCTGGGCAATTCTTATTTTAACTTGAATAATTGGTACTGTGAAAAACTTAGAAATAGTTGTAATTGCACAGATAAATCAGAGCTAGATATTATGCATATGTTGTTTGAATGCAAAACATGGAAACTACAGCAAGGAAAAAATATTTCCCCTTAATGCCAATGTACTTTACGCCTAATAGTATTGATTATAAAAGGTTTTTGGTAATACTGCATAGAAACATATAGAAACATAGAAGTTGATGGCAGATAAGGACCGCAAGGCCCATCCAGTCTGCCCATTTCTTTTTCTACCTTATAAATGTGCCATCGACCTTTGCTCTGTCAGTGGCCTATCTATTCATAGTCATTTGTATTGTTCCCTTATGCCTATCCCATGCCTGTTTGAAGCCCTGCACTGTATTCATAGCAATCACTTCTTGTGGTAAGCCATTCCATGAATCCACCACCCTTTCTGTGAAAAAGAATGTCCTCACATTCCCCCTTAATCGGCCCCCCTCTAATCTCATGCTGTGACCTCTTGTCCTGCTATTTTTCTTATATTTAAACATGTTAGACTCTTTCATCTTGTTAATGCCCTTAAGGTGTTTGAATGCCTCGATCATATCACCTCTCTCCCTCCTTTGCTCAAGGGTATACATATTGAGCTCTGTTAATCTGTCTTCATATGTCTTCTGATGCAGTCCCTGCACCATTTTGGTTGCATCCTTCTGGACTGCCTCAATTTGGTTAATGTCCTTGTGAAGGTGTGGCCTCCAGTATTGCACGCAGTACTCCAGATGGGGCCTAACCAGTGTCTTGTAAAGAGGGATTATTACCTCCCTCTTACGACTTGTGATACCCTACTAATACACCCTAACAACCCCCTAGCCTTACCTACTGCATTAGAGGTCTGCTTGGATGATTTCAGATTATCAGTGATGATGATGCCCAAGTCTCTTTCTTTCTTTGTGACTGCTAACAACTCCCCTCCCACCCTATAGGTGGCTTCAGGGTTTCTCTTCCCTATGTGCATGATTTTGCACTTCTTTGCATTAAATCCCAGTTGCCACTCTTCTGACCATTTTGTTAGTTTATCCAGATCTCTTCTCATTCTGCCCACCCCATCTGGATCATCTACTCTGTTGCAGATCTTGGTGTCATCTGCAAACAGACAAGCCTTACCCTCTAGTCCATCTGCAAGGTCACTAATGAAGAAGTTGAAGAGGACTGGCCCCGGAACTGATCCCTGAGGTACCCTACTTGTGACTTGCATCTCTTCTGACTGTATACCATTTACCACCACACTCTGTTTTCTGTCCGTCAACCAGTTTGCCACCCAGTTGACCAACTTCTGACCCATCCTGAGCCTACCCAGCTTATTTATCAATCTTCTATGTGGAACAGTGTCAAAAGCTTTGCTGAAGTCAAGGTAGGCGACATCAACTGCTCCCCCTTGGTCCACCACTCTGGTTACCCAGTCAAAGAAATCTATGAGATTAGTTTGACAGGACCTTCCTTTTGTAAACCCATGCTGTCTTGGATCCTGTGCCCTATGGATTCCAGGTGTTGCACTATCATTTCCTTAAGGAGTGCCTCCATAATCTTGCCCACTACTGAGGTAAGACTGACTGGTCTGTAGTTTCCCGCCTCCTCCCTGCTACCATTCTTGTGGAGCAGGATCACATGAGCCCTTCTCCAGTCTTCTGGAACCACTCCTGTGCTCAGAGACTCACTAAACAGTTCAGCTAATGGCTCTGCTAGTTCCACCTTTAGCTCCTTAAGTACCCTGGGATGTATGCCATCAGGTCACATTGCCTTATCCACCCCTGAGCTTAGCAAGCTCTTGTAGGACCCTTTCTTTTGTGAAGGGAGTAGTGCTCACCTCCCTCCCCCCTGTGTCCATGATGCTAAGCTGTGGGCCCTGCCCTACCTTCTCTTCAGTAAATACTGAGCAAAAGTATCTATTTAGGATAGATGCCTTTACTAGGTCTTCCTCCTCACATGCTCCCTTTTCTCCATTAAGCTTAGCAATACCCCCCTCTGGACTTTCTCCTTTCACTAATGTATCTATAGAAAGTCTTGTCATCTTCTTTTACTGTCCGTGCTAGTGTTTCTTCAGTTTGGGACTTTGCCTGCCTTACTGCCTTCCCTGCTTCCCTTAGGGCAGTTTGGTATGCCTCCCTATCTTCATCCCGCTGTGTTCCCTTATATTTCCTGAAGGCCAGCCTTTTGGATCTGATCTTTCTGCTACTGTATTTGAGAACCAAGTGGTTTCCTTCTTCTTTGCACTTCCTTTTCTGTCTAACACAATGGATGTTGCTTCAAGTATTGCATCCTTAATGCTTGCACACTTTGCCTGTACCCCTCACTGTATTTCTTTTTGCCAGGACTAGCTTAACTCTGTTGGCCAACTTATCAAAGTCATCTCCTCTGAAGTCCCATATTTTTGCCTTGGAATGGGATGATTTAGATGTAGTAGCCAAATTGAACCATACCATGTGATGGTCACTGGCCCCCAGGAGACCTTCTACCTGGAGATCTGTGATCCCTTCCTTGTTAGTCACTACTAGATCTAGGATAGCCCTGTCTCTTGTGGGTTGCTGTACCAGTTGTTTGAGGCCCTCCCCCTGCAGGGAATCCACTATGTGTCTAGTTCTGGCAGATGTTCCTGCTGGTATTGATCAATCTGTATCCGGCATGTTGAAGCCTCCCATTATCAGAACCTCCCCTTTAGCTGTCATGTTTTGTATATCTTCTAACAGTAATGTATCCATATATAAAAACTAAGACCTTTACTTTCTCAAAGGTTTGTATTGTCTGAAAGAGAATATCAATACAGAACATACATAAAACTAGACTTAGGGGATAGTCCTGGTGTACCCCTGTTTTAAGCTGTATTAACCTACTTCTACAGCCATTAATTGTGAGACACATCTGTGCCACTGCATAAAATAGCTTAATCCATTTCAGGAAAGGTTCTGGGATACCACAAACTTTTAGAGTTCACAACAGAAAATCATGAGATACCTGGTCAAAGGCTCTGTCTTGATCCATTGTGATTATGAGCCCTGCAATGAGATCCATATTACTTCTTTCGAAAATGTCACTGGTAGCAATCAGAGTATCTAAAATACTGTTGCTATGTAGAGCACATGATTGCATTGGAAAAATCAGCTGACCTGCAATCTGGGATAGACAGACACTCAAAATCTTTAACAATATTTTCATGTCTACATTTAAGAGGGTTTGGTGCCTCCAGTTTTGAAGTAGTTGTTTGCCACTTTTTTAAATAAAAGTATCAGCAAGGATATGCCGGCCCGCCGGCGCAGCAGTAGCACTACCACTTAACATAACATTCAATAGAATATGTAAAAAGAATAATATTGACAACTACATATGTCAATAAAATAAATACAATTAGTATTTGTAAGTATGAACTTAATTCAAAGCAGTTATGGGGTAATAAAATATGAAAAAAGGAAATATTATAAAAAGAAAGACTTAAACCATAAATCCTGATACTAAATGAATGTACTAGATGAAATGCAACAGTGATACTGCCATATCTATGTATGTAAATTAAAGTAAAAGGCATCCATTTAGTACATTGTCTCGTTTATGTGTACAGCTAACATCTATAGGGAATGCACTACCAAAGAAATTTTAATCTGATGAGAAATAAACACCCTTCAAACAACAGGCTATATAACCTGCCCCATACATGAATGAAATGGTTACTTCTATTAGAAAAGGAATCTATCAGACTAATAATTTGTCGAAATAATCGAATGTTAGCTAACCATTCTATAAAGGAATGTACATCGCTATCTATCAAATGACTAATAATTATTTGTTTTATTGATATTGTATTAAAGTTATCATTGCTTTGTCTGATAAAGATGCAAAACCCTCCACATTACCCAGAATACATCATTCCAAGCTTGAAATATTAGACTTTTCAATATCCTTTGCAGTATAAATTGCTTTCTTTGCAAACTGAGATGTTAATATGTTTTCTTGTTGTTTGTATGTTGTTATGTACTAAGATAGCTGAGCATGTCTCTATGAGTAACAGGGGGCTCAATCCCAGAGACTATCAGATACCCTTGCCCCATTTTGACTTAGTTAGGAGATCATACTTATTATACTTATCTCAGTACCTACTTACCCCTCCAGCAATGCCACCCTATAGCCGCATCGATCCGCATAACATTGACCATGGCTGAACTTATAAGTCATAGCTGGAATGTAAGGGGCCTCAACTCCCCTATCAAACACAGGCAGGTCCTGCTCCATTTACACAAACTTAAATCTCAAGTGGTATTGCTTTAAGAGACTATACTAGAAACATAGAAACATAGAAACATAGAAGTTGACAGCAGATAAGGACCGCAAGGCCCATCCAGTCTGTCCATTTCTTTTTCTACCTTATAAATGTGCCATCGGCCTTTGCTCTGTCAGTGGCCTATCTATTCATAGTCATTTGTATTGTTCCCTTATGCCTATCCCATGCCTGTTTGAAGATCTGCACTGTATTCATAGCCACCACTTCTTGTGGTAAGCCATTCCATGCATCCACCACCCTTTCTATGAAAAAGAATTTCCTCACATTCCTCCTTAATTGGCCTCCCTCTAATCTCATGCTGTGTCTTCTTGTCCTGCTATTTTTCTTATATTTAAACATGTTAGACTCTTTCACCTTGTTTATGCCCTTAAGGTGTTTGAATGCCTCGATCATATCACCTCTCTCCTCCTTTGCTCAAGGGTATACATATTGAGCTCCATTAATCTGTCCTCATATGTCTTTACAGTGCAGTCCCTGCACCATTTTTGGTTGCCCTTCTCTGGACTGCCTCAATTTGTTTAATGTCCTTGTGAAGGTGTGGCTCCAATACTGCACGCAGTACTCCAGATGGGGCCTAATCAGTGTCTTGTACAGAGGGATTATTACCTCTCACGACTTGTGATACCCTACTAATACACCCTAACACCCCTAGCCTTACCTACTGCTTTAGAGGTCTGCTTGATGATTTTAGGTCATCAGTGATGATGATGCCCAGGTCTCTTTCTTCCTTTTGACTGCTAGCAACTCCTCCCACCCTATAGGTGGCTTCAGGGTTTCTCTTCCCTATGTGCATGATTTGCACTTCTTTGCATTAAATCCCAGTTGCCACTCTTCTGACCATTCTGCTAGTTTATCCAGATCTCTTCTCATTCTGCCCACCCCATCTGGATCATCTACTCTGTTGCAGATCTTGGTGTCATCTGCAAACAGACAAGCTCCTACCCTCTAGTCCATCTGCAAGGTCACTAATGAAGATGTTGAAGAGGACTGGCCCCAGACTGATCCCTGAGGTACCCCACTTGTGACTTGCATCTCTTCTGACTGTATACCATTTACCACCACTCTCTGTTTTCTGCCCGTCAACCAGTTTGCCACCCAGTTGACCAACTTCTGACCCACCCCGAGCCCACCCAGCTTATTTATCAATCTTCTATGTGGAACAGTGTCAAAAGCTTTGCTGAAGTCAAGGTAGGCGACATCAACTGCTCCCCCTTGGTCCACCACTCTGGTTACCCAGTCAAAGAAATCTATGAGATTAGTTTGACAGGACCTTCCTTTTGTAAACCCATGCTGTCTTGGATCCTGTGCCCCTATGGATTCCAGGTGTTGCACTATCCTTTCCTTAAGGAGTTTCTCCATAATCTTGCCCAATACTGAGGTAAGACTGACCAGTCTGTAGTTCCCCGCCTCCTCCCTGCTACCACTCTTGTGGAGCGGGATCACATGAGCCCTTCTCCAGTCTTCTGGGACCTCTCCTGTGCTCAGAGACTCACTAAACAATTCTGCTAATGGCTCTCTAGTTCCTCCCTTAGCTCCCTAAGTACCCTGGGATGTATGCCATCAGGTCCCATTGCCTTATCCACCCTGACTTAGCAAGCTCTTGTAGGACCCTTTCTTTTGTGAAGGGAGTAGTGCTACCTCCTCCCCTGTGTCCATGATGCTGAGCTGTGGGCCCTGCCCTACCTCTCTTCAGTAAATACTGAGCAAAAGTATCTATTTAGGATAGATGCCTTTACAGGGTCCTCCTCCTCACATGCTCCCTTTTTCCATTAAGCTTAGCAACACCCCTCTGGACTTTCTCCTTTCACTAATGTATCTATAGAAAGTCTTGTCACCTTCTTTACTGTTCGTGTTAGTGTTTCCTCAGTTTGGGACTTTGCCTGCCTTTACTGCCTTACCTGCTTCCCTTAGGGCAGCTTGGTATGCCTCATCTTCATCCCGCTGTGTTCCTTTATATTTCCTGAAGGCCAGCCTTTGGCTCTGACCTTTTCTGCTACTGTATTTGAGAACCAAAGTGATTTCCTTCTTCTTTTGCACTTCCTTTTCTGTCTAACACAATGGGATGTTGCTTCAAGTATTGCATCCTTAATGCTTGTCCACTTTGCCTGTACCCCCTCACCTATGTTTCTTTCTGCCAGGGCTACTTAACTCTGTTGGCCATCTTATCAAAGTCAGCTCCTCTGAAGTCCCATATTTTTGCCTTGGAATGGGATGATTTAGATGTAGTAGCCAAATTGAACCATACCATGTGATGGTCACTGGCCCCCAGGAGACCTTCTACCTGGAAATCTGTGATCCCTTCTTTGTTAGTCAGTACTAGATCTAGGATAGCCCTGTCTCTTGTGGGTTGCTGTACCAGTTGTTTGAGGCCCTCCCCCTGCAGGGAATCCACTATGAGTCTAGTTCTGTAGATGTTCCTGCTGGTATTGGCCAATCTGTATCCGGCATGTTGAAGTCTCCCATTATCAGAACCTCCCTTTAGCTGTCATGTTTTGTATATCTTCTAACAGTAATGTGTATATGTCCTCCTCTGGTCTGGGGCCTGTAGACAACCCCAGTTCTTATGGCTGTCCCATTTCCTGTTTCCAGGGTGACCCACAGTTCTTCTGGCTCCTTATGTGTATTCTAAATTTCTGTAGCTTTGATATTTTCATTAACATACAGGGCCACTCTCCCCCCCTTTTTGCACCTCGGTCTCTTCTGAACAATACATAGCCAGGTACTGAAGTCTCCCAAGTGTGGTTACTGGTAAACCACGTCTCACTAATTGCTACTATGTCCAGTTTAGCCTCTGACATTATTGTCTGCAGGTCTGGAATCTTATTTCCCAGGCTGTGAGCATTTGTGTACATGATTTTCCATTGGCCAGATTTTGGTGTGTTAGTTGTTGGGTGAAGTCTGGCATTACCCCAGTGCGTCGTATGGGGAGACAAACCTTTTTTCTTACCTGGTGATGCAAATGATGGCAAACATGCTGAATTCTGTTTGACCACTAGCTGAGGGGAGGGTGTTCTTCCCATTCGACGTATGGGTGCGCACCTCTCCCCATTTGCTAGTTTAAATATTCTGCAAAGACGCCAAACTTCTGCCCCAATGCACTGACTCCCTCTTTAGTCAGATGCAGTCCTTCAAATTTAAGAACTTTCGCCCCAGAACTGTTGCCAGTTCCTACAAATCTGTGTCCTTTTCCTGGCACCAGCCCTTGAGCCACGTGTTTAGCTCCCCTATCTCCCCTTCTCTGACCTTCCGTCCATCTGCTCCCCTCTCCCAGACTGGCAGGATCTCAGAGAAGGAGATGCCAGATGAAATAGATGGTAGTTTGTCATCCAGCCTAGTCAGGTGTTCCTTGGTCTCCACAACTGACCGGCTGGCAAGATCATTAGTCCCTATGTGTACTAGGACATCAATGTTTTCTCCTGCTTTGTGAACAATTTTAGCAATGCGGTCAGTGTCTCTCCATGCTGATGTACCTGGGAGACATCTGACCATCACCCCTGGCTGGAGATGGGTATCAACTCCCCGAATCATGGAGTCTCCTATGATCAGAAGCTTTTTGGATTTCCTTTGTGCTTGTTTTGTTTTGGTTCCTGATTTGGGTGAGTTTTGTTGAACTTGCTTGAAGCCCAAAGCTTTAAAGAGGGTGGGTAGGCATAGAAGTCCACAGTGTCACCACTACCAAAAATAGAGGAGTCTCTATCCTTATACATAAGAATCTTCACTGGACATTACAAAAATCAAATCAAGATATGAGGGCAGGTGAGTCATTGCTAATTTTAACACTCCACAGGGGCCAATTACCATTCTCTACCTATATGCTCCCAACTCTGATTCACCGCACTTCTTCCACCACTTAGCCACATGCTTGAACAACCTCACAGACAGGCAATTCCCCATCTTGATAGGGGGGATTTCAACCTGACACTAAATCCAGCCTTAGAGAGGAGCCAAGGTAACCCTGAGCCTCATTCACATGCCCTCCAGGCAGTTTGTCTATGGCTCCATGATCAAGGCCTTACAGATATATGGAAACACCACCACCCCAGGGAAAAGGATGTTACTTATCACTCCCCAACACATGGATCCCTTATCCAGATAGATATGTGTCTCACATCCCAATAACTTACTCCATCTGTAATTGCAGTGGAAATCAAGCCACTGATTATCTCAGACCACGCCCCTGTCTAAATATATTTTCTAATGGGCAGCGCCCCACAAAAATCCACAAACTGGAGACTTGATCCTATTTTACTAATGGACTGTTATGTACAGCAGACCACCTTAGACTATTTTGCAGATAATGACAATGGGGCTACATCAGTAACCATACTCTGAGAGGCCTTCAAAGCCACCCTTAGAGGCAAAATAATTGGCTACTACACTTTCAGGTGAAAAGAAAGGGAAAAACTCCTGAGCAATCTAGAAACCCAGTTTAAAATGAAGGAAGCAGCTTTAAAAGCAACTCCACATAAAACCACCAGGAACTCCCCCCACAGAAAGAAATCATTGCTATAAGATACAAAATAAACACTATCACCCTGAGGAAGGTGGAGCTTGCCATTTTAAGGTTAAAACACAGATACTGGGAGAGTAGGGAAACAAATGGAAAACTATTAGCTTACCAGTTAAGAAAACAGCAATTGGAAAGACATAACCCCTCCTTGACATCTCGCACAGGCATAGCTAGCACAAATGCATCAGAGATAACTGCAACTATGTCAGACTTCTATAAGCAGCTCTACACCTCAGTTGCCTCCCCATCCTCACAACAGCTCAACAGATTCTTAGGGAAACTCCCTTTACCCAAATTTTCACCTACAAAACAATCCACCCTAGATCAACCATTCACCATCCATGAAATAGAAGCAGCGATTAAAAGCCTCAAACTAAGAAAAGCACCAGGCAATGATGGCTTCGCTATTGACTTACAGTATACCAAATATTAAACCCTCACCTAAGCCCTATACTTCAATGTTTATACACAGAACTCCCCTCCACAGGAAAATTCTCATCCTCTATGTCTACAGCCACTATTACGGTACTTCCCAAACCTGATAAAGACCCCCAAATCCCAGCAGTTACAAGCCTGTATCCTGATCACAGCCAACAGTAAAATATATGCCAAGATACTGGCCACCCACTTAGAAAAGAACCTCCCCTCCCTTATCCACCCACCCCAGGATGACTTTATGTAGGACAGACTTACTGTAGTTCTGACTATATCAGGACCTTGCTGAACCTTATGCACATTGCCTCCTCCTACCATACTTCTATAGCTGTTGTGGCAATAGACTTTGAAAAAGCCTTCAACTGTATTGAATGGTCTTCCATGTATGCAGTACTTGCACACATTGGCATAGGCCCAATCATCCTTATAGCCTTACAATCTACGTACTCAGCACTGAAAGCCCAGGTACTTACTAACTCAAATCTATGCTCCCCCTTTACACTCTCCAGAGGCACAAGGCAAGATTGCCCTCTGTCACCTCTTCTTTTCATATTAGCTATTGAACCTCTTGTGGCTGCTATTAAGCAACATCAAGGGATTAAGGACCTCTCGGCTGGTGACCAAACCTTCAAGACCCTGCTATACACTAACAATTTGTCAATGTTCATGGATAATGCAGACAAATCTATTACCCCCCTGCTGGACACCCTAAATAATTTCACATCCCTCTCGGGCCTAAAAATTAATCACTCAAAGTCCAAAATCCTACCTCGAAACAAGCTAAGCACCCCACAAGACTTCTCCAACCTTCTTCTTCACTGGGTGCCGACTAACCTGACATATTTAGGCATTAACGATAACCCAAAATTACACAACTTTTGTGATTTAAACTTTAACAGCCTGATCAATAAGATTAAGCTTGAACTGGAGAGATGGAAAGCACTACAACTTTTCATGGTTGGCAAAATAGAAGCCATCAAAATGATTACTGACCCTAAAATATTTTAACTACTTTCACATTTACCCATTCCAATAGTGCCAATATGATTCGACCAGATCAACAAAATTATAGTACAATTTTTATGGAAAGATCGTAAGCCACGCTATAGCAAAAACAAACTCAGATCCAGCTGGTGAGTAGGGGGCTGGAATCTCCGATGGTTTATTTATTTATTTAAGAGTTTTACCAGTAAGGCATACTGAGTGGTGACCCACTCAATTCCAGATGCATCCTGGGGGAAAAGGGAATGGGAGCACAAGACTTACACATAGACATAGATCAAGTAATACAGATTATAATGCATCCCTAATGAGGGCAACATAGATGGTAAAGATGCGCTAGACAAGAGAAACTTCAGGATGGCAGTTTACATAACAAGCATGTAGAGGTAACATGATATGTTTAAAGCTAGAATAAAATAAATATGTGCTAAGCATCATAAGATTACAAGCAATCTCAAACAATTGTTACAGAGCGATGTGGAAAAAGCAGTAGAACCACCTAATTTCCGACTAACAGTCACTCGTGCAAGACTAGACGATGTTAATGAGCACTAAGCAGGGGTACTACTTAGCAAGCTCCTTTGGCAGTGAAAAGCAGGAGACTCTGGACCCCTGGTGGTGCTGGGTGCATGTGCATGTGGAGGAGAAATGTGATTTTAGGAGGTGGTTCAGACGATACATGTTTGTGGTGAGTCTAATGTCTGCCGGCAACACATTCCAAAGTTTGGGCATGCAGTGCTTGAATGCCGCCTGGCCATTTGAAGAGCCCTATAGTGGAACAAAAAGGAGCCAGGAGTCATTGCTCCTGAGAGCATACGTTGGCAGTGGAAGGCTTGTGAGGGTGGATTCAAGGTAAAGGGGAAGGGATTGAGTCCTGAATTTAGCTGTGAGCCTGGCACAGTGTACCTGTCTATGGTCCTGGAGAGAGGGCAGATCTAGGGATCTGAAGAGGTCACAGTGATGAGTGAAGGGAGGGCAGTCCAGGGCAAAGTGACAGAACGAGTGGAAGAGTGTGTTGAGGCTAGCTAGGGAGGCCTTAGGAGCAGTACCGTAGACCGCATCGCCATAGTCAAGTAAAGGGAGGATCATCTTCTGAACAATTTTCTTCCAGGCAGACAGAGGGATACTAGCCTTGTTGTGATACAGTGCTCCTAGTTTTGGGTGCAGTCTCTTGTGTATTGAGTCAATGTGGGCAGAGAAGTCAAGGTGCTGGTAGAGCCAGACCCCTAAGTATCTGAAGGAGGTGCACGCCTCCAATGGAGTCCCGTCAATGGTGGGAAGACAGGGGAGGAGGGGAGTCAGGAGCATCTTTGTCTTGAGCTGAAGGTAAGGAAGACTTTTTTTTGGCATTAAGGAAACGCAGGTTGGTGCAAAACCAGTGCTGAATTGCGTTAAAGTCCTGCTGTAGTATGGAGGCCACTTCTGCAGGGGAGGGGCCTGATGCATATAGTACAGTGTCATCAGCATACATGTGAATGGATGCTCATGGACAGGCTGAGGTTAGGTCATTCAAAATTATGGAGAAGAGTATCGGGCCAAGGACTGAGCCTTGGGGGACACCAGTGCTGACAGGGAGGGGGTTAGAGGTGTGTGTGCCAATTCTTACTGACTGAGACCTGCCTGTCAGGTATGAGTGAAACCTACTGGTGGCAGCTCCTGAGAGACTGGCTCTCATAAGTTTGGTTAGTAGCAAGGAGTGGGAGATGGTGTGGAAGGCCTTTGCTAGGTCAGCAAAAATGGCTGATGTGATGTGACCTTTATCCATACCAGTGAGAATGGCTTTGGTTAGCCTTAGTAGGGAGGTAATTGTTGAGTGCATCTTCCAAAATCTGGACTGGTAGTGGGTGAAGAAGAAGGACAAGTTAAGAAAGGAGGAGAGCTGGGCTAGTACAAGGTGCTCCTGCAGTTTGGCCAGGATGGGGAGTAGACAGATAGGGCAGTAGTTGCCTGGTGAGGAGGGGATCACCACTTTTGGGGAGGGGGATGACACATGCTTCCAGTCTGAAGGGATATCAGCCAGTGTAAAAGAGAGATTAAAGAGAGCCATCAGTGGGGTGGCAATCGCTGGGGCAGACAGACGTAGCATTTTGGCATCCTGTCCTGCAGGGCATTTGCATTTGGTGGTGTTAAGTGCCCACAGTGCTTTTAGCACTTCAGATGGGGTAACCAGGTGGAAGGAGAAGCAGGAGGACAGGGAGGTGAGCGGCATTTGCAGGAGTGTGCTTGTACAGGGGCAAGGAAGAGAGGATAGGAGAGAGGCTACACAACTAGTGAAGATGGTGTTGAAAGCAGAGGCCACATCACTTGGTTCGGAGATGATGGACCCATGGACATTGAGGGAAGGGGTGGGTGGCTGGGAAGGGGGGATAGTACTGATTTTACTGTTTTCCAGAATTTAATTGAGTGGTTGAGGTTTGCGTTGAAGGCTGCCTTGAAGTAATTGGCTTTGGTCTGTCAGATGAGTTTGGTGCAGGAGTAACGGAGTGTGTGGAAGAGTTGGAGTGCCACCTAGGTGCCTGTAGCTTTGTACGTTTTCCACGCCAGGTCCCTGGTGTGTAGTTGCTCAATGATGCGTGCTAAGACCCAGGACAGATGGGCACCCCTTACCCGAGTCCTTCAGAGAGATGCGTCGGAGTCCCACACTGTGAGGAAACTGGACTTGAAGAAGTCAAAGGCACTGTCAATGGAGGGTGCACTGGGGATGAAGGACCAGTCAATGTGTGTCAGGTCATTTAAGAGGGCAGCAAGATTGAAAGCATTGTACGATCTAGTGAGCAGCGTCCATGGGAGAGGTTCTTTGGGTCTGTGTATTTTACAAACCACGTAGATCATGTGGTGGTTGCTTAGGGAGTCTGGAAGTAGACCAGCCTCGATTATGCGATGGGGGTGTGAGGTTAGGGCCCAGTCCAAGTGGGAGTGGTTCTATGATTTGAGATTTAGGCGGGTAGGTCACAAAATAAGCTGAGTGAGGTTTAGTGCATTGATCTTACTGTAAAGCTTGGAGCTGGTGTTGGCGAGCCAGTTATAATTGAAATCCCAGAGGATAAGTAACTCGCCTGCCATTGCATAAGACTTTAGGGTGCCCAGGTGTTCCAGTATGATGGGCAGGGGGTGTCAGGGGTGCAGTAGGAGCCAGTTGCATATACAGGGGCAGAGTATGGTAGGGAGAGTTTGATTAATAGTGTGTCTATGGCCTGCATAGGCAAGTAGAGCTGGACCGGGGTGAACTGGAGCTTGGAGGAGATGTGCATGGCAATGCCTCTGCCCTTTTTTTTCTCCTGCTGGTCTAGACGAATGAGTGAGTAGCTCAGGGATGCATTCCGTGTCTGGGGCTTCAACCAGGTTTCAGAGATACTCAATACATCTGGGCTTAGTGAAAGTATGATTGGTTGCAGAGCTGTAAGTTTGCTTAGAATGCTGCAAATGTTGAGGTGCGCTACTTTTAGTCCTCTGCGTAGAGTAATTGAGACTGGGAGGTTGGGAGGGCATGGACCTGGGTTCAATTCTATGTCTCCAGCGAGGAGGAGCAGTACCACCAGCAGCTATTTAGTTTTGTGCATAGTTCATTGGGGCTTGCAAAGGGCTGAGAGTTTCTGGGAGTGGTGCAGAGTGACGTTTAAACCAAAGATGTAAAGGACTGTTTCGCTGAAGTGAAAAGAGGGTGGCAGAATGGCTGGGCTGAGTACCCAGTTGTTCAGTGGCAGAGGTGTAGCTGCCCATGGGAGGAGGATGTGTGATGGGGAGAAAGAACAGTTCTGGTATCTACTGTAGGAAGGTTTGGCTCTATTTGATGGTTTGAGGCAGGTGGAAGGTAATTTAGGGGTATGAATATGTATATTACAGAGAGAAAAAAAGACATCCTGTTGCTGCAGGGTTTCTATCAGGGAGCTGGATGTAGCGGCTGCTAGTGGTGAGAGCAGATAAACTGCTAATGAGAGAGAGAGAGCCTATAGGTTATTTCAATCACGTGGTGAGAGCTATATAAGCCTTTGCTCACCAAGGGTGGTGGTGAGGGTGGTGGGGCAGCCAGGCACATAGTGTGCAGCGGGGCTCAGACACACACACAGGTCAAAATAAATATTTCTGGCACTCCTCCCGAGTTGCGATCACCGCACCTTCAGTGGGGCTCTCGGGGGCTCATGGTGCTGCGAGTTGGGGGAGGGCAGGCTTCGATGGCCCTCACGAGCACAGCTGAGGATGAAAGAGAAAGCATCTTTATATGGTGGCAGTAGGAGGAGCAATTACTGATTTGAATTACACATGCTCCTTAGGACTTTTTGAGTAATTTAATTTAAAAAATTCAAAAGGCATGCTGTAGAAAGATGTAATGCTTTTAGGCACATACACTAAGCGGGCTTAAAGGTCCAGGAACATAGCTACAGTAAGCACCTAGTGATTTCCCAGAGAGTAGCTTGCCCCAAAATGGTAACGTTAAATTAATTAAACATCTCAGGCCCAAGGAACAGACACAATACAAAATACCTTAAAGGTCCAGGAACGTAACTATAGTAAGCACTTAGTAATTTCATGGAGAGTAGCTTGCCCCAAAAATGGATAAGTTAAATTAATTAAACATCTCAGGCCCAAGGAACAGACACAATACAAAATGGCTACATAAAGCTATCAGCATTGCTGGGTCGACTAAAATGTGGAAGGTATTCCCCCCCTTTTTTTTTAGTTTAAAAATTGGCACCAAAAGAAAGTCTCTTGGTTCAGACAGACATGCAGGTCAAATAAATATCTCTGGTGCTCCTCCAAGTTGTGATCACTGTACCTTCACTGGGGCTCTCTGGGGGTTTCACGGTGCTCCAAGTTGGGGATGGCAGGCTACGATGGCTCTCGCAACCACAGCTTCAGTGGGGCTCTCTGGGGGGGCTCGCAGTGCTCTGAGTTGGGGGAGGATGGGCTGCGATGGCCTTCATGGCCACGGGGTACTATGGGGCCTTTAGAAATGCACAAAGCATAAAATGGGTGAAAGCACATGACCACCCCCCCAATGGACACAAATTGAATCCACTTTTTGTGGGCAAATCAACCCCATAACTTACCTACTCAGGAAGCGGAAATGTACCCCTCACCTTCCCTCTACCATCAAAGCATCCTTTTCAGCCTGGGATAAATCCAACAAGTGGGTGCAAGCTGACCTATCTAATCTCTTTTATGTGCCCTTATGGCACAACCACTCCATAACTACTGTATAGCAGATTCATGCCTGCACTGGGCAGACTGGTGGAGAAGGGTATCCATAATTTGGCAGACATTTTAACGCAACATACTACTACCCTTGACTCTTTTTAAAATCTACAAATAAGATACCAACCCCCTCAATTTCTGGAAATGCCTCCAACTACGAAGCTCAATAGCCCGGCATCTTAAAACCCTGGCAGCCCCATCCCCACCCAAGCCTCCATACCCCTCGTACCGAAATGGATCAAAACCACACAGGGAAGGGCAGGCCTCATATACCGCTATATCAGGGACAGCATACCCAATCAAACAGCATCTGCTAAACAATACTGGGCTGTGGCCCTTCAAGCTTCTATCTCTAAGGAACAATTACATCAATGCTGTCATATGGCTCATGATCTCATAAAAGTCCCTAAAAGCCACCTGATCCAAAACAATGTGTTGCATTGTTGGTACCACACATCCACAGCCTTATGTGCAGCTAAGATTATACCATCACACAACTGTTGGAGGTGTGCCCAACCACATGGGGACTTATACCATATTCTATGGAGCTGCCCCCATATCACAACCTTTTGGGCAAACATCATAGCTAACCTTTCTACCTTACTAAACCAACCAATCTCCCCCTCCCCAGGGCTGTTCTTTATTGGGCTGGACGCAAATTCTAGGCCTCTACCAAAACACCAGAAAGCACTAATACTACAAGCTAGCATAGTAGCGAAGAGACTGCTTTTCCAGAAATGGTGTACTGTGGACATATCTACCACAAATGAATTTCTCAGCCGCCTATCCCAATTAGCCTTCTACGATCACCTATCCCATATCTCTAATAACACTGTACAGACCCATCTCCATACCTAGGAATCCTTCTACCTTTATCTGAGCACCAACAGCACCCAAAACAATACCAGTGCCTTAACCTATCCCACACAGGGAACTGGGTGAAACTCACCTAACTAGTCCTACCACTTCTAATATTATCTCATAGCCTTAACACACTGGGCTGGATATTCAAAAGGGTTGCACAATGCGCAACAGGGTTGCACCAGTGCAAGTCAGAAAATGCGCCATTCTGTGATATTCAGCAGGAGGCAGTTGCGCCACTGAAAACATGCTGAGCAACAGCGCAATGATAATGAAGGCATGCACAACCGAAGGGGGTAGAACCATATATAAAGTGCACAGTGCGATGTTCAAAGACTTGCGCAATGCGCAACAGTGGAGCAGGTGGAAGTTGTGCCATAGCAGAAATGAGCCAAAATAAAAAGGAGCAAGGAAGAGGCGCAAGAACGCTACAGGCAAGCCACATGAGGCAGGGAGAGAGACAGAGCAAGAGGGAGAAAGAGGGCAGGCCAGGGAAACAACAGAATAGGGGCAAGGGAAGGTGTGTGGGGCCACAGAGAGCAGAGGCCAGTAGGTGTACCCGGTGCAGTGGAGGTAGCAGTCAGGACAGCAGGGGGAACAAAGCAACAACAGCTAGGGGGTGAACACAAGCCAGGGACATGGACAGTGCCACCTTCCACATGGAAGCTGTAATGGGGGGGTGAGAAGGCATGCTGCAGAGGGACGTGGTCATGGAAGGGACCATCAGCGGTACGCCCCCAACAGGCAGTACCGAGACCGCACCAGCTTTGAGCTGTACTCAGATGTCGAGATTGTGGGCCGGTACCACCTGAACAGGGCAATACTGAGGCGGCTCTGTGAACTGTGCAGTGATGTGATGCAGGCACCCACACGACGGAGTCATGCCCTGTCAGTGGAGACAAAGGTAACAGCCTGCATGTGCTTGCTCGCCACGGGTACCTTCCAGAGACCAACAGGGGACACCACAGGCCTAACACAGTTGGCCACATCACACATCCTCATCCAATTCCTCAGTGCACTGCTGCCATATGCTGTGGAATACATCCATTTCCACAGCACTGTGGTGGAGCACACAGCAAACATACAGGAGTTCCACAGGGTAGCACGTATGCCTGGCGTACTAGGGGTGATAGACTGCACCCATGTGGCCATTCACACACCACCTGGCCCCAATGGGGCCACCTATATGAACCAGAAGGGATATGCCAGTGTCAACTGCCAGGTGGTGTGTGATGCCAGTGTGTGCATCATCAAAGTCTGTGCCATGCACCCTGGGGGAGCACATGATTCCTTCATATGGTACCAGTCAGCACTGTGCCATCGATTCAGGAGTGGGGACATCCCCACAGGTCATCTAGTGGGTGAGTATGCATGTAGAACTGACAAATTGTGGGCAAGGGGGGGTAAGCCACAGGTGCCATGGGTGTGGCACACAGGGTTTGGGGCAGTCTGAGCCTGAACAAGACACTAACCTCCACTATCTCCACACAGGTGACAGTGGATACCCACTCCATCTCTGGCTGCTCACAACCTACCGGCGGCCCACGACCCCATCGCAGCAATGCTTCAATGAGGCACATGCCACCACATGCAACATCATTGAGTGGGTGTTTGGGATGCTGAAGGCTCGTTTCCGTTGCCTGGACACCTCTGGTGGTGCCCTACAGTATAGCCCCTCAAAGGCCTGTGGGATATTCCTGGCTTGTTGTATCCTGCACAACATGGCCAAAGACTGTGGGATAGCCATACAGGTCAAAGAGGGGGACAGCGATGGGGAAGACGGTGACGCCGGTGATGATGGAGATGGGCAGCCCCTCCTTGGATGATGGGACCCCCGACTGATCCGGCTGGCCCAGCTGCACCGGGACACCATCACAGAGGAGCACTTCAGCCAACACAGGTAAGTCATGGGGCCATGTGCAACCACCAGTGACTAGGGCACAACCCACATACACACAGGGAAATACACCAGGGGTGCATGACGGCAAGGGAAGTGGCAGGGCACAGAAGCACACACATACAACCAGGGAGGGGTGAACAGTAACACACCATATGGATGGACACACAGACACACGCACACACAATAGGCACAAAGTGCACAGGGGTCAGGTGCAAAACAGAGCCAGAACACAGACACTAGCAACATACATGTCCACAGGCCACCATGCCCACTGACTGTCTATGTGCGTGTGTCAGATGCTGGGCACCATCGCACTTTGGTGTACAGCTCAATGCAGGCATCATCATGCACACACACCTGTGGACAGCAGTCAGAAGGGTGTGCAGGTGGTCCGTCTGTCTGCGTGTAGGGCTGGGCACCCACCGGTGCACTGCCCACCAAAACACACAATGCACACAAGGCAGCACCAGACAGGGCCTGCACTGGGAGACAGCTCAGTCTTGCGGCACAGTGCCACGTCCACCTCAGATGCGTGGGCGGCCCCGCTGAGACCCAGCAGCACTGGCAGGCTGAGCACAGGCCTCATGGGGTGGCACCGATGGTCCACCAGGGGTTCCACTGCATGAACGTGACTGTGCCCGCACAGGTGTCTGCAGCACACTGAACATACCTGCACCAGGAGTGCTCGGGATGCCCACAGCTGAACCTGGCATCGACAGGGTGGGTGTCGCACAACACCGGAAATGGGGAGTGGATAGTGAACTGCGTGGTGTGAGTGACACATGGGCACCTGACTGTGTGCCCATTGTGGCCACGACAGCGATCAATGCCTGTGTTAGCCTGTCAATGGCAGCGGTCACATCCACCCGCAAATGGTCAATTTGTGACAGGATCCTATCAGTGTCCCTGCTGTGTCGCTCCTCGGCCCACTCCAGAGCCACACACAGTGCCTCCATGGACATTGCAAGCTGCATCTGCTGCTGTACTGATGCCTGCAGCAGGCAGGTGTGCTAATCAAAGAGGTCATCTGCCACATCAGCAACCTGTCCCTCGGGGTATGGAAGGTCCTGATGTTCAGCACCCCTTGAGGGTGGGCACTGCTCACCAGGACCAGGTATGGGCAAGTCCACAGGTGGTGCACAGACACCACCGCTGAACCTTGTACCCCCAGTCCCTGTGGGTGACTGCTGCTGCTGCCGCCCCTCTGCCTGCTGTGCCCAAGGGATCTGTTGTTCCACCGCTGTGGCCACAACAGTGCCACTGACCTGACCAGCCACTGGTGCTGCCCCACCAGTGCTGACAGGTGCAGCCTGGGACTGTGCTGACATGCTGGCTCACACGTCGGAACCAGCCAGGTCCATGGGTGTGAGCTGGCCTGCTGTGTGTCCATTCCGTGGCACACACATGTCAATGCCCATAATGGTCATTGCATCATCAATGGTGCAGATCTGTGCCACAGCCACAGTGTGCTGGCATGCTTGGATGCTAGACCGCTGAGACACAGGAAGGGCCCCCCTACACCTGTCTCAATGACATCAGTGTTGGCAGCCAGGTGTGCCCACTGTTGCAGTGCACGCTGGCTACCTGCGGAGGTGGATGGTCCCTCCTCCAACTCCAGATGGCTGTCCGCAGTGGACAGACCCTCCACCGCTGACCCTTGCAGATGCACAGGATCTGTAACAGAAAGTAAGGACACGTTAGTGCATGTGATCTACCTTCACCCCCCCACAGACCATGACGTACCATGCAGTGATGGGCTACCACCTGTCTGGAAGCCACCTCATGGAATGCTCTCAATGGCACTGCGCTGCATGCTTGCAGTGAGCCTGTCCTCTGCCGGAGTCAGCTGCATCACCTCAGGCTGGCTCCCGCCTGTTGCAGCACGTGCCGCCCTGATGGCAGCCACATTCTCCTTTACCGTCCTCCTGTCGGTACCCATCTTCTTCTCACACTCCTGCACAGAGCACTGGTGGCTGCTGTGCAGATTGACAGCACGTGCCACCCCCTCCCATGCAGCAGCATGGGCCTGAGGGGTGCCCTGCCATCCACTGAGCAGTGGCTCATGATCCAGGTAGGCCTCAAAGAGTGCCTCCATCTCAGCCTTAGTAAAATTAGGCCTCCTCTTCCACCCACCATTGTCCTCCTCACCCAGTCCTTGCTCGGTCATTTTTCAGCCTGTATGGGTGAGAGTGGTTACCTGTGACTGTGCAGCACAAAGCAAGTCCCTGAGACCACAGTCCAGAACAGCACACAGCATGCAACTCACCTATAAACTATAGTAACCGAATATGGCCACTGCAGAACAGCGTCACATTTTTATAGCGCAATCCATGCAAATTAGGTGTGGAGCAACTTTAATGAGATGCAAATCGCGTTGCTGCACCATTGAATGGCTGATCGGATGATTTGCATATGACGGCTGAATATCGCGCTGTTGCGCTTTGTGCAATTGTATTGAACGTGCGGAGCCAAAAGAGCAGTTATGTGGCTGCGTAGTACACCACACTGCACATGCCCAGGTAGCTTACACAGGCATCTGCTGCGCTGATGACGTGTAGTGTGCAGTTGGCAATTCAGGGCACGACCACCATTGTGCCAGTGGCGCTACGGCGAGGGTCACTACATGGTGCTGTGGCACAACTGCACAATAGTTCACTGTGGTGATGGCACACAGGCAACCAATCGTGCTAGATGCATAGACGTCCGATGGCGCTGTGCGTGGCCTTGCGCCAGAGACCCATGACCCTGTGCCCGACCTTTGCCCCCTTGGCACCATATGTCTGGCATGGCTGCAGCTCTATCGCACTGTTCGGTGACAGCGCGATAGGGAATGGTGGCACTGTACCAACAGTGAGATAGGGAATGGTGGCGATGGACTGCGCAGCACTTCCATGTGGGGTTTGCGCCATATTGTCTACTATAGCACTAGAGATGGCACGCAGGAGAGCCCCTCAGTGGAGTGCCCTTGAGCTGGCCAACCTTGTGGCCATTGTGGAGCCACACTATGGCCCACTGTTTGGTGAGGTGTCACTGGACAGGGCCAGGACCCAGGTCTGGCAAGAGGTGGCCACTGGCCACAGGAGGATGGCCAAGCAGTGCAGGCACCGGTATGGGGACCTGAGATGGAGGGAGCTGGAGCAACTGGCACGTCTGTGGTCACGTGCCAGGAGGGGCGTGGTGTCTCGTCCAGGTGGGTGATACATCTACACACCTGTATGGTCCATATGGGTAACACTGTCTTATGTGTCCAGCACATAGGGAGGGATAGTCTAGGGTTGGCTGTGACGGTGTTTACAGGGTATGGGATGGATGGGTCTGGCTGGGTGGTGGGCACACACATTGGGGCAGGGGGAATATGCTTTGGGTTTGTACTAATGTGTTTCTCTCCTTTTGTCTCCCACAGGCATGGCAGAGCTGAGGAGGGTTACGGAGCAGCAGCAGAGAGTGGTGGACGCTGCACGGGGGCGTGTCAGGGACCAACCTCAATGCCAGCAACAACCCGATGAGGGTGAGTGCCATGACACCATGATTGCTATTGCATGCTGTGTGACAGGGTGGGAAGCAGGGCATGGCTACCATCCATGGACACCACTGCCATGTATGTGACATGTGACAGTCAGCACTGTCCAGTCGCACTGCATGTCTGGGAGTGCATCAATGGTGGTCCATGCATGCACTGGGCACATGGCTGCGCACTGCCTGCCCACCGTAGCAGCCACGCTAGTGTACGGCCTTGGTTGTGCTTGGACATGGGAGTGTGTGTGTGTGCAGGGTACAGATGGCTGTTGCTTGCTGGGCATGTCTTGTGGACATGGTCACTGTGGGTGGTGCACACCATCACAGGAGGTGGCACATGGCTGTATGCCATGCATAATGGGTGGGCTGCAGGGGGATGGACAGTCACACCCATTGACTCTGATCCCTTGTCCTAGATGTGCGGATACTCCTGTGGATTGAGCGGTCCATCCAGGATCTGGTGCGCATGGTGCAAGAGTCCCTTGCCATCCTGAGGGATGTCCATCAGCATGGGGTGAGGAGGAGGAGGCAACCCCAAGGAACAGCCCCAGGCAGCGGAGGAACAGGCTGGATGCCAGTGACCACGGACAATCTTCCCCCTTTGACCGACCCTCACACCTCGCCTTCCCTCTCCCATTTGTTCACCCCTGCCCCTTACCCACCCCCACCTTGTTCCTGTCCCTCCACCCCATGTTTGTAAATATTTGTACATAGTTGTTGTTGTTGTGTTATATATTTTCTAATACAGATATTTTGATATGAATACTGTGGTGGTCTCTGATTTGCAGCTGGCCATAGGTGCTCAGTTGCAGTGGTGTGCATGGCATCTGGGGTGGTTCAGTCATGGGTATGTGTGTGCATGGGGAAGTGTCTCTGGTGTGGGAGTGTCTATCAGTCGGAATCTGTGGTGTGTGTTGTTCTCTGTGCATTGTATTACTGTGTGCAGTGGTCCATGGTGCCTGCTCTGTGTCCATTGTGCCCCTGTCAGCCTGTCCTTGGCCTGTGCAGCTGACACCCTTGCATGTCTGTGGCCTGCGAGGTCCACTGCCTTGTCAGTGGTGGCTGTCCCTGCAGGTCATCCACTGTGACCATCACAATGCTGGGTTGCCTCCTGTTTCTGGTGTGGTGCATGTTTGCCTCAGGTGACACTGTGGCCTCCGCAGTTGCTGTCCCACCTCCATGCTGTGGCTTGTGTGTGTTGCAGGGCTGTGCACCACTGTCTGTGACTTGTGATCCAGGCATATGCTGGTGGCATACAGGGCCACAGTTCATGCACAGGGTGGGTGTCACCCCTGTGCCATGGTGGACTGCAGGCTGTGTGTGCACAGTTTACATGGGCCCACACTGGGGGCTTGGTTACCACACTACTGCGTCCCTGTGTTAGTGTCCCTGAGGGTATGGGTGTGTGTTTTCCCCTGCACTGTGTTGCATCCAGTGTGCTGCATGCTTCCATGCACCACTGTGGGTGTCTGTGCTGGCTGCTGTGGCTCATGGTGGGTCGCGCTGTGACACTTGTCTACTGTGCAGGGTGCTGTATCAATGGCAGTAGTGTCAGGGACATGCCCTTTCCCATGTGGGGTACCTCTTGTGGTGACACATGTTCAGTCTCTCAGCTGTGCCTCAGGGGGATTGTGCATGTTGGTACTGTGTCTGCCATTGTTGCATTGCCGTGTGCTGCCACCCACGGCTGGGTGCTCATGGTGGGTCTGGCTTGTATGGTTCTGTGGTACACGAGGTTGCAGTGTGACAGTGGGGGTGGTGGTATGCATGGGGATTCCTGCAGTGGTGGTCACTGCTCATGGGGGGTGTCTTGGGGTCACGGTGCAGGGTGTGCTGTGCACTGGGGGCTGCTGTGCCATGGGATGGTCTGCCCTCCTTGTGTGGCAGTCTCAACTTGCTGGTGGGTGTGATGGGGCACCATGGCCCAGCTGTGCTTTGTTTGCTTGTCCCCATGGGCCGGTGGATATTCCATCCCTCCACCAGTTGTGCTGTGCTTGGGGTGTGGGGGTGCATTGTCAGTTCTGCAGTGCATTCCTGTGCCCATCTGTGGTATAGGTGGTGGGCCCCTTCCTACCTCCCTGGTTGTGCAGTTCCATTGCTCTGCTGCTGGGGGGCTCCCCACTTGTGCTATGGTGCCTCTGGGCTGCTCAGCTGGGCAGCCCTTGTTGCGCTATAGTGCATCGTATCTGCTCAGCTTCCTCTTCCTAGTTGCGCTATGGCGCAAGTTGTGCGATATTCAGATGTTGGCTGTTAACGCAATTTGGCTTGCCCCTTTTTTGAATCTTGCATCTATTGTGCATGGGCTCAATAGACTTGTGCTTGCTACTGCTATTACGCAATTTTTGGGCATAGTTTGAATATCCAGCCCATTGCCTATAGGGTGCTCTGATAATGCTCATGGGATGACCCTTCATATACCCTTGCTGAATTTCTCGAGCTGAAATTTTTCGTGCTCAGCTGAAAGCTTTAAAAATGTACATACTGTAGTTAATTGTTTTTTGTATCACAGAACTGTTATACTCCCTAAATACCACAATTAAACCAGTTTAAACTAGATGAATGTGCATACTAAGGAACAATAACTTTTTTTGTCAATAGTTCAGTATTTGTCATAATCTGTTAAGCAGTAATGTAGACACAGCCATTTGTACGCATTTTCTACCAAATAACAGTTTGCATACCAATTGTGTTCTAGTATTAATGAGTGAATGTTATCTATCAAATACTCAAGCTTCACTATGTACTGCAAGTAATATCCTTTCCCTCTACTCCTCTCCTGTAAAAGTGCAATATAGTATAGTACTGCATATTTGTTCTGGCACTGTTTCAATCCATGTACTTGTACTGTGTAATCCCATGATTGAGCCTCTGTATTTTCTTTTGTCTTGTATATGAAAAATACCAGTAAAAAATTTAACTTCAAAACCAAAAAAAGAAAATGGACTTTTTATTTCCTGGTACCTCACTGGCTGGTACCCTTCCCAGAAGGGGACATTAACTTTCAATAGATGCCCAGGAAATAAAAGGTACCAGCCTATAGTGCCCCTTCACCCAATAAAATACCCTAGTACCCACCCTGCCTCCTAATTGGCCAAAACAACCTCATTTGAATTTCAAAAAGCCACCATTTTTTCCCTCGCTTCGCAAGAGATACTGTCCCCCCCCCCAAAGCTACCTAGTTCAGTGACACCTCCCTAACAAAACTACAGATCAACCTCTACTGGGCTTATTCTTGGCTACCTTTGTTTCCTCTTATCTTATGCCCCATGATTGCACATAGCCTGGCTCTCAGACAGCCGACCATGGTCTTGCTCTTTCCTCCTTCAGCTGGACGCCCACTCGCTACTGAAAATGAAACTGCTTGCCATGTGTACCAGTTTCACACACTCTACTTGCATAAACTGGCTCAGCTTTCACTACCGTTGCACACCCCTCCCAACAGCAAAGAATGAGTCAGTGCCAGCACACACACTCACCGAGAACTCTTTTTTCTTAAATTTTTCTTTACTTTTTTTATTTGTATTTATACAGTACCTTTCTTACTGCCCTAACAGTCACATCTGCAGTACTATCAAACAGAAGCTCCAGACACCATGCTGCAGCTTTCCCTGAGTGCAGTTAAATCCATAGAACCACTCATCAATTAAAAAGTGAAACCAGTCCAGCAAGTCACAGAGAGCTGTTTCTGCTGTCGAGCCCCCACATCTTATGCCATCAATGCACTGTTTACAGTGCTATTTATACATTTTTCCTTCTTTATCATTCCAGTGTTGTATTTTGTTTTTAAACCAGGTTTTCAAGTTCAAAACAGTGGCACAGTGCTAAGTGCTACAGGAAACAGAAATAAAGAAAAAAAAAGAAGCATCGGGTGCAATCTGGGCTAGGGGAGACAAGGGATATATGTACATTTCAT
Source organism: Neoceratodus forsteri (assembly GCA_016271365.2). Taxonomy (NCBI): domain Eukaryota; kingdom Metazoa; phylum Chordata; order Ceratodontiformes; family Ceratodontidae; genus Neoceratodus; species Neoceratodus forsteri. The sequence continues at coordinate 270,258,442 of CM028132.1, read as the reverse complement.
GATACATGGTATACAAAACATTGACTCAATATATAGACTGGCAACTGCATTGCACATGGCAATAGCACAGGAGGCATAACAGATTTACTAGCACATGGCATGTAGAATACAAAGGTGCCTCATGCATACATACAGTGAAGTAATATACAGAGTAGGCTGCTTAGATATATAGGATACATGGTAAGGTATGGGTGAAAAGGGAGACAGAGCTCAGAGTAAGTGCAATTGCGGGCTAGAGTACAATGCTAGGTTAAGTTGTGGGAACAGGTGGTGTGAGGTAGAAGGCATAGCTGAACTTTAACAGTAGAGTAAGAGGGAGAGTTCCATAAGGGGGGTTGAGAGTTCCACAGAAAGGGGAGGCAATAGTTTTAGGCAGATATGCCAAAGTTGGAAGATGGAGTAGGGCATGAGAAAGTGCGTGAGTCTCTAGATTGTAGGGAATAGGTAGACATAGGGGCAGGTGAGAAGAGGGAGAAGATGTATAAGATGGGAGCAGGTTGAACCAGAATTTAGAGATGAAAGATACAGAGTGGGTGAGATGTCTATGTGAGAGGGGAGAAAGATCCAGACAGGAGAGAAGGGAACACTGATGAGTCCAGTTTGAGGCAAAGCGACAGAAGACATAGAATAGGGAATCAAGGCAAGAGAGAGAGAGAGAGGTGGAGGGAGGTGTGCCATAGACAATGTCTGCATAATCAAAGACTGACATAATTGACTTTATCAAGAGTTCATGGCATACTGGGAGGGGTAGAAAGTCTTTGTTTTGGTATAGGACTCCTACCTTAGGGTGAAGTTTGGATTTAATGTAATCAATGTGTAGAGAGAAGTTCAGGTCAGGATCAAGCTAGATGCTAAGGTATTTGTAGGATGGGGCCACATTTAGTGGAGTGCCATTAAGGGAGGTGATAGGTGGGGTGAGATTTGTTTTAGCTAGTCTTTGGGAAGTGCAGAAGGTCATAGAGACAGTTTTTGTAGTATTTAGTTTAAGCTGTTTAGAGATGACCCAAGCTTGAACAGAGCTGAAATCTTGTTGAAGCTTACAGTGTATAGTGACAAGGTCCAAACCAGATGTGAACAGTATGGAGTCATCTGCATACATATGGATGAGGAAGAGCAGGTGGATGAGAGATTATTGATGAAAACTGAAAACAGAATAGGGCCAAGTATGGACTCTTGGGGGACACCTGCCAGGAAAGGGAGAGAAGGGAAGAAGTTTGCTATTTTAACTGACTGGTGTCTATCTTTTAGATAAGAATTGAACCACAAAATAGAAGGAGGGATAAGCCCTGTGTCACTGAGTGAATTTAGAAATAAGGGGTGGGATACGAAGTTGAAGGCTTTAGCTAGATCGATGACGACGGCAGCAGTGAGGTGGCCTTTATCAATAGCAGATTGGATGTGACCAGTAACATGGAGAAGGGAGGAGATGGTGGAGTGTTTTTTTTTTTCTAAAGCTAGACTAGTAGGGGGAAAATAAATTAATGGAGTTTAGAAAATTAGAGAGTCTGGAAAGAATGAGGTGTTCCTGTAATTTTGCAAGGACAGGTAGAAGAGATATAGGGTGATAGTTACCAGGTGAGGTGGGATCACCTACTTTGTGGAGGGGGATGATGAAAGCTGATTTCTGGCCTTTCAGAACTATGCCTGAGGAAAAGGATAAATTTATGATGTGGGTGAGGTGGGGGCGATGGCAGGGACAGAGATACATAGGAGACAAGGATGTAGCCCATCAGAGCTTGATTTGGATGGGTTTAGTGATAGTAGGGACAGTAGGACTTCTGGTATGGAAACAGGAGCCAGCAAGAGTTTCTAATTTTTTGTGGGTGCTGGGGAGGGATTAGGGGTAGTCGGTGGGGCAGAGGTCAGACTGGGGGAAGCACAAGTGGTGTAGTAGGTATTTAATGTTTCCGTAACTTGTATGGGGTCCGTTATGTCAGCACCATTCTGCTTTAGTGTAGGGGTGTTGGACTGGGGAGGAGGGTTGACAATGGAGTGTACTATGTTTCAGAAAGAGGAGGTGTCTGCGGTGCTCAAGCAATGTTTAAAATAGTCTGCCTAGGCACGGCGGATAGCCTGAGTGCAAGCATTCCTCACAGTACTATACACTCGTCTTGAGTTAGGAGTTACAGAGGTTTTATAGGTGGACCAGGCTTTGTCTCGGGCCTTGCAGAGTGTGACTATGGGTGCAGTGATCCAGGGGTGGTGGTGCTTCCTAACCCTGACTTTTTGTAGGGGGCCTAGAGATCCCATATACTGTTGAGAATTCTGGTGAGGTGGATTAGGGCAGTATCAACTGTGGCCGCAGAGTAGACTGGGAACCAGTGTGCATGATGAAGGTCAGAGAGGATGGAATTTGTGTCCAGTGAGTTTAAAGAGCATGTTTCAATGTATTTTGGAGCGGATTTGGGTAGATGTGTTTTCTTTACACAATAGGTGATGCAATGGTCACTTAGAGATGGGTCGAGGACACCTGATGCTGATATGCGGTAAGGATGGGATGAGAGAATCCAACCTAGGAGTGAGTGGTTTGAGGATCTGGTGCTATAGCAGGTTGGTTCCATGATTAGATGGGAGAGGTTCAGGGATTCTAGCTTGGCTATTATGGACTTAGATGAGGGGACCAGCCAGTGGAGGTTGTAATCTCCAAGGAGTAATAGTTCGCCTGAATGGGCCAAAGGGCAGACAGCAGAGATGCATACTAGGAGGGCATCTTGACTGAGTCGGGGGGACATGTAGACTACTCTGATGATGGTCGGGAGTGAATGGGGTTAGGAGAATTTGGTAAGAATCAGCTTGTGGGACCTGACAGTGGATTCTTTTTTCAGTACTGAAAAGGAGAGTTGGTGTCTTACAATCATAGCTACACCACCACCTCTTTCCCCACGGTCTTGCTGAATGGTATGGTAGCCTGGGAAGGAGATACATGAGTCTGGAGTTTTAGCAGATAGCCAGTTTTCAGAGAGGCATAGGATGTTATGGGTGTTCTGAGTAATCCAGGGTTTCAGAAGGTCCAGTTTAGGGGGTAGGCTCCTAATGTTGATATGCATGACCTTCAGGCCTTTGTAGGTGGGTGGTTGTTTTTGAGGAGTAGGGGGGCCAAGGTTGCTTTCAATATCTCCTACAAGTAGCAGGAGGAAAAATATAAAAGAGAAAGTGCCTGGGAATTTACGACCATTTAATGGGTTAAGGGCATTTGGTTTGCACCTGGATCATCTAATAAAAGTGATGCAGCTGCTTATATGGGGAGGCAGTAGGTCTGGTGCAATTTCATGGTAGGATGGGGTGGTGGTGGAAAAGGTAGGTGAGGCAGGGGTGTGGTGGGTATATAAGGTAAGGGGTTTCAGAAGAGGCAGGGGGTGGGAGGGGTAGGTGCAACCAGGAGTTTGGAGGGAGGTAGTAGGAGAGAAGGTAGGAAATGGTGCACAAGGAGAAGGATAAAGGCTGGGGTAAACATATTTGGAGATAGAGGGGGATTTTGGGAGCATGTAGAGTAATCCCTCAAGAGCAGTGAGAATTAGCCTATATACAGTATTCTCGGGCTTAGAGGAGTGAACGGGAGTGCTAGTGACAGTGAGTGAAGATTTGAGGAGGATTCTTAGGACTAGATATAGCCCCTTTAGTCAGAGGGTACAATACTTGCCCTTTTAATTTGGAGGGAGTACTGGTGTGGACCAATGGCAGGAGAGTAGAACAAAGGAGGAGGGGAAAGTAGTGTATTTAAAGAGTGAATGGGGTGGAGGAGGGTGGGAAGAACAAACATACAATCCCAGAATATGAAAGATTTAAAAATCACAGTTGCAGTCCACTGTCTGAGCTGCAAAATTCGGCTAGAGCAGGGTAACCAAAGGTGGAAAGAGCCAGAGAGAAGGTGACCAATAGGGAGCGTTCAGCGAGAGCCACAGCCAATGAGCTTCATGGCAGCAGTCCCAGTCCTAGCTGGAGATTTGTACCTGAAGCTATAGAGAGGAGGGTCAGGCAGAAAGCAGGAGCAGCCGGCGGGCTTCCCAGCCGCCACGGCCGCAGAGCAGTACAGCAGTCAGATCAACGCTAGAGAAGGGGAGAAGAAAACAGGGAGTTAGAGATATAACACAAAACATCACAAAAAAGCTGAGCACTAAATTGGGGGGCAGGGGGTGAAACAAAAGCAAAGTAAAGTAAGAGGGAAGGGGCAGAAAGGGAGGCCACTTAGGAAAGGCAATTAATTACTTTGGTGACAGTAGTCTGGCAAGCTGGAGAAACCCACTAAAGGTGTAATTGGCAACCGAAATGGTCGCAGAGGGGCAGGCAAGAACAGAGTAGGATGAAGAAGTTGCAGGAAAATACCGGGGGCTGGGAGAAAGAATAGGGATAGTGAGGCTAGAGCTGAAGCTGTGGAGTGGATGGTCAGGAAGAAAGCAGGAGTGACCAGTGGGCTTCCCAGCCACCGTGGCTGCAGAGGAGTGCAGCAGCCTGATCAAGGCTACAGCTGAAGCTGTGGAGTGGAAGGTCAGGCAGAAAGCAGGAGTGGCTGGTGGGCTTCCTATCCACCACGGGCACAGAGGAGTGCAGCAGCCTGATCAAGGCTACAGCTGAAGCTGTGGAGCGAAGGGTCAGGAAGAAAGCAGGAGCGGCCAGTGGACTTCCTAGCCATTGTGGCCACAAAGGAGTGCAGCAGCCTGATCAAGACTAGAGACAGAGAAGGAATGTTAGGAAATACTTTTTCACAGAGAGGGTGATGGGCCCTTGGAACAGCCTGCTTCCAGAGGTAGTGGCAGCCAAGACAGTCAGTGAATTCAAACAGGCATGGGATAGACAGTATAGTCACCTTAGCAAGACAAATTGATATTGGGGGTACAAAACCCGGGCAGACTAGATGGTCCACACAGTCTCCTTCTGGCAGCAAATTCTTATGTTCTTATACTCTAATTGAGCAGTTTGTTTTTTACAATTATACATATGATACAAAATAAGATGTGTTAGATAAGTAAAACATTTTCAGAAGAAATGGTGTTGAAAGGTTGTAAACAGAGAGTAGGATTATAGGGTAGTTACTGCAGGAGGGAAAGTAAGGAGGGTAGTAGGAGAGACTTGGGGGCAGGGGAGTTGAGGAGGGGGCAGGTGTACGGGGTGGGCCGATAAGTTTAATTTGGCATTGTAGAGCAGGGAGGGAAGGGATATTTATTTATTTATTGAAATATTTCACCAAGAAGGTTACACTGAGCAACAAAAGCTCATCTCACGGTACATCCTGGGGGAAGGGGAGTGGGAACAATAAGTAATACAACAGGATACATACATCAGGAAATAACTTAATAGCATATGGACAGACAATATGGGATTATAATCAACAATAGCTAATAACATTTCTAGATTAGGGTAGATAGACAGAGACTGGCAGGAGGTATAGTAATAAGGTACTCAGGAAGGGGGATCAGGGAGGGAACAGGGCAGTTTATTCCAGAGTAGAGGTAGGTGTAAAGAGAAGGTGGAGGCTCCGACAGCTGATCATCAGTGGGGAATAGAGAAGGAGTGGGGATGCCTGGATCTAAGAGAGTAGGTGGGGGTGGCAGCTGTGGAGGAGAGGAGAAGTACGAGGGAGAAGGTTGAACCCAAATTTTGCAGTAAGTGTTAGTGAGTGAATGTATCATCTGTGGGAGAGGGGGGAGAAGTTTACAGAGGAGAGAAACATGCAGTGATGAGTAGGTTAGGGGACGTTAGTGGCAAATCTGCAGAAAGAGTTAAGCAGGGTGTCAAGCTTGGAGAGGGAGGTGGCAGAGGCTGAGGCATAGATGATGTTCCCATAGTCGAAAATTGGGAGGATACTGTTGTGTAGTAAGTCACGGTGAATGTGAATGAGAATGGCTTTCTTTATTATGAAAGAGCACACCTAGTTTAGGGCGTGGTTTCAAACAAAGGGAGTCAATGTAGGCAGCAAAGTTAAGATGTTGATCCAACCAGAGGCCAAGGTATTTGTAAGAGGTGACGGTATCAAGATAGGAGCTGTCCAGGGTGGTGATACGAGGGGGGTGGGAGTTTGGCCTGTTTCTAGGGGGGAGCCGAAGATCACTGAGATGTTTTTATTAACATTTACTTTCAGACTGTTGTCATGGAACTATAATAGCACATGGCTGAAAATGGCTTGGAGTGGTAGCTGGACTGAGTCTGTGGTAGGACTGAAGCCTTAGAGGATGGTGTCATCCGCATAGAGGTAAATGTTGGTTTGTGAGCAAACAGTGGGGAGGTCATATATAAATAAAGAAAATAGGATGGGGCTGAGGATGGAGCCCTGAGGAACTCCTGAATGGATGGGGGGGGATGCAGATTTGCCTACTAAGACAGACTAATGCTGGTCACAGAGGTAGGATTTGAACCAGAGAATGGTGGAAGATGCCAGGCCAGCAGAGTGAAGTTTACAGAGGAAGAGCGGGTGAGCGGTGGAATCAAATGCCTTGGCGAGGTCAATAAGTATTGTAGCTGTGAAGCAGGTTTTGTCTTTTGCAGTGAGGACTGAGTCCCTAACATGGAGTAATAGGGAGAAAATAGTGGAATCTTTTTTTTCTGGCAACCAGATTGATAGTCTGAGAAGACGCTTATTGATGAAAGGAAGTCTGCTAGTCTGGAGAGAACCAGGGCTTCCTGGAGTTTAGCTAGAGGGGGGAACAGGGAAATGGGGCAATAGTTACCTGGGGAAGGGGGGCTACCTCCTTTGGGCAACAGAATTACATTAGACAGTTTCTATTGATGTGGGACTGTGCCAGTGAAGAAAGAGAGGTTGATGATGTAGGAGAGAGGGGTGGCTATGGCTTGAGTAGAGAGCCACAGAAGCATGGGATGGAGGCCATCTAGGCTGGACATTTGTGGGTTTAGAGTGCTGAGAGCATGAAAAACGTAATTTGGGGTGGTGGTGGGGAGGCTAAACCCATTGGAGGGGAGAGGGAAGTAGGGAGACACAGGAATGTCAGGGACTGCACAGGACATGAAGAATTTGTTGAAAGTATCAGCAACAGTGGTAGGGTCAGAGACTAAGGACCCGTTAAGCTTGAGTGAAGGTGTGGTTGCCTGGCAGGAGGGGTTGATGAGAGATTTGACTGTACTCCAGAAGGATGAGGGGTCAGGGCAGGATAAAAGATTAGTCCTGCAGTATTCTGATTTGGCTTTGCATACTGCTTTGGTACAGTTGTTTCTGAGTTTGTGATAGTGGTGAAGGTCAGAGGTGGCTTTAGAGGATTTAAATTAAATCCATGCTTTGTTACAGGCTTTGCAAGAAAGAGGTTACTGGGGGAGATCCAGGGAAGGTTGTGATGCCTGACCCTAATGGTGCGGAGCGGGGCATGGAGGTCCCAGATACTAGTCAGGATGGAGGAGAAGTGAGCAAGGGCCTGGTTTACATCTGAGGTCAAGAGGAAGGGGGGGCCAGTCAGCTGAGTACAGGTTGGCCAGGAGAAGGTGGGGGTTTAAGTTGTGAGTGGAGCAGTAGTTGAAATATTTGGGTGAGAGATTTGAGAACATGAACCTTCCTGATGCAGTACGTGAAGCAGTGATCACTGATAGCATCAGCAAGGACTCTAGCAGCAGATATACGTTGGGGGTGATATGAAAGGATCAAGTCAAGGAGGGTGTGATTGGTGAAACATGAGTTGTGATGGGTTAGTTCTTTTAACATCTGGGAGAGATTTAGCAACCCAACTGAAGTTCTAATGAGGGAGGAGGTGGGGGGGCCAATCAATATTGAAATCCCCCAATATGAGTACTTCTCCATCCGAACAGTGGGAGACGATTGAGCCGAGGGATGAGAAGAAGGATTCGGGAACCAGTTTGGGGCTGCATAGAGAGTGCAGATGTATATAGGGACTGTGGATGGGAGGGTGAGATGAACAGGGAGAATGTCGTAGGATTTGGGGACTATTTTTTGGAAGGGGATGAAGCATGGGAGAGAGCTATGGAAATACATGGGAACCCCACACCCCTCTTTCTTCGATCCTGGCAGTAAAGGTTGAAGTCTGGTAGAGCAAGCTGAGATGCAGGGGTGCGAGAGGAGAGCCAGGACTCCAAGACACAGAGAACATCTAATGGATGTTGAGTAAGCCAGACTTTTAGGGCTTCTATCATATGCACCGCTTGTGATGAAGTTAACCCTGTGAAAGAAAAGAACAAATACAATAAAAGCATAGAAAACCAGAACAAAGAACCATGCTACCTAAAGAGCAACTGCTAAATCAGTATGATTGGTATAACAAGTGTCCAATAAAAGATTATATAGTTTTGAAGATGTAACCCGCTCCCTATGTCCAGGGCGTCCCCTCTACATCCATAGCTGGAGTGACCTGAGGGGAGAAGTTGTGACAATACCTAGATCTGAGAAAGGGATTCCAGCATCTATAGTAGTGGTCTACAGTTTTAGTGGAAAAATTAGAGAGCCTTTCAAATGTAGCTAGCTGACCAAACTGCTAGAAGCCATTCTGTGAAAGTGGGGACCAGTGTAGTTCTCCAGTTACAAATTATTAATTATTTAGCCACTACCCCTACCACCATGACCCATTGGGCTTCTGGACAGTGTTTGGGGGTATTATCTATGTAGCAACCCAGCAATAAAAGGGGAGCATTTATCTGCATGCTGGAGTGTACCAGTTCAGTATAGATCTCCATAACGTTTTGCAGGAATGGGCATAGATGGGGACGGTGCCAAAGGATATGATAGACATGTGCAGCCAGAAGCCCACATCTACAGCATTTATCATGATTCATAAGGCCCAGCTGTTTAAGGACCTGAAGAGTCCTATACCATTTCAGAATGTCCAAACGCTACACACTGGTTACTGAAAATAAAGCAACACCACTGCCAACAGATTCAATTCAAGGAATATTCTAGTAATAGCAATAGCAAATGCAGTTTAAAGTCACTGCGGCGGTAACTCTCAGTGCCTGCCTCCGGAGAGGCAAGGCACTAGGGGTTATGTACCTCACAGCAGTGACTTTAAACTGCATTTGCTATTGCTATTAGGAATAAATTCCTTGAAATGAATCTGTTGGCAGTGGTGCTGCTTTATTTTCAGTAACCAGTGTGTAGCATTTGAACATTCTGTTTGCTATTTGGGGTTAGCCACGCTGCTGCACTAGCATGAGCGCGAACTCCCATTTTGTATTCTATACCATTTCAGACAGTTTTATTTAGGATGAGTTAGCTCCTGCAATCCCTACAAGCTTTATGCCCTCAGAACCAACAGTGGGCCCACTGTGGGTCAGTTATGGTGGTCCCCATTTCTGTTTGCCAGTGTGCTCTAGCTTTTGCCGTACAGTCTGATTTGGACCTCCATTACAGCCCAGTATATACAGCTGGACCTCCCTTGTTGCTGTTTCTGCTGACCTATGAGATGAGCAGGAAATACCATATCAGAAGGCACCCTATGGTGCTGCTGTAGCTGTGGGAGCGCATCTGTAATTTGGAGGTACCTCCAGAAATCATTCTTACTTAATTGGAACTGTGTTACATTAAAAACTGAATGAATCAATGGTCTTTGTACCAGAAATATATTTTCCTGGATGAGCCTTATGCCCCAAACATCCCAGAACTGCCATCTGATTGGGTGTCCCCCTACTTTTAACATGGAGTTATCCCACAGGGAAGCCTAGTCCAAAGGGGTAGGGTCCACTGACAAGTCTTGGTGAACTTTTGTCCCGTATTTGGTTGAGTTGTGTATAGGAGGTGGTGAAGATTGCTGGCCCTTATGGGAGACATATAATGCAACTGAAGGATTTTTGTTTCCCAATATTGTGGATTCTATGTAGAGTCATAGAGGGCCATGGGTTGAGGGTGGAGAGAACCAGTTAATTGTTTGAGCAGATACATAGGCCATATGATACCTAAGAAAGCAAGGGAAACCCCACCCTCCTTTGGCCAATAATTGTGCAGTTTAGCTCTTCTGGATCCGTAGGCTTCCCTTCCCATAAGAAGTGGCTGGTTAAGGTGTCTATCTTATTAAACCATTTGGAAGAAATATGAATAGAGGTGGGATAAGATATCTAAGAATTTTGAGGCAATAAATAATTTCACCATGTTGATTTTCCCTGCCAAAGGTAAGTGTAGGGCTTTTCAACAATCCTGTTCAGATCTGGAGGAGGTAATTAAAGGGTTCAAATTCAAGGAGTGTAGTTTGGATAGACTGGTGTAATCTGATGCCCAGATAAATTATGCCCTCTGGTGCACATTTTATGCCTATATGGGCAAAGATAGTGGCTGTGCAGGCAGGGTTAAGAGGCAAAACCTTAGTCTTAGACTAATTCACCTCAAGCCCGGATATTCTAGCAAAAGTTTGGAGAAGGGAGAGAACATAGAGCACAGAGTGAGCCACTTCTGATAGAGTGACGAGAAAGTCATTAGCATACATGAACAATTTATATTCTCCCTTACCCACCTTTATGCCCCATATATTATGATTTTCATGTATAGCTATAGCCATTGGCTTGACAGCCATCACAAAGGGGGGTGGGGGTAAAGGGCAACCTTGTCTGGTGCCCTTTTGTAAGGGAAAAGGAGGAGACTTGGTAGCATTCATCAGCACTAACACCAATGGGGATGCATATTGCAAGCTGACCCAGTTCCAGAAGACAGATCCGATCCCTATCTGGGCAAAGGTCTCTTGTAAGTAATTCCATTCAATGGAATCCAATGCTTTTTCAAAGTCAAAATTCCAAAATGTTGCTCTGCGAGCCAGTAGCAGAAGTTCAGGCATGCACAGCAGTGGGAGAGCCACCCCAGAGTGAACCAGCAAGAACAAACATGCTGCCCACTTCAGTGTGCTACCTTACTTTACTAGTACATGAGTGATCATCTGAATAATTCAGTGCATCCATGCTGTTCACAATCATCCAAAAAGCTGCAGATAATGGAGTTTGGCAAAAAAGAATATTGTTTATTCATGGTCAAGACAGACAGGACAGGTCACTGTACACTGCGAGGGAAGTAGTTGGGGAAATACTTGTTTGCGAGTAGTGAATGAGTGAGATGAAGGGCCAAAGGTGGTCACTACTAAGGTGGCCCTTGATGAAACCCACCTGAGATGGAAGGATCAAGCCTGGCAATATGCCCTCAACTCTGGTGGCCAATATTTTTGCCAACATTTTGGCGTCTGCATTTCTGAGAGATAGAGCAATAGTTAGCTGGTAGTTGGGAATCCTTGCCCTTTTTGGGAGTATTGTGATTACCGCTTGCCTCACTGATGGTGGTATAATGCTGTGGGAGTAGGCTGCTTGAAACAGTCGTTGAAGATATGGAATGATGTCCAGACCTAAGACTTGATACATATCAATTGGGGACCCATCCATCCCAGAAGCTTTATGCGGATTCAGAGATCTGATCGGTTACAGGATCTCCTCCTGTGTGACAGGGTCATATAGCAAAACAGTTTATTCGGGGATAATCCAAGGAATAAGCAGTACTTCTTAGAAGGACTGGATATCCTCCAACTTAGGAGGGTTAAGGGAGGCATAACGAAATCATAAAATTGTTTCAAGATGCTAATACCCATTGGGGTGTTATGCAGTCAACCAGTGGGATCTTAGAGTCCACTGATGGCTTTAGCTGCGTGCCTACAATTAAGTCTATAAGCAAGAAGCTTCCTGGCTTTCTCGCCACCCTCCCAAAATGAGTGATGAAGCCTTCTGAGAGCCAGCTCAGCTTTCCTTTGCCAGAGGGAGTCCAGTTTGGAGCAGATATTAATAAGCTGGGCAGTTGATTCTGTAGGGGGATTTGGAGATGAGGCCTTGTATTGCTGCTCCAGCACCCTCACTTCCTTTTCTAAGTGCATCTGCTCAGCTTCTCTGGGTTTCCTCCTATGAACAGCATATCTGATAGTGCTGGCCACTAGGGAGGCTTTAAAGGTTTCCTATAATGTAGTATCAGTAACATCTCCAGTATCATTAGATTCCCAGTAAAATCATGCTTCCTGGCAAAGCCAGAATACAAAGTTAGGATCTTCCAGGAGCGGGGCAAGCCTCCAACACCTCAGTGCTTCTTCTGGGTGGCCCCACATAAGCCTGAGTTCCAACGGAGCATGATCCAAAATAATGATTGGCTAGACGGAGGCAGCAGTGACCTGTGAGACAAGAGAGGAGGATATTAACCAAAGATCTATCCTGTTCAGTAAGGCTTCAGTGGCTGAAAAGCAGGTGTAGTCCCATATGGTGGAGTGTTGCTCTCTCCATGCATCCATCAATTGATTAGAGAACATTAATTCTGCTACAGCTTTGACTGCTCTGCTGTGGGGTTCCATTCTCCATGCAATCTTGTCAAGTGCTGCATGTAAAGTTAGGTTGAAATCTCCCCCATACAGTATAAGATAGGAATTTATGATGTATGGTATCCTGTGAATATGGTGAATCAATCTGGGCGAGTCAATTTGAGCGAATGCAAGAGAGCGAATGTCGTACAAGCGAGATGGTCTTTATAGTGAGTGTTTTTTTGTCAGCAATGCAGTTCAGTGATGCTCAGTAGTGAAACTGGCTGCTGTGTGGTGAGCCATCAAGCTTCTAGCATAGCCTTGTGGTTAGAGTCATGGGTTGTGTGTCTGCTAGATTTGCCAGACCTGGGTTTGAGACTGGCTGTTCCTGGTGTTTTTTTAACTGCTGTGCTGTGTTTTGTGTCTCCCTCACCCACCCCCAAGTTCTGTCTTCCATCCCCAGAGTTAGAATGTGAAATTGCCCCCCTCCTGAGTTTCTCCCAGTCCCTGAGTTGTGTTCCACCCGGTGTTGGTTATATATTTTAAGGGCGGTGTTGGGGGTGAAGCCTCCCCTCCCCCTGTATCCCATCTAGGTGCCGACTGATTTTTTTGCCACAGTAATTATGGCACTGCAACAAGGGCAACAATGAAAGGGTCAACCTTGATTTTAGATTGCCCTTCACTCATGCTGCCATTTGTGCCCCCACAGTTTCTACCCCTTCTGGGGCATGCCTGCCCCAGAAGAGGTTATATTTAGTTTTGGATGGTGTGGGGGGTGAAAGCTGACTATTTCCCGGGAGGGCTCTTTGGCTCTGTAACTCCCAGGAGACTAAATGTCTGGCACTGTAATGCCAGGCGGCATTTTGCCTGCGTGGTAATTGGCGTCTGCAAAATGCATGTTGCTGTAGCATGGGTGAACCAAGCCACCCATAATGGGGGGTGCAGGGTGCAAAGCCCCTGGTAGAAAGTAATTTTCAGCACCGTTTAAGCTGTTATAGAGAACACTGTTATGAGCGCTCGCTGTTTGTGCTGGCACTGTTTTTGAGTCACAGTTTTGGTATTCACTGTTATTTTTCACATTTTTGAAATGGAACCATGACATATTCAAGTATGATAGAATTTGTCTCAGCGAATGAAAAAAGGCCAGATCATCTTAGTTAGGGGCATAAATATTGGCAAGTAATTGGGGACACTGCAGAGTGTCTGCCACCCTACACACCCATCTTCCCTCTTTATCCACTTTAGTAAGTGAAATATTCCACCATAGGGATTTGTGGATCCATATAGACACCTCTCTTTTCTTAGAAGGAGCCAACTCTGAACAGTAAAACCCACTCACTCTCTATGGAGTTTGCCAGCCTCCAATGCGCTAAGCTTGGTTTCTTGTAAAAATGCTATATGAGGCTTAAACTGTTTAAGGTGAGACCAGGTCTTTTTTCTCTTGACTGGCAAAGTTAACCCCCCGGTGTTCCAACTAATACAGGATAACTCCATTATAACATTTCTTGTTGAATATTATGTATGGGAACTCTGGAGACAACCTCTTCCCTTTAACACAGGGTAGCAATGGTGCAATATTTGGAGTACCATATGTGCAAAATACCATGATCATACCTTGAAATAGAAAACAGATCAAAGCCTACAAATAATAAACTGTCCCACCCATCCCTATAGTCCTATTGACCCAGTCAATTGCAAAAAATTCCAGAACAGTCAGTTCCAAGCCATACACAACCCCATCTGGGCATAGCAATAACATTAACATTGAAGGGCTGTTCAGATAGCCAATTCTGCACCATTGTTGGTGGTGCACAGCAGCCAGATTGTTGCCGCTGTGCATGTGTGAACGCAACCGTATCAGTGGTTTCATAATGCATTGCGTTGTGGCTGCGATCCCTCTTTCTTTGGGATTGCATTCTGATTTTGACATTTTCCTCTTCTATCTGAAAAGCCAGCACCACCTACAATGGCTGCAGCACTAGGCAGAGGATGTGACATCTGTGCTGTTAAGCACGGCAGCACTCCAGTCAGAAACAACACCTGCTGCTATCCGACCCTGTAGTGAACTCCTTTCTTCTTCATCTGCCAAGGTTTAAACATTTTTAAATCTCCAGCTATCATACCCTGTGTGTCCAATGACAGAGCAAGACCTTGGAGCTGGAACTAACTGCTATGAGCCAATCAGAAGAAGTAGAAACAGTGTGTGAAAAGTACAGGAGTTTATCTCTTGTGGCACTTGGCAAAGTGATATCATTTAGGAATTTTATGCAGTTCTCAAAATAACTTTTAAATTGGCCTTGGTATATTTATTTTGTTGTGTACAATGGTGCACACAGCATGCATATGCTCTCCAACAGTCTCAAGGCTCATTCACACAGTGACCCCAAGTCCACCCCCTCCACCAGAACACTTCTAGAAATGCCAGAAAAGGGAAAAAGGCATTCTACATTGCTGAAGAGCGATGCCATATGAACACTGCTCTGCAGCATTTCAGAAAATGCAGCAGGAACGAATAGGATGGCATCAGTGTAAGTTGTCACCATGTGAACAAGCCTTTAGACTGATCTACTCCTGTAGAACATAAAGAAGTGTAGTAGCAAGTAAGGGTAAAACAACCCTGGCCATTAGTGATATTTATCAGGGAAAACACTTTGCCTAAATAGAAACATACATGGTGTAATAAAGCAACCCAACATATTTCAGTAGAACCAACAAAAGTCATAAAATCCCGGGGGGGGGGGGTGATACAGTCCCTTAAAGAAGTACACAGTCACCAGCATGGGCTAAACTGTATTACTGAGCACTGTATCTGTGCAGTCTCAGTGTCATAGTGTATATACTACCCCACTGTACCATCAAAAGGAGGTAAAGGAAGCCATCTAGGTCCTTTGATGGAAGTATCAGGGGTTGTACACAGGTATCTGAGAACTGTTGTGCACATAAAAAATATGGTACAGCGGAAATGAGTCAATGATGAAATTTACACAGATCTTTACATCCCCTGCCCAGCAAGTAATAGCCATGAAAGACCTCCCTCCCTCCCTCCCGCAGTATCACTGTTCAAAAATGCTCAGTCAAGCCTGCAGAGCAGTGAGCAGGAATGTTTACTAGGGGATCGGTTATAGGATAGCACTGGCTAAGGTACACATTTGTACCAGCTGCACAACAAACCCATGGAAGTCCTCCCAAAGAGGGGACCAGCATGGAAGCATATTAGAAGACAGAGACATTATAAAATAGACTGAAGACATGCTAAACAGGCTATAGCAATTACAATGTCTCCTAAATGTATCAGGGTTACAATGCACTCCAACCCTCACCCACATAAGATCCAGTATTGTAATAAGGGACCTGTATAACCAGTAAGTCATTTGGTGGCAGATTCTGACTCTGTTCCATCCCAGCCAAGAGGCATAAACATATCTGGGGACACAATGCATACCATAAACAATGTTAGTTCTGACTAGCAAGTAGGGGGGCCCCATAACAAATGACACCAGGAAACTGAAAAGGAAAACAGAACAGTGAAACACATGGGAACCCCAGTTCAGTTAGATGTGTAATAGTCAAGTCTATGCATCATATAAGCTGTTCATCTATGCCACCTGATGCTACGTTAAGAGAGTGAGACACTTGTAATTACCAGGATGTCCTGATTGAGCCAGGAGCAGTTAGTTCAGGAGGCTCCTGCCAGTTGCCTAGAAGAGGGGCAGGAGACACCAGAAACATATAAAAAGGTGTCACTCTGCAGTTCTGTGGAGATAGTTGGAGTCAACAGCAACAAGCAGCGGAAAGCTTCACGAAGACTTAATTCACAGGATGCCTCCAGTGGCCTAGCCATCCTGGTGAGTAGCAACAGGATCATCTGCACTGGTGGTGCCACTGGAATGGAGCTTAACCTGTGAGGCCATCTCGACCCAGGATTTAATGGGAGATGAAGACACAGGGTTAGTGTCAGAAGCAGGTTTTGGCAAGTCTGATGAAGCTTGGTTGCTGTCTGGGAGTAGTTAGGCCAATGTTGCGAAGTGGTTTTCATCCAGTGTTGCAGCGGCTGATCCCAGTGAAGAGCTGGAGTCCTTACTTCAGCTGAAGCTGAGGGAGTGGACCCAAGAGGAGTGATCCTTCCTTTCTCCACCACAAGATTTCCTTTTATTTCTTTTTCGCTTCTTGGGTGCAGGCAGCCACGGGTCCTCGTAGACTGGGAGCAGAGGTATTGAAGGGCCCTGATGGCTATGGATGGGTAGTTGGTCTTTAGGAGTAGATGAGATATCTCAAACCAGTCTAAAGCCACAGTGACTCAATGATGATTGGGACCTTAAACTTTTATTATAAAACCCAGAAAGCTATTATTGAAATCATCAATGTAATGAACTTCCAGTTCTCTGCCATCTACTAACTTGGACTACTGATTTGTGTGTGGTGTTTGTATTGATTAATGACCTTTAGAATGTAAATATTTCTCTTTAACTTAATGTCCTTCTTTTCTCCTCTCTCCACAGAAGCACATTTAATGATGAGCAGCTTAAGCAGATTCCCCTTTTTTGAAAGTAAGTTGGCTGTAAGCAATGAGATTACATTATGAGTATTTGCTTTTACATTACATAGCTTGTCTGTATACTTTCTCTCTTTATATTCCCCTAAATCACACTGTTTGAAATTGACTTTACAGATGATTTAAAGGATATGAAAATAATACTTCTTGAAATTAATTTTCAGTGGGTCTGTTTAATTATGTGAAGTCTATTTGAACTTGCTTTTTATGGAATTTACTTATTATATTTGTTTGATATCACACTGCACTTTTTATCACTTTGTTACTTGGATACATTAATTAATTTTGGTGCAGGGTGTCAGAGTTTGGTCTTCTCAACATCCATACCAAAATGTAAAATGCCATTACCAGGTGTTTGTTGACATCTGAGCGATAAAACTGTATATAAATAACTTACAAGTCTCAGAACCCTGCCCCTGACGAAGCCTCATATGGCAAAGTGCTGAGGTACAACGGTGGCTGTGTTATTTGTTTTACACTGTATCTGCACTTAGCTCAATAAATTGGAATGTTTTGATAAACCAGTTGGTTTTGCCTTCTGTTTCTGAATACACTGCAACCTTGTCTTCTGTTGGAGTTACTTGGGGCTCAACCAGTCTTAGCAGTGGCGCTGGCACACCTATTTTGAGAAGCACTAGCTCCTTATGTTTTATTGAAACATCCCACTTAGTGTTATTGTGGGAAGCCCTGCAGGTTCACCATTTAGCAGGTTTCTTATAATCCATGTAAGGTGGGAGTTGCAGAGTGGCCATCGCCTCCATAGAATCATTTAGAGATTCTTCCCAGGGCTGTTCATCCTGCAGGTGTATAAGCATTATCAGCTCTGTGAATGTACCCTGTCTAGGATTGCCTTCCAGACTTTGATAAGGGGTGCACAGTAAAGGGAGTTGGTGCCTGCTCAGGGTCTGGATTCAAAGAGGGGTAGTTCACCAGTAGGTTTTTTAGTATTGATATAAGACGCTGCAAGGGTCAAGTTTGCCAAAGTGGTGGCTGTAGTTCGTGGGGAAGGGTACCTTCTTCTCTCCCAATCACCATCTGTTTCATATGACTCAGGAGAGAATTCTGATGTACTGTACCTCATCCTCCCTTTTATGGGCTGCTCATGGGCATTGGTGGTAGTAGTAGCCAAGTCCTTAACAGATTTTTATAGGTCTGGGCAATAAAGACTCACATGGCCATACTCCAGGCATGCCTCACACTGAACCTTGTCACAAGCATTACTGAGGTGTGACTGAGAGTCACAGTTGTTACAATTCTTCGGCTGACCTGGATCAAACAAGAGAGCCTCATCATTACCCACATAGAAACAATTGGGTAACTGGATTAGACCATGGCCTGACCTGACTAATTGGATTTTGATTTTTCATCCCCCAACCGAATATTTTCTGAGTCAATTATCAGAACAGTTCAGATAAAGGGCCACTAGAGTGAGGTATCTTTTAAGGAGTGATACCTGCGCCAAAACCTATCAAGAAGGGCTGGCGTCTTAAATGATATGTCATAAATTGTCTCCTCCTCAGACTGGATAAGATCATAAATTCCTGGAACAAAGAAACACAAGAGTCTTTTAGCAAAGTTCTGGCTACATAAGTTCTGTCCAGGGTTTCCTCTAGTTCACCCTGTTTTTAAGATGCACAACATAGCACCATTGTGCAGGTTCATCTCCGGTGTTAAATAAGTCAGCCGTGCTCTGGTGGAGTCTAGGCCTAGGTCTTGCTGTCTCATGCACAGGGTTTGACTGGTTCTGAGCCCTGGAAATGGGGGGCAACATCCTGGAGGTTTTCAGCCTATCATCACCTGTCTCTGAACCCAGTTCCATGCATGCCCATCACTCCCTGGTTTGACCATTCCTGAGGTAGACCTGCACTGCTAGATGTACCACCTAGCTTGGGCCTGTTCCTCATACATGCTGTCCCCAAACCTCCCCCCACCCCTCGTAGCTCTGGGCTACTCCTTGGTCTCAGCTGCATATTGTTTGTGCACATCCATCACCTCACTGTCCTTTTGTTCCTGTACTGGATCCAAAACATCCACTCTGAGATCCAAACTGCTGCTTTCAGGGTGTTCCAATGACTCAAGATGGTCTTCCTGATCCAGGTCATTTTTGTTGCATGGTACTGCAGATCCTTTATAGATTCAGCCTCTAGAGTAATTTGCTGATGAGAAAAGACAAACATGCTCTCATTGTGCTGGTTCAGTTATAATAGTAGATCTAGTGTGTTCATAATTCGCGGAAGAGTTACATTTTCCTCTGGTAACTCAGAGGTACACTGTACCACCATTGCTGAGTGTAAGTCTACAGTCTTAGTGTCAGTTTCAGGACTTGATGAAATAAGACCTACGTCTGGTCAAGGGTCAGCGGCTGAATTACAGTGTCATTGTCTCTCTCAGTTTGGAGGGTGTTTCCCGTACTCATAATCCTGTGGCCTTATGAGTGGTTGGGAATGGCTTGCTGCATTAATATCTGCTGCTGTGGGTATTTTCCTAGGCATTCAGTCCTTCATGTGATTTGATTTATCCCATCTGACAACCTGAAGTACTGTCTGGAACATCCACAGCTGCAGTTCAGATGCTGGTGGTATAGGGGTTAGGCAACTGTTCAGGAGCCTCAGCATCAGCTCACTTTCTCACCACATACCGTACTGCCCTATGGTATCTGGACTGTACTTTGTGCTACACAGGAGCTTGAGCTGCCAGTTCCTTTCTTTTTTTGAGTGGCCGTGGGTGACTGAGACTCATGGTCCTGGACTAACCTCTCCTCCACCTCAGATAGCAAATGGAGGAGGTGATGCTTTCTCTCTGATATTGCTTTGGCCAGGCACTGTTCCCCCTCACTTTCATTCTCTTCAGGTTTCATCATGACATCCTATGTATCTCTACCGTTACCCCAATTGGGGAAACAAATTGCTGTGAGTCTATGACTCCGCTTACTGAACTTGGGAATGGCAGATACATTTCTTCAGCAGACAGATTCATATCCAGTTCAGTGTTTATCTGATGTAAAGAATCTCTTCCCTCCTCACCTTCTCCACCACCTGGATCCCCCATCCTTCAGGGAGGAAAGAGACACTGTCCCATGTTGAAGAGTATGGGGGTTTCCACAGTGCCTTGGTCAAATTCCTCATTTACTAATCAACCAATGGATTAACTGAGTTCAATATCAGTTGGTCTGCATCTGGGCACAGAGTTGGGCAACTGCTGTGTGGTGTGTTGGCACAGAATGGCTGCATATGTTCCACTCAGGAGGTTGCTGCACTTCAATAATTATTTGGTGCCAGTTCTATGTTGATTGCAAAGTTCCTTGAGATGCTTACAAATAATAAAGTTATTATTATTACCAGTCAACATCTTTGTGGTTTAAGCAGTGCCCCACTGTAAACCAATGTAAACTATCCATACCAAGTAAATCTTATTGTTAGTGAACGATTATGCCATATATCCAACAGTCCTCAAGTATGTCTGAGCACAGCAAAATATTTAACTTCATTCATTCCTATCTCTGCCTCTTGCATCATGTGTGGTCATGAGATGTCTCTTGTTTCAAGCGTTTTCATTTTTTATTGCTGCTCTCTTTGCTTCTTTCATTGGGCAGAGAAGGAAATTTAAAACAAGAACATAG
This sequence comes from Neoceratodus forsteri, assembly GCA_016271365.2. Taxonomy (NCBI): domain Eukaryota; kingdom Metazoa; phylum Chordata; order Ceratodontiformes; family Ceratodontidae; genus Neoceratodus; species Neoceratodus forsteri. The sequence continues at coordinate 270,238,077 of CM028132.1, read as the reverse complement.
TTCATTTTGTAGAATGCATTTTGTTTGCAAAATGTGCTACTTTGATGGGCATTTACACTAAACAAAAGAGGTGGCAGAAGAAATGTGGGTGGCAGTGAATACCTACCCCCAGAAAGAAAGAAAGAATCTGTGAGTGATAGCACAGGGGAAATTAATTCCAAAGGCATAGTGGGGAGAAGGGACAAAGGGGAGGAAGGAATGGGAAAGTCGAGAGGTAGACCTAGGGTGGAGGAAACTACTAGGAAGGATGGGCAGAAGAAGGATAAAAAGGGAAAGAACAATATCAATGAAAAAGAAGGGTGCAGGATTAGGTTCAGGAAGAGAGGACAAAGCAGGGGCGAGGGAGGGCAAAGACAGTGAAGAGCCATGTGCATCTATACAAGGAACCTAGGAAATAAAATTTCTGACCTTGAGACTACCACTGCAGAGGAGGACCTTGTATTTCCATGACCATAATACCTTTCTTTTCATATAAATCCCCTTTCTCCCTGCTCTGTCCTTTCTAAACATGTACTATTCCAGTATAGCCGCTTCCCAGCTGTGGTTGCCAGTGCACCAAACCTCTGGGAAGTATATCTAGTAAAACAGTGGGAGACAGGAAGGAGGGTAAAGTCAGCAAAGGCTCAGACTGAGGAAGGATTGGCCAGGAGGTCAGAAATGGGGATAATACTTTTTTCAGGTGCGTTAGTGAAAAGAGGAGAGCAAGGGGTGATAAAGTGAAGATCAAGAGATTAAGATGTGGCATTGTTCAGAGAAAGAACAAAAAAAAGGTAAACATTCTAAACAAATACTTCTGCTTAGTCTTCAAAATGGAAAGATGGGGTGAGCCAGACACTGTGGGGAGAGAAAACAAATCCATTTATGGAAGAGTCTGCCAAGGGTTGGAAGCCCTTAAGGAAAACAAAGCAATGGGACCGAACGGGATTCATCCAAGAGTACTTACAATGGGAGAGTACTGTGTGTTTGGCTCTGTTAAGAGTTGAGTTTGGCCTTTCGATTAGGTGAAACAAATATGTTTGTTTATTTAACTTATGGTTTTATTTAGTAGGTAGTTAGGATCTTAGTTTTAATTTTTATTGTTTTTCTTTTTTATATTGATATAGGGAGCTTTGTTTTTATTTTTGACAACTATGCCTTGATTAATTGTTCTGGGCTGTTTGATCATGCTGAACAATGGTGGTGTTATTACCTCCACTATGTTTGAAGAGGGGTTATATGTTGAATTGGATTTTTTTAACTTTAGTCACTCCTCTTCCTTCCCACTCAGAACGTTCCCAGAGGGTTTTCACTCAGATAATTCTGAGTATGAAATGGGTTATCTCCCAATGTTTGCCCCTTATTGTTACTTGAATGCTTATTTTTCTCAATGTTGTCTTAAATCTTTTAAGCATCATAACAGAAGGGAGAGACATTTCAAGAATAAAACCGGGTTCCGAAGGATGTTAATTTTGTTATTATTAATTTCTGGTACTGTGCATCCCCACCGTGGTCCAATATTTTCTGGAGTTAAGGATACTGTAAAGAATGTCATGTCCGTATCTGATTCATCCTTAAAAATCGTCCATCTCAATGTTCAGAGCCTACCAGCAAAATGGACTTTATTTGTTGCTTGCATTGAACAGCATGGTTTTGATATTGTTACTCTTTCTGAAACATGGCTTAATGATAATGCTAAAGATGCAGACATCTCCCTGGAGGGCTATGAACATTGTAGAAAAGATAGGGTGGGTAAACGTGGGGGTGGGTCTATGATCTATGTTAAAAATAAATTTAAGTTTACTATTGTTCTCCATTCCTTATGTAACTCTGGTTGTGACTTAATTTCTATAGATTTGCTTTTGGGCAATAATAAGCATATTATCATTAGTTCCATTTATGTACCTCCTGGAAGGATTGAATCTGGATTGAACCTTATTACAGAAGTTAAACATGAACTTCCTGCCCACAGAGAGTGGATACTTTTGGTGATTTTAATTGTAACTGGGCAGCAGAATCTAATGATACTGTTAAAGATTTATTGGTGGATTTGGGTTCATCCCAACTGATAAATGAGGTGAATAGATTTAATTCCAAAACTGGTTCAGGAACTGTACTTGACTGGATTGTAATTACTCACCCTGACTGGATTAATGATTTTGGTGTGATGCCTGATGTCTTGAGTGATCACTGTTCAGTTTTCTGTCAGTGGACAGTTAAGCTTGTTAAACAACCCCCCACCCAAGTACATCAAATTCAGAAACAATTGGTCCCTTATATCTGAGCTGGTAGATGCTGCCTGCTCTGATATTGATTGGACTGGGTTTGAGTCTATTAAGGACCTTGGTTCAATGTTGGATGTTTTTGTTTCTTGTTATCTTGGGGTGATTAAGAGGCTTGCACCGTTGAAGAGAATGCAAGTTAGGGCCACTAAACATAAATGGATCTCACCTTATTTGTTACACTCTATGAGACAATGGGATAAAAGTTGGAAATTATATAAACAAAGTATGGATCTTCTTTTGTTGAAATATAAATTGTTAAGGAATCAATGTAAATCTGAAATTTGTAAAGCTAAAACTGCATTTTTTCTCTCGGAACAAAATAAATCTTTTGGCAATCCCAAGAAAACCTGTGATATATTAAATTGTTTGATTGGGAGGGGTAAAAAGCCTCTGATATTTCTATTCAATCTGGGACAGGTTTAATTAATAATACTCTACCTGTTTCTGAAGCTTTTAACAGGTTTTTTGGCAACTTGGATAGCTATAGAACTTCTCCCCATGGAAATTCATTTTTTTTTATGCCTCCCTCCTCCTCCCTAGCTGCCCACTCCTTCAGGTCCCCTAGGCCCTTTCCGACTTGCCTGCCCATCCGCACATCAGCTACTCACTTCATATTGTGCCCCCCCCCCGGGTAACCTGGCAAATCCTTTTCACCGGACGGGTCCCCCTTCTCCGAGGGGGAAGGCACCGGTGGGGATCGGCCAGCACACTCTAGACTTGGCCAGAGATGTTGCTGATGTGTACCAGTCATGGGTTCAGTGGCAGCAGAGGGCTGGGGACCATCATCCAGCCAGCCAGGGATCTTTTTCCCTTTTCCTGCTGGGGACAGTGTAGCGACGTCATGGCATACGCTGACATCCGCTCCTTCCCCGGTACCCCTAGGGCTGCACATCCCGCTGTACTCCTAGCCTCCACTAGGAACCAGCAGGTGCCAAACCAGTCCCCTACCCTTCCCCCGGAGAAGGAGAGCTGTCCATGGGACGCTCAATCCTTCTCCCCTGGCCAGCCCTCCAATGACCTGGGCTCGTTCCCGAACCCAGGTCGCTGGCGTCACAAGCAGAATTCCAACTGCTACGCCGGTGGGCCAGCTCTGGAAATTCTTTTAATGGTGACCTTTCTGGTGTGCCTAAGTTGGCAAATGAGATGGTCCCTTTTGAATTTCATTTTACTCAGGTATCTTCAGACCTGATTAAAGAATATGTGTTAAAAATGGATCCTCTAACTTATATTTTCTGTGATGGACTAGATTTTCAAATTATTACGTTAGGGATACATTCTTTTTCCTACCCCCTTTCACTTTTGTTTAATTTTTCTATGTCCAGTGGGGTTTTCCCCAGTCTTTGGAAGACGGCCATACAGTAGTCACCCTTATTGTGAAATCTGGTGGTCCTACTATATTGTCAAACTATCGCCCAATTTCCTTGTTATCACCTTTATCTAAAATTCTTGAACGTGTAATTTTGGATCAAACTTTTGAGCACTTACAAAAATATCATTTGCTTTCTGACTGTCAGCATGGCTTTAAGCCATGCCATGACACTGAGATGGCCTTGGTGGGGTTCTTGGGTGCCATTCAGGGTGCCCTTGATAAAGGGCAGACTGTAGCAGTGCTTTTCGTGGACCTCACCAAGGCCTTTGATTTGGTTGAACATAGCTTATTAAATGGTATTCTCACTAGTTTTCATTTTTCTGATACTGTCATATCCTGGTATTGCAATTATCTTTCTAACATATCCCATTGTACTCAAATAGGTGATAGTATTTCCTCTCCTAGAGCTAGATATTCAAAACTTTGCCCCTGGGCTAAGTTAACACTGCCCAGTGGGCAAACTTAGCACGGAGCACAAAGCAAGCTATATTCAAAAGGAATAGCCTGGGGCAAACAGCTTCTGAATATAGCATGGGAATGAGGCTGTGCAAACTGGGCTGGGAGTACAGGGCAAACGTAGCCCTGGAATAAGACAGCACTGAATATAGCAACCAGGAAATGCAAACCACAACAAAACACAGTGCACAGCGACGTGAGGGCAGGTAGAGATGAACTATGTGGCTAATGTGTGTGCCAGCAAATGCGTGGACCCTGTACAACTGCAGGCAGCAGCAGATGTGAAAGAACATCGATCAGAACTGTATAATATTCCCTGAACTGTTAGTGCCACGCTAACACATTAGTGCGGCTTTAGTGCAGTGCTAAGCTATTTGCCCCGTGCTCAGATTTGCCATATTCGAAAGTGACATGCAAATGAGCCTACTTAGGTAGTCTCTGGGCAAACAGCCAAATTAGCATCTCATTATTCCCTGATTTGCACACAGTTTGCCCAGCATTACTGCAGGGTCCCACAGCTGCACCTGTAGGTCAGTCTGGAAGTACAGGGGTTGGCCAGGTCTGGCCGCAGCTCCACCTGTAGGTTAGTCTGACAGTGCATGATGGTTGATGCAGGCTACATGTATGCATGTCCCAGGGGACAACACAGTATAGGCACAGGTGCCATGCTACAGTACACAGCAGACGCTACAGTAGCAAGGGGGCTGGTAGTGTGAGGGACACAGCAATGCCTATGGTATGTAGGGCAGTGATGACCACTGCACTGTACACACTGACAGGCCCAGCTTGCAGGTGATTACTGACAGTGGACCATACTGTTTCACTGTTGTGTGCTCCACAGATGCTACACCTGTGGCATGGGATGCTCACAGTGACATATACATGGCAGGCTGTGTGTGCTGTGGCATCTGTACAGTTGTGCGGTATGTGGCTGGGGAGGCATGTAAGATCCAATAGGTACACAGGTGGTGGGGTATTCCCACTACTGGCTCACGTGCACTGCATGATGTGTCCCAGCCTTGTGGCCATACCTGGGCTGTGGTGAGGTCTGGCCAGCCGTACACCCTCTCCTCAATTGCCACCATGCCCACAGTGCTGCATGTTTGTGCTGGCATCTGTTTGTCATCACAGCCATATGGTCTTCAGGTGTGTGCTGTATGGCCACACTACCATGATGTCCCCTGTGGGTCGGATCACCCCTTACTGTCTGTGCTTGGCTGGGACTGGTGGCAGCTGTTGGTATCATGGTGGTGCCATCAGTGAGCAGCATGTGTCCCCCATGCCTGGCATTTTCTAAGTGTCATGATCATATGTTAGGGTCGCGCAAGCCGTGCTAATCCCACGCTAACACTGCGCAAAGCACCAATGTCATGCAAAGCTGTTTGCCCAGGGTTAAGACCAGCTTTTCCTGGGCGGTAATTTGTACTGTGATAAGGGTCACGCTATGTCGTACTAAACACCTTAGCGTGACGCTAGTCGCTGAATATCTCATAGTGCCTGTATTCATGTTCACTTTGCCCCTTGCATATGATTATGGTTTGCCCGGGTCTAATGCAGTTTGCACACACTATTTGGCTTTTTGAATATGGCAGACCGGTGATAATCCTGCGCAAACAGTTTACGCACTGTGCAAAGCTTTGAATATCTGGCCCCAGTGTCATTAAATGTGGAGTACCCCAATGGTCAATTCTTGGCCCATTGATTTTTTAATTCTATATGAATTCTGCCCCTTTGTATGTTCTCATTCATCAATGATACTTTACGCTGATGGTGCAGTCATTTATAGTGTTGGATTCACTCCTACTGCTGCTCTGGCTGAGGTTCAATCTGACTTTGTCGCCTTTCAGAAATGGTTGTATTCAAATTCTATGATACTGAAGTCAAGCAAAACTAAAGTTATGTTGTTTGCAAATAAGACTATTGAGCCTAGTAGTCTTTATCCCATTGTTACACAGGATGGAAAAGTGATTGAACTAGTAGATAGTTTTAAATATTTAGGGATAGTCCTTGATTCAAAACTAACCTTTGAACTCCATCTGAATAAACTAAGGAAAATTCTCCATCAGAGATTAGGTTCACTCTATAGAGTTAAGCAGTTCTTGACCAGAGAGTCTAGGTTTTTACTTGCTCATAGTTTTTTGTTGAGTGTTCTAGATTATGGTATTATTATTTAATCTTCCTTTTCCTGTAATTTACTTAGTAAACTTGAGATAATGTACAATTCCATTCTACGCTTTATGCTAGATGTTCCCTTCCATACACATCATTGTTTATTGCTTAAATGTTCCGATAGTTTATCTCTCTTAAACATAATTTTGCATAAATTGGGTACCATTATGTTTAAGGTAAAAAATGGCCTTATATCTTCTGTAGTTTCATTATCATTTCCCAGATCCCTTAATTCTAGTGGCACTAGATCCCAGGCAAATATTTACTTACAAACCTCCCTTGTTTCTTATTGCTTTTGGCCAGAGATCCATTCTATACAGGGCTCCTTTGTTTTTTTAACTCATTACCTGTTGATATTACAGACAGCATGGCAGTGTGGTCTTTTAAAACCAGACTAAAATATTGGATGATGGATAATAATATTTGCACATGTTCAAGTTAAATATTTAATGGTTATATTCTGTTTGTTTTATGTATTTTGCATTATTCGTAAATGTTTGTATGTGTGCTATATTTTTTATGCTTAAGTATGTCTTGTAACTTTTCGCTGGTGAAAATGGGCAGTTTTGCTCATCCTGCTTACAAGTATAAAAAATAAAAATGAAATGAAATGAAATTGTACTAGCCACCCCTCTGACAATGCTAGTTAGTACCTCATTGGAGATGAGAAGTGGTTCCAGAGGAATGGAGAAGGGCAGATGTGGTTCCTCTGCACAAGAGCAGCAGCAGGGAGGAGGTCAGTAATTACAGATCAGTCAGTCTCACATCAGTGGTAGGGAAGTTAATGGAGTCTCTGCTGAAGGAGAGACTAATAGAGTACCCCTGGAGACACATGGGCTGCAGGACCACTGGCAGCACGGCTTCACGGGGGGAGGTCATGTCAAACAAATCTCATAGATTTCTTTGACTGGGTAACAAGGCAGGTGGATCAGGAGAGGCAGTAGGTGTGGCCTATCTGGACTTCTGTAAGGCCTTTCATACTGTTCCACATAGGAGACTGATAAAGAAACTTTGTAACCTGGGGTGGGGGAGAATGTGGTGTGCTGAGTGTCTAACTGGTTGAAAGATAGGAAGCAGAGGATGATGATAAATGGCAGGCACTTGGAGGATGGGCAGAGTGACCACTGGAGTACCACAGGTATCGGTAGTGGGCCCTGTCCTCTTCAACATCTTCATAAGTGATATTGCAGAGGAACTGGAGAAGAATGTGTGACTCTTTGTAGATAACACAAAACTCTGCTAGAGGGTGGACACCCAGGAGGAGGTTGAGAGAATGTAAAGAGATCTGGAGTAACTAGAAGAGTAGTCTAGTGAGTGGCAGCTGGGCTTCAATACCAAAAAGTGCAAAGTCATGCACCTAGGGCAGAGAAACCTGGGGCTCTACAGAAAATGGGGGAGGAGGTACCCACAGTAACCAAGAAAGAAAGGGACGTCGGGGTGATCATATCTGATGATCACAAGGCAGCATGGCAATGTGACAGGGCAGCAGGCAAGGTGAGCAGAATGCTGGAGTGCATAGCGAGGGGGGATCTCTAGTAGGAGAATGGAGGTGGTGTTGCCCCTGTATGGCTCACTTGTAAGATCCCACCTGGAGTACTGTGTCCAGTTCTGGAGGCTGCCCCTCTGCAAGGATATTGACAGGGTGGAAGTGGTCCTGAGGAGGGCCACTAAAAAGGTGCATGGGTTGCTCAAGTTACCATACAAGGAGAGTCTGCGGGAGCGCAACATGTACTCTGTAGAGGACAGGACAGCAAGAGGGGGACATGACTGAGACAACCAATAAATACTTCATGGTATGAAAATGGTGCAGGAGGGGAGTCTTAAATAGGAGGAGGGGCACCAAAACACTAGGACATGCCATGAAGCTTTGGGGGGGGGGGAGTTTAACAGTGATGTGAGGAAATACTTCTTCACAGAAATGGTGGTGGATGCCTGGAACAGTCTGCTGGAGGAGGTGGTGGGGTGAAGACAGTGGGGAGCATCAGGCATGCATGGGATATGTACATGGGTACAATAAATAGAGGTAAGAGAGGGTCAGAGGGACACCTGCCAATAAATAGAGTCTGAGGTGCAGTGTTAGGCAGGTAAAATAAGGCAGACTAGATGGGTCTACTAGACCTTTTCTGTCAATACATTCTATGTTTCTACCAAAATGCATCAACACTCAATATACCCTAGCAACATAAAAAGCTCTCTTTATGCTGAATATGTAAGGGTAACAGTAAGAATATATTTTGTTCATGGAGTGCTTTGTTGCAAGCTGAAAACTAAGTTTTTCCAGGATCCTTCAGTATGCTTTCCCTTGGGCAACCCAGGGTCCTGAAGCAATAACAGATGTGTCAACAGTTGAGAGAGAGTCTGCACAAAGATCCCCATTCTCAGTGGAAGGAAAACATCTTTTATCTTGAGAGGAGGAATATGACCCAGGCTCACTTGTCAGTAAAATTACCCTCTGCAAGTCAAATTTAAGAATCCTATTAAAATGCTGCCCTGGTAAAAATGGTCCAATGAATCCTGCAGAAAATTCAGCTTTTCCTCAGAATGAAAGAGGGATCACATTGTTTGAAACTCTGCTTTTGCACAAAAGATAACGTATCTTCAAAAAAGACTCAGCATCGATTATACAAACTGTTCTTTATAAAGGTACTTAAACTTTAATGTATTGATTGTACCTTAATTAATTTTGCACATCTTGAGCTGCATTTGAAAACATGGCATCTTGTGAGAGTTTCCTTACAAGTGCAGTACATTCTCAGCAGGCACATTTGCTTACTGTTTCTAAAGCAAGCAACTTGCTGGGCAAATCAATAGCTTTTCCCCCCAAACACAGACTTTGCCTGTATCTTTTTGTTTTTTCAGTGCAAAATGCAACTCTCCTGATCAGGAGGTCTGCACTGCATATGGAGACATTTATAAGGCATGCTGCAGTCTAGTATTTTTTGGACTGAACACATTCCAAAAACATAACTACTGTACATGGTATTACCTCCATAGATGGTAAAAGTTTAATATCAACAAGGAAAAACATATTTTAACTTCAGTTCTTAGACAGGGATGAGACATGTTTATTTTAATTGTTGTTAACTGGAAAAGGAGGGTTAGACCATGCTGCTTATTTTCAGCCTTGTCTGGGGGCACATACAGATGCAAACCAACTGAAGCTGAACCAGATTAAGCTGTTGGTATTTTTAGTGAATGGGGGAAATCTGGCCAGATAGTGACTGTGCTATTTAAAAATGAAGGAGTTAGTATTATTTATATAATATACTGGATGAAACAAAGATGTACTAGTATGGGTACGCTGAGCCCAAAATGGACTCAGATGATATCTGGACTGGAGGTTACAGGATAAGGGTTACATTGCTATGTACTGAAGCTGGGGTCCAACACCACCTGAACTGTTTCTATTTAGGACATGACTGAGGGGTACTCCTTTATGCAGGCCAGCCTAAAGCATGCTACTGCTGTGACTCGAGATCCCATTGAAGTAGTGCATGCAAGACAGTTACAGTAGATGTGGTTGTGCACAGAACTGGCTCAGCTGAGCAGTAACTGTATCTACAAAATGAGGTGTAATCTATGTGACTCAGCATGTCACTCATACAGGTCCTTTACCCAGGAATCCCACAATGGGGGAAATGAGATGGACCGGGCTGAGCAGGACTATTATGTCAACAAAGCCCAGAAATCAGGTGGCAAGAAATGCAATAACCCACCCCTTCCTTCTTCAGACATCAACAAGGAGACCCCAGTACCACCATGCTCATAATCTTTTCCAGATCCTCATAACCAGAATATAACTAATTCATATACTATGGGAACAAAGAGCACTCCTGCACAACCAGCTATGAATCCCTCAGAAAAAGTGACTGATTATAGTTCTGAACAAGTGCGGTATCTGAAATCATCTGTACAAACATTCTGGATCCAAGGAACAACACGCTAAACTCAGAATGCAATACATATATGGAGATTGGAAAGCAGACACAAGATAATGTGTCAGCCCTTCCACCTCGGAAGCCTAATGAAATGAGTCTTTCTTTGACCCCTGAAAATCAAACCTATAGAGTGGTGGCCAGGCAAAAGAAGTTCAAGGGATGGCCTGAACCAAAAATGCTTATGAAGGGTGCCATTAAACTTGAGAACCCAGTTGACATTTTGGCTGCCCAGAAAGGCTGGGTGATGCAGAGGATGAATCTGACACGTCATCAATGCCTTAATCTCATCAGGGTCCCTTTTCAGGGGCTAACGAAGTAGGTACTGAACATGTGACTTACAAAAAGAGGAAGAGTTCCAGCAGAGCCAGAAGCAGGAAGGCAGAGTGAAAAGATAGTGTGGTTGCTGTTATGTGTTTTTTTCTTTCTCTTAAAGGACAGCACCTGTCCCCCGACCTCTATACCCACCCCCACCAACCTACTCCCAATTAGGCTTTTAAGCTAAATAAATTATTTCTCAAATATCTCTGTGGTTTTATATGCAGTCTGATGTAACAGTTGTAATGTAAACAGTACTGGAGCAGCTCAGCACCATTTCATATTGTCAGTGCAGCGCCGCACTGCACCACTCACTGTGTCACTTTATACAGAGAGCCACACAGCGCAGAAAATGTGAAATGGTGTAGCACTGCTCTGGCACTATTTACATTATGGCTGTTACATTGGATCACATATAAAACCACAGAGGTAATTAAAAAATTATTTCTTAGCCTACCAGGTATGCAAACAACAGGCAGATAGAAGCATAGCAGGACTTCGAGACCCCCAGGGTAGGGTGCAGACCAATCCACAAGATAAAAATAAAATAATGATGTCCTTTTATTCTACCTTATACACATCCTCCCACATGCAAATCCTGGATGGGGTCCAGCCCATACTGGATAAACTTGCTTTACCCAAGTTGATGCCATAGCATAAACAGTTATTAGCTACCCCCCCCCCGACAGTCAAGGAAGTTAGCAAAGCCCTGTTCTCCCTTCAGACACAGGCAAATCACCGGGGGGAGACAGTTTTCCTGTAGAAATAATGCAGGCATTGGCCCACAGATAGACCCAGTCTTATGACAGGTTTATTCACAGGTTGAAGAACTGGGCAGTCTCCCTCCCATGCTTAGGGAAGCTTTTACTACAGTGCTGTCAAACCAAGGAAAATACCCCACCTTAGCTGCCAGCTATAGGGCAATATCCCTCAAAATGTAGATAGCAAAGTCTATGCAAAGGCGCTGGCTATATGACTCAATCCCCTCCTTCTGTCCTTAATACACCCCTCTCAGGCAGGCTTTATAGAAGGCAGATTTAGTGCAAATCATATTAGATTGCTAATCAACCTTACGCACTCAGCAAAAGGCCTAGCTTCTCCTGCAGCGGCTCTAGTGGTGCACTTCGAGAAAGCCTTTGATTTGATTACAATGAGACTATCTGCAACTAGTGTTACAACATCTTGGCTTCAGAGATAGATTTCAATCCTGGGTAAGGGCTATCTACTCCTCCACCAAGGCAAGAGTATCAACCAACTCTTTAATCTCTGCCCCTTTCTCCTTAGGTAGGGGGATTAGACAAAGGCACACTTTGTTCCCCTTCTTTTTGTGTTAGCAGATGACTCTTAGCTGTGGCAATCTGACAGCATGAAGAAATCAAAGGTCCGGCAACTGGAGAGGAGCATTTTTCCCCCTCTAATGTACAATGCGCGGCTGCAGTCCGTTTTCTTTATTTAAAAGTTGCCTTTTCTTTAATGTGGTGGGCAGCTGAAAGTTAACTGAACTCCATGAGGTACATAATTTCAATTTTTTCATTACTTACTGCCAACTCGGTGCGGCGGTTCAGTGTCCGTTAGTGGTTCAGTGAGCGGCGAGCGGTTGGAAAGGGAGGAACTGCAATGGGAGCATGTGCAGAGTAAGGGAAATTGTGCATGTGTTTGCCACAATAAACACTCCTTTATTATGGCAAATTACACCATGGTTTCCCTATGGGAAATAGAGAATAATGTACAGTATGTCTAGCTGTATATAATGGTTTTCTAACACATACCCAAGGTGTACAGTGCTGTTATAAACCCCATGAGTGAAGCTCAAGGAGTTTATCAAGGCATAACACATTGAGGGTGTGTGTAAAAAAAAAAGATTACATCCCCTGCCTATACATTGTTTTTTTATAATTGCTGACTTTTCAGAGAAGCTGTTTCCAAGAGAAACATTGTAAAAAGCCTGATGTCACTTTTGATTTTGTGTCTAGTGTTTGTGTTTTCAAGCTCTGTTATAAATTGTTCCCTGATGCCAGATGGAGAAACAGAATACTATTTTGGGAATGAACTATGGGTTTCACTTAAAGGACAGTTGTCATTACTGGAAGTTTCCAACCCCTAAAAACTTTACCCCCCGACTAGGCTTTTCGTGGAGAAAAAACAAATTTTATGTGTTTCTATTTACAGTATTTTACTTTTGAAATGTCCAGTATTCTAAAACATGACAGACACTGCGCAGTACCATTTTGTCTAAAAGTGTGGTGCTGCACCACTTGCCTCAATACATTTGTACTGAGGCAAGCAGTGCAATGCCGCACTTTCAGATGAAATGGTACTGAACAGCATCTGCCATGTTTTGGAATACCAGACTTCTCAAAAGTAAAATACTGTAAGTAGAAATGCAGACATTATTTTCTCTATGAAAAGCCTAATTTGGGGGGGGGGGGGTAACACTTGGGGAGGCAAGAAACTTCCAATAATGACCACTTTCCTTTAAAAAAAAAAATAAGTGCCTAACTACTGTTTAACATGATGCTCTTTGAGAGGAGAAAAAAAGCCAGGGATTGAAAACAGAGTATGTTTGGGCTACAGTCCTCTGACTGACAGCTATTAGCTGTTGCACACTCACCATTATGACCAGCTGGATGCAATGGTGGATTACATCATGATTATCGGGGTGTAATCCAGCCTGTTCAGTAATTGTAAAAATAATAACTTATTTATCTATTTTATTAACACCTCTTTGAGAACCCTGTTCTCTAGGAAGTATGCTAATGCAGGACATGGGCACTGCACAACTGAAACATCCTGCACTAAAGGTTTAAGACTTTTTTGGCATTTTTTACTTGGCTGTGCAAACAAAGTGTAAACTAAACTAAGGAACAATGGTTGTCTCATTGGAAGCCCTTGCTCCATGCCAGGTAGATACCACAGTGCATGTCAGGTGATGACTCCAATGCTTGCTAACCATTCAAAAAAAAACAGTGATGGGGGGTAGGCAGTGTGTTTGTGTCAAGAAATTTTACAAGTAAAACACCAATGAAATGTACTTCTCAATACTATGGAGTCCCTAGGGACAGGCATAACGCTGTGTAGATTGTCTTAGTGGCAAAGTCCACCACCATGCCATAGATCATGAAGGCAGAATGTTGTCTGCACCACTGGCAGATACCAAAGCTACGACTACATAACTCTGTAAATCTTTATGTTGCTAAACACTATAAAGCCTCAGCCTCTTTTTTTCTCCATGTTGTGGGTGTACAGCCCACATGGTATCAGGAGCCCACCTTGAAAGGTGGCTGCCATTGCAGTTTGTTAGCTGAGCGTATCTCATTTTTATGTCTTCAGTGGGCATAACCATGCAGAAGTCTTGATAACACAGTAGAGTAAAAGGAGCTTACCGGATACCAGACGGACTTTTTAAATAGTGGAGGTGAAAAGCAATCACTGTGCGTTGACAGCACTATTTTGTTCTTTGGTACTGATAGAACACGGCACTGTCTTCCATTTACAAGATGGCAACTGCAGTTCTCTGCACATGCATGAAGACTCACACATGTGCGCTGAACTCTGATGGCATGTTCTGCTGTATTCAAAATGGCCGCTGGAGTCCACTGCACATGCACAAGTCATTGCGCATACACAGAAAACTCCGCCAGCCATCTTGGACATGGTGTAAGTCCTCTTTTGTCCTTCAGGGAGCTTTGGTTTATTGTAACGTGGAGCTGCAGTGGTTTATTTTTGGTACGGGACATCAACAAAGCTGAGACAACATACAACCGCAACAGTTGCCTTTCTCCAAGAAAAGGTTTTTTTTTGCTTGCCAGGTTGCTAAGCACTACTCTTTAGAGGCAGAGAGGTGGCTGAATGCTACCATACCTGATCTCATGTTCCCAATCTCCCACTCCCAACATCTGCCACAACTACACAGCTAAGGCTGACAGAGTCTCTATACCTCAAGCATTTTTTGCAGTCATATTGACTCTTGTTAGAGTTTGTTACATTTGCTTGCACTTGCACAACAAACATTTTGTTACATGAATGGCATTTCAGAGGTGTGTCACTGTTGAGTCCATTGCAGCTCAAACTTCAAGGGTCTCAGCAGTCCATACCAATGACAACGCACTCTGCTTGTGTCACTACTCACTGCTTGCTGGGCGGAAATTTCATGTACAATACTTGAAAGGAGTCAGCCACTCCTATCAGACAGCGGCTGGTTCCTATCATTTACGTGAGGTCACCCAGCAACCAGCTGAGTGGATTGGAATTTTAGCAAATGCCAATTCATCCTGTCCTCACTCACTCCTCACTCCTGTTGTGTGGGTCACTTTAACTGATCTGGTAAACTAATACATTTTCAGCCTGTGTCAGAGGCTGCCCTGCGAACCTTCAGTTGTTTTTCTAAATATCATATTCCTAATCTCCTTTCTTTGGATCAGCATAATAAAGCTATACTCTGAAATTTATACTGTCAACAAGAATGTAACTGTCCATTTCAGCCCACTGCATCTGAGTCTGAGGGGAGATTTTTGGCAAGAAAATCAGCCCTGATCTTCTTCACTTTCCCATGGGTCTTTTTTTCTGCCAAGAGTGACAGCTGTTATGCTCCCCCACCAATACACCTCTCGACCAAAGAGTTACAGGTGCTAAGCCCTCCACCAATACACCTCTCAACCACTATTTAGTTGCCAGTACAATTTACAAAGGACATTGCCCAGATGGCTCTCAAAGCACATAGCCACAGGTCTGGTGGACAGCACTCTATTCCTGGTCGAGACTAGATGAGGCGGGTAGAGATTTGTGCAACTGAATTACTACATAGATCAAAGAAGAAAAAGACAGCACTTGACATCAGAAAACATTATGTACAGCACCGGACCTGTTACAGGCACGTCTACAGTAAGTAAACAATGGTGTGCTGCCTGGCCCATGTATTGATACACAGTCCTGTGTAGCATTCAGTTGACAGTACTATGTACATAGACAGGTCCCAAGCAAACCAATGTAGTATTTCACGGGTCAAGCAGCAATTACAGAGGTCCAGAACAGTAACCAAACAGGTGTAGTGCGATAGAAGATAGACAGCACTGTATTCAATGGGGCAGATCCGGAGCAGGAGGCGGTATAACATGAACAGGCAGCACTGTGAACACCAGGACAGAGCTGGGGTGAGACCAGTGTAGCATCAAGACCTCACTGCTGTGTTTTTTTGGGGTTGAAGGGTTTTGAACATGTGGTGCTCCCCACTGTGTGTTACAGGCATATCTACAGTACGTACAGAATGGTGTGCTGCCTGGTCCATGTATTGCTACATAGTTCTATCCCAGACCAGTGTAGCATTCAGTAGAGTACTGTGTGCATAGACAGGTCCCAAACAGACCAAGGTAGTACTCCACTGGTCACGTAGCAATTATAGAGGTCCAAAACAGTTACTGAACAGGTGTAGTGGGGTAGAGAACAGGCAGCACTGTATTCAATGTGGCAGGTCTGGGACAAGAGGTGGTATAACATGAACAGACAGCACTCTGAACACTAGGACAGAGCTGGGGTGGGACTGGTGTAGCATCCAGAGCTCACTGCTGTTTTGTTCGGAGTGAAGTTTTTTTTTTTTTCAATATACTTTATTAACTTTTCTTGCAGCATACAGAAAATACAAAGCAACAGACAAGGAGCTTCAGTATTTTCAAAAATCAACTAAGTAAACTATATAAAACCAATACAGAACGAATGCAAGAAACCAGACACAAAACGCATTCCCGCTCCCTAAAGAAAACAGAAACAAAAACACAAATACCCAACCCCTCCCCCCAAAAAAAAATCTGCGTGCTGAAAAAATACTCTGGGGTACAACAAAAAAGGAAAAGATAACATTGGAAAGACATGGTCAGGGATAATAATCGGACCCTAAAATTTCAACAGCAACAGTAAGGACAAAAGGGGCTCCAAGGTACTTAAGTATTTGTGAGGCCTATGTCGCAAATGTGCAATGTGCTTCTCTAAGTGAATGTCCAAGAGGATTTCTCGATACCATTCTATAAGGGTGGGAAGGGAATCTTCCTTCCAGTGCCAAAGCATGACCAGTTTTCCAGTGGCAGCAATTAAAGCCAAATGGGCTTTACTTATGAGGGGTGTCCCCGGAGGGAAAATTGCCAACAGACAACACTCCGGGGTAAATAAGGAGTCTAACCTAAGAAGAGGATCCAGTACTCGTTGTATCTCTTTCCAGAAAATTTGAGTGTGGGGACACACCCACAACATGTGATACAACGAGCCTGGAGCCTGTTCACAACGAGGACAAACGGGAGAGGAAAGGTAACCTAGTCTATGTAATTTTGCTGGGGTGTAATAGATATTATGTAGGATATTAAACTGAACTAGACGTAATCTGTCCTGTTTAATATATTTATAAATCGTACCCCAAACTTTTGCCCCATATTCAGTATCCACTGGAAGGGACAATTCCTGTACCCAATAATAGCATACTCCTTCGTGGAGACATGGATCGGAAGCCTGAAGTTGTCTGTATATTCTTGATACTGCATGGGGCTGGTCTGCCTCCTGGAAGGCCATAGAGAAGCCTTCAGTTGACTGTACAGTCCACTCCTGATTGCTTTTAAAAGCTAATATTGCCACTTTAATTTGCAAATATTTGAAGGTGTATTGGGATTTAAGCTGAAAACAAGACTGAAGGACCTGAAAAGGAATTAAGTCATTACCCTGAATAAGGTCTGCCAGGGTACACTGCATAAACTGGGGTAAAAAAGAGGGTAAAATAGGGTGATGTCCGATCTGAATGTGACAGTTATTAAAAAGGGGCTGGGCAATTGAAGTGTGCCAGTTCTCTGATAAATGCCTTTGAATTTGCTGGAGAGCCTTGAGGGACCAGGCAATCGGGGAAGCTTTAAGAGAACTGGGAAGTCGGGAAGGTTTTAAGTAGACTAATGCTTGCAGGGAGCTAGCAACACTATGGGCAAGACTACATTCAATATCCAGCCAAATTGGGAAGTATGCATCTTCTGTGCTTGGAATATCCCCTTTAATCCAATAGACCAACTTACTTATATGCTGGGCCCCATAATAAAGGAAGAGGGATGGGAGGGCAAGTCCTCCCTTCAGCTTGGGTGCTGTTAACTTAAAATACACCCTCCTCACTGGTTTACCCCTCCACAGGAAATTATTAAATAATCTCTGGAGCTTCGAGAACCAGGATTTGGGGAGAAATAGGCCCAACATACCGAGCTGGTAAAGAAGTTGTGGCAAAACATTCATTTTAAGAGTGTTTATACGGCCACAAAGTAACAATGGAAGAGTGCCTCATCTGTCCAGGTCTGATTGTGGAATTTGCACCAGATTAGTCAGATTTGCTTTAATCATCGAAGAGGTGTTCCTAGTGATCATAATCCCCAAATATATAAGGACCGTAGGTTCCCAGAACAACCCGAGCGAAGTACAATTAACTCTTGTAGTATAATGATTTAATGGAAAGACCTTGGTTTTGGAAAGATTCAGTTTGTAAGAGGATACAATAGAGAATCTATCCAATTCCTCAAGGAGGGCTGGTAGGGAGATCTCAGGGTCCTCAACATGCAACAGGAGATTGTCAGTGTAGGCTGAGATAATGTATCTCTCCCCTTGAATTTATATGTCCTTCAAAGAAGTGGAGGAAGCCAGTTTATGTATTAAGGGCTCCAGATAATTAAAAAGAAGTGGAGAGAATGGGCAGCCCCCTTTTTTGAGGATGAAAGGATCTGATAGACAACCATTGCACCACACCTGTGCTGTTGGGGAAGTATATAAAACCTTGACTCATTTAATAAGACTATCAGGCATTCCGAAATGTCAGAGGGAAGCGACCAGGAAGTGCCAGGAAACACAATCAAAAGCTTTCTCAGCGTCAAGGGATACCAGGACCGAAGGTGACTCAGCATCCCTTGATGCAGCAATCAGATGTATTAGCTTCCTCATGTGATCAACAGACATACGCCCCATCATGAAACCGACTTGTTCTCTGCCAGTAATCCCTCCCATTATCGGAGCTAGACAGTTGGCCAATATTTTAGCAAGAATCTTAATGTCTGAATTTAAAAGTGATATTGGACGGTAACTTCCAGGACATAGTAAGTCCTTGTCTGGTTTGGGGATCAAGGTAATCCATGCCATCAGAAAACAAGGGTCTACTATTCCCGCTTGAAACCAGAGATTGAAGACGTTCATCAGGAGAGTGGCCAGTTGAGTGAGACAACTCTTATATAGGTTATTAGGCAATCCATCTGGCCCTGGAGCTTTATCCAGCGGCAGCTGCTTGATGGTCTGGTCTACTTCAGCCAAGATAATCGGAGCCCCAAGGCGCTCTGCTATATGGGAAGGTAACACAGAAAGATTAGCGGAGAACAAATACTCTGCAATCTCCTGATCTGTCACAGCTGTCGAGTCGGTTGAGGAGTAGAGTGTCTCATAGTACTTACCAAAAATATCAGCGATATCGTGGGGATGGGAGACTATGTCACCACTTAGGGGAGATCTCAGCCCCAAAATTAATTTTGCCATTTTGGCCTGCCTCAGTCTCAGGGCTAGAAGCTTCCCTGCCTTTTCCCCTGACTCTAGATACTTCAACTTGGTACGGTGAATGGCCAACTCCGCCTTTTGAGCCATCAGGTCATAATAACTTGTTTGCAGGTGATGGAGCCTTGCCCATTCCTGCGCTGGGGACGTACGACTTAATGTGAATTACAACTGTCGGATTTCTCCTATCAGTGATTCAAGGGCAGGTCTATTTTTCTGGGCACGGGTAGCAGCAATACGTATAAACTCCCCCCGAAGGGCATAGTTAAGGGTGGCCCAGACTGTGTTGACTCTCTTTATGGACCCCAAGCTGAAATTAAGAAAATTGGATATAAAATCTTGGGTACATGTCAGAGTCTCGGGACATCCAAGCACCCGTGTATTGAGGTGCCACATTACATCTCTCCGAATCCCTGGGCCCAACATATAAGACACACCTACTGGTGAATGATCAGACAATACCCTGGGGAAAATGGATGCGTCTATAATGCCCAGGAGGCAAAAGGAGCTCACCAACCAAAAATCAATCCAGGAAAAGGTGGCATGTGGAGGGGAGTAATAAGTATACTGTCGCTCTGAGGGGTTGAGGGTCCGCCATACATCAATGACGCCCACCCCAGATAGGAGATCTCGGAGGGCCCGCTGTGCTGGTGACAACCCAACTCTTTTACTGTCTGAGCAATCCATCTCTGTTTGGGGGGCCAAATTCCAGTCTCCACCCAGAAAGGTCAAAAGAGGAGGGTCCTAGACCACAAGAGGTAATAGCCAGGCAAAAAAAGAGGAGAGTCTAGATTTGGGCCGTAAACTGATCCTAAAATTATAAGGGAGGACTCTAGGGTACCCTGAACTATAATGTACCACCCTTCTGGGTCCCACCATTCCTGAATTTTAATAAAAAGTACAGCCTTAGCAATCAAGATAATGGTACCACTACATTTAGAAGAGTTACCGGCACCAAAAACTTGACCCACCCAATATCTTTTAAAAAGGGAAATATCATCTCTCAATAGGTGGGTCTCCTGTAAACAGGCAATCCCAGTTCAGAGATGTGAGAGATGTTTTAGAATCATAATCCATTTTTTTTTGTTTTGTGCCCCTTTTACATTCCAGCTCACTAAATTATAGGGACCACCCATTCAGATTATCAGTAAAGTAAGAGTATGAAGAGGACATAACAACCAATGCGATGCCCCACACACTGTCCACTGATACCATAATAATTGAGCGCAGACATAACCCATCCCCATACTCCTCTGTCGGATAACAATTGGAGTAGCCCAGAAAAAACAAAACAAGCAAAACAAACCCATTTGTCCCCCTAAAACCCTTCCCCCTTCCTCCACTCCCCAAAAAATAACATTCAACATTATTAAACTCAGTATAACCGTTTACAACTTTCGCTACCCAGTTCTAAACAACGGAACTCCCAATGTATATTATGGCATGCGAGCATCTCTTTCGCTGCCAAATAGAGGCCAGCCTCTCCTCTCCCCACCCCCCAACAACCCACGACAGCATGTGTGAAAAAAGAAAAAATCCACCATAATTACCATTACATGAGGAACCGTCCCAAACATGTCTAGAAATGATTGATCGATAATATTTAGATATACATAAGGTAATATTGCTCTCTTGTGGGCGAACCAAGAATTACAGTCACCATAATAAAGGAAACGTACCTGAAGATGATTTTTTTTTAAAGGACTCCACTTGCATCTCTTAAACTGAGCTGAGGAGAAAAGAGAAAGGAAAAGAAAAATATACATGCACTACCTCCTGCAGCCCACAAATACCATCCCCCAGTCTCTGATAAAGACGACAATGCTACAAGGGAACCAAAGCTACACGCTAGTAAAACGTCCAGACAAAAATGAGCGTGATAGGACTCTATTCAGCTAACTACAGGCAATGATGTAGTCTCTGCTGTGTACTTATTGTAGTGATTCAAATAAGGGAAACAAAAAAAATTGCCATTCTCTCTTAACAGGGATGTCCCCTTAACATCGTGAATGCCAAACTCGATTGGGGATCACAGTTCCAGTTTGGCAGCAGCCCTCCAGCTGACAATAATGAAAGTAGCCCAATACTTCACTGTTCATTCAACTAGGGAAATTTAAACAACAAACTGCCTCATGTCCTCACTTGAACAAGTCAGGAAATAGAAAACGGAGCTCCGACGTAGCCATTGGGTGGAATTCTTGCCTCTTAAGGTGAACTGACTGGGGAAGATCCTGTGAGATCCTAAGCTTGTGACCCTCCCACTGGATTTCTTGCACTTCCTTAACCTTCTCAAGTATGTATTGCTTATCTAAATAGTTGAGGAGCTTAAACACCAGAGGTTGGGGAGGTGAGCCAAGTGGTGGAGGGGGGGCGCAGCGAACGATAAGGTCTCTCCACCACATAGATGGTGTTGTTGGGTGAAGGACCAGTGATTCTTTCACATAATTTTTTAACAAAAGAGGCAGGATTGTCCTTCCTCCTTCTTGGGAAGCCCAAAGATAATTAAATTATTGCACCGGCTGCACCCCTCTAAGTCCTCCAGCTTGTCTTTAATTTTTCAGAGCCTTTGGCACAAAGCAGAGGTATCCAGGTCTGCCTTATCTCTCCATTTCTCTACTGATGACAGCCGAGTTTCAGCGTCTCCAACTCGCATGTTCAAGGAGTTGATACTTGGCTGAATTAGCTGTACATCATCTGAAATAACAGCGATGGAGTTCAGAAGAGGCTGCTTAAACTCCAGAAAGCACCTCTCAGAAAGTGCTGTGGTAGATGCAGGGAACTTAAGAGCAGTAGTAGTTTGCAATTTAGGCCGCTTAGCGGCTTTTTCTTTCTCCGGTGTCTGCGGTGAAGTATGGCGTGGTGGTGCTTTCTGCATGTCGACCTCCATATCAATACAGCAGTAATCGCAATCAGAGAAACTTCTGAGATTAGTTCAATCAGAATCACTGCTTGAAAAGTCCGTGAAAGTAGATCAAATAAGGAATTTAGCCAGAGTTGTCGAGGAGCGAGGGGAAGCAGCAGCCTTCACCTAGACAGTCATTACGTGATCCCCGGAGTGAAGGGTTTTGAATGTGTGGTACTCCCCACTGTGTGATACAGGCATGCCTACAGTAAGTACAGGAAGGTGTGCTGCCTGGCCCATGTATGGCTACACAGTCCTGTCCCAGACAAGTGTAACTTTTGGTAGACAGTACTGCGTACATTGACAGGTCCCAAACAAAATTATGTAGTATTCCACGGGGTAGTTAGCAATCATTGAGGCCCCGAACATTAGCTGAACAGGTGTAGCGGGTAGTGGACAGGCAGCACTGTATTCACTTGGGCAGGTCCGGGATGGGAGTGGGTATAACACTAACAGGCAGCACTCAGAACAGCTAGACAGATCTGGGGTGGGACTAGTGTAACAGCAACACTTCACTGCTGTGTTGTTTGGGGGTGAAGGATATTGAACATGTGGTGATCCCTGCTGCTGTTTGGGTGTCAGGCTGCTTAACATCCCGCCCCCTGTCTGTAAGGGATAATCACCTTACAGTACTGGAGGCTCTGAAATATCTACAGGCCATTCTGGTCCCACTGTAGATTACTATTATGGGACCACTTTACTGATCATTTTGACACTTATATGAGGGCCCTGAGCTAGCCTTTATGCACCTTTCTTTTAATACATACCAACAACTTTCCTTCAGATAGCTCTATTTTGCTGTTATTTATTTTAAAGATGTAAAACAGTCCTCCGTCAAACAAATGATTTGTTTGTTTGCTTTCATTTAATTTTAAATTTGGGGTTTCAAGGAAACAGCTATTTTAAATAATCAATGTCCAGCTGACAACACTAGATTGGAGTGTGTGTGTGTGTGTGTGTGTGTGTGTGTGTGTGTGTGTGTGTGTGTGTGTGTGTGTGTGTGTGTGTGTGTGCGTGCGTGCGTGTGTGTTTGTGTTGGCTAAGCCCCTATTCTATGTTGGACATTATTACAGAGACAGACCCAGACAAGGCACACATGATGCCAAATCATTCTGTTAAAACACCAAGATGTTATTATTTTATACTGACATTAAAAAGGTTTTAATTATTTTTATTTATGTTAGTCCTTGGTAACTGGGTAAGGCCCACTAGGCACAAGTGCCTGTTTTCAAGGGTGACCTGGGAGCACTGGGTGGTTAAGTGACTTGTTCAGAGTCACACAGTATGCAAGTGGAGGTTGTGAGAATCAAACTCAGGTCTGGTTTACTGGATGTTCCAAGCTCATTCACACCTTGTTCCTCTAACCTGTAGGCTATACTGCCAGCCCAAATTGAATTAATTGCGTTAAAGATAACATGACAGATACAGAGGGATAAAACAGGCAGTCTGTAAGAAGATATCATATTGTTTGCTAGATGTAAAAAATAAAAACATTTTATTTTCTGTGGCATAGACAGTGGGCCCGATCCATAAAGCAGCATTTAGAGTGATGCATGGTGTGCCAAATGCAGTTTGCGCCAAAGTCGCCTCCACCATTCAGCTTGCGCCAGATTCAGAAACAGTGGACCCTTTCACCAAAAGGGAGATGCACGGTGTGATGATGCAAGGTGCACCACAAAAATAGTGCACACAGCAGCCGTGGCATAGCTTGCAACCCAGAAGTCGGACAACACACTACAATTGAGCAGAAAGACTTGATGCAAGAAAGGCAAGGAAGGCATCACAAAAATCTGAACTTCACAGAAGCAGAGACAGAAGTCCTCATAAGGGAGGTGGAGGGCCAGGTCAGAATGTGTAAAAGACTCTGAATGCATTTATCTAAGGCAGTGGGCAACTGTGGTAAAAGGGCACAGAAACCAAAGTGTGTGATCCAGGTGGCAAACAACTGACAGCAGCCATCTATCCATCAGGTGGACATTGTACTTGCCAGAGGTGGGAACAGGGAGCAGTGTGCCAGAAAACAGCAGACCAGGGAGGCGGTGACAAGAGAGGTAAATGCCATCACCCCATTCAGGCGCAGCCTCCCTAAAATGCTGAAGAGATGCTGGCCTGGTGGCGCTGGAGTTTGAGGGGCTGGTTACTACATCTATTGGCACACTGGCGACCCAGGTTCAGGAACGAGCCTGGGCCACTGGTGGTCAGCAGGGGGGAGAGAGGATCGAGCATCCAGAGGACTACTCTCCTCTCCCAGGGGGAGGGAGACTTGTTGTCCCACTCGTTGACTGCCGTCTGGCGGCAGCCGGAGGGCAATACTGGCAGGGAGGCATGTACCAATGTCTTTACATCAGTAGGGGAGGGGGGGACAGGAGAAAAAGGGGAAAAGGAGCCTAACAGGGTGCCATGATGGCACCGCGTCCCAGAGGGGAGTCCCCGGTGTCTGGATTGGGTGTCTGGGGGGGGGCAGGAGCCCTCCTGCCTAGCCCCACCATGGGGGGCAATCAGAGGGGGAATTTCCGGGGTTGGTAAGAGCGGGGATGCGTGGGACTGGAGAAGTGAGTTCCTCCGTGAGGACGACCATAGCCACCTGCCAGGGCTCATGGAGTAAAAAACCTCTATGGAAGGAAAAAAAAAAAAGAACTGCTGAAGAGGTACCATGACCTCAGATGGAGAGCAAAAGAAAAGTTTGCCTGCAACTGTCGAAGCTCCACTGGGATGGGGGTAGAACCAAGCAACATGATCACACTAAGCAGCCAGGAACAACATGTGGCAACACACCTCATCGCCAGGACCATACAGGGTAACAGTGACCTGGACCTCTTCCGGCTACAATATGCAACAGGTATGTACATGACAGGGACATAAGGGAAACAATATGTAGGAGAGTAAGCCAGGGAAAATGTGTAAATCAAACAGACTAAGTGCCAGTAGTCAGGGGCAACATGTGAGCACATGGGAGGTGAATGTAATCGCCAGTGTTGGGTAAGTTACTTTTTCTATTACTTTCTATTACATTTGGAAACTTGTTACAGGAAGCTCTGTGCAGTCACTAGCAAGGATGGAGAAGTACTAGTAAAAGTAATACACCTTACAATTATAGTTACTTATTTTTTTTAATACAAAAACAATACAAAAATAATAAATAACTATAACAGATTGCATTTTTTGAAGGTAATAGGTTAGTTACTAGTTACTTTTAAATAAATGTAATCAGTTACAGTGACGTATTTCTTTTGTATAAAAAAACATACAGTAAGTAAATGCAACTGAAAGGTGTATTACATCTTCCAGCACTTCTCCATCCTTGCTAGTGACTGCACAGAGCTTTCTGGAACAAGTTTTCAAAAGTAATAGAAAAAGTAACCTACCCAACACTGGTAATCGCTCAGAGGCACACAGTATGTGAGTGGGGGTTGTGAGACATGAACACAGTCCTATGGGATGTACCATGCACACACACAGGACAGCACTGACACCCCTAGGCTGTACTGGCAGGAGCAAAGAAGGCAATGCAAGGCAAAAGAACATACGCCACCACTGGCCATGATCGCAGGGACAAACCAGAAGTGCCACCAAATGTCCTGTAGTCCAATAAAAGGTATGTGGATGTGCCACAGAAACATGCCTTAAGAAGCAGAGCAAGAGCATAGCTTATGACACAGGCCAGGTCCACACCAGCAGTGTACACATACCCCACAGAGTGTGAGGTACGGGGGGTAACCAACCAGATGCATAATGTGTCTCACATGATTGGAAGCCCTGTTCCTGATGTATGAGGCATGAGGGCATGGGACATGCAACAGACACACATGTGGACACACAGCTACACAGGAATGCGTAACAACAGGGGGCCTGTGGAGGCAGCACAGCTGCAACACAGCAGGGATGGCAAGTGATGCATGTAACATGTAACATACTATGTGAATGCCCCATAATGGAGGATGCATGACAATGTGTCAGTGCAACATGAATAGCAACCCACACAAACATGTAGCACAGGTATAAGACAAGGCCATGGTGAAACATAAGGGAAGTACAAGGAAAATCACACTGAACAGACAGGAGTGTGTCACAAAACACGTGTGTGAAGCACACAACAGTGCTGCAGAGACAGATGGCCTGTAGGTGGCCACAGCATGAGAATATTGGCCACAAATACACATCCCCATATTGTCTGGAATAGTAATGGGAGGCCACATGGACAGAATGGATGTCACAGTGGAATGCAACATGTAAAGCACAGTGATCACAGATATGTGTACACATCAGGTGGTATGAGTGCATTAACACTGCAGCAAGGGGAGCACAACACAGCAAGGAGCATGAGATACAAGTAGCCGCACATCAACACTGGTGTCGACACATTGCACTATACAGGGCACTGTGTGCCCAGAACTGTAACACACTGAGTTGTCACTGCTGCACAGCCACCAATGTGTGTGTATTTTCCCCGCTACAGGTACCAGAAGTATGGAGACGAGAGGCACAGCAAGAGGCACAGCCATGGCTGCCTAGGAACAGCCTCAGCAACGGAGGAGGTGGACACAGACACTGAGGCATTGGACGTGGCTGATGAAACACAGGAAGACATGGATGTGGGCCAAGATGACGGTGACCGCAGTAGCCCCACACAGAGTGAGCCACACAGTACAGAAAGTGAACCCACCATTGGACCAACAGAAGATGGAGATGGTGACACAACCAGTGATGGCAGTGGCACAGGCACTGTCAGCATACAGGGAGGCTGAGTCACCACATGAACAATAAGGTGAGCACAACGTGCCATCCGCATTGGAGGAGGACATCACACTATACTGCCAGGATGTTGTTGACACCCACGAGGCCCTACAGCATGAAACGGATGCCATTCACACAGCCACAAATGAACTGAATACATCCACAGCATCACACCTCAGCCATGTGGATATCCTCTTGGGCCTGCACAATGTCATGCAGGCATATGTAAGGGACAGCAAGATACATGCAGTGGACCTCAACACCACCCTGTATGGTCTCCAGGTGTGTATACAGAGACAGACGAATACCATAGAGTGACTGGTGCATGTGACAGACTATTGTGCAGCAGCATGTGCAGACAAATGCACTCACTGCTATGATGAGTGCCCTGCAGACTATCGCCATGGTCATGCTTTCTGACAGAGCGGCATCGGACACCGGTCCCCAGGCATCATCTGGCTGCATGTGCAACACCATAGTGGCACCTACTAATGATGCCACCACTGTGACCATGGATGCACAGACAGGTAAGTGAACATTGCAGGCTAAGGGAATGGTGCTGGACCTGAATTAGGGACTGTCAGGAACAATCAACACTACAGGTGCAGCTGTCCACTCCTAGGATGTGGATAACACACATCCCTGAATGCCCACCATGACAATGCCATTAGTGACCAGGCCAATGACACATAGGGGTCCACTGGGCATAATCAAACCCATGCCCACACAGCATTAGCTGTGCTGTCTGTACAACACCAGGTGGAAAGCACTGCTGTCTGAAACAGTGCTAGAAAATGAAAGAGCACCATGGGAGAAACAGAAAGTATGACAATGGAGGTCACCCATGCTGAGCCACCAACTGCACCACCCCATCCCACTACGCAGAAAATGGGACAAGAGGCCAAAAGACAATGGTGGTGATTCAGGAACATCAAGCACACAACATGCCAGCACTGCAATGCCCCCACCAGACACTCCCAGGGTGTCATGTTGCACTCCTCATAATGCATATTAGGGAAAAGTAAAAATGGAGGAGCACATGTGGAGCACCAGGAACAAGGTGCTGAACATACACAGGCAGAGCATGCAAGGAGACAGAAGAAGGCACCAGAGGGCAGACCACCCACATAGCGGACACCTGACAGAACACAACATGTATCGGATATACATGGCCACACAGCACATAGGACACCAAAGTCCACAGTTCAAGCTGAAGTATGGGGATCAATCACTTACATAGTCACATGCAGAGCTCATGGCAATAAATATGGGATGCTGGCACCACCATGTCTGCACATATGTGCATGACATATATTCGATATTATATTACCAACAACCCACACTCACGGTCCCCTACCGCCATATCCAGGCATGTGTGAGGTCATGTACTGGCCACACACCCACCACCCCAACTGAACAACATGGACAGTCAGCGTCATACCATACACTTCTGTGGTACAACACAGTAGCAACGTACTGACATGCCCTCCATACCTTATTAAACCATGTAGGATACCTGTACATTTCAACATATCCCACAACCCCCATAGACACTAACTAGTAGACACAACAGTCAGCACACAGATAGGCTCAAACCATTGGATTCCACCTTGGCGTTTGGTGGTTTAGCTTTCTTGCATTGGAATTCCAATCCAACAACAAATGGAATCCCTAGACCACTGTGTGAAAGGTATGACAGTAGCTGCAATGGGAGATGCCAATGTTTACATAACAAGATTTACAAATGGGTGTCAGGGTTCAGCCATGGAAAATGCCTTAGATGATGTTACATGACACACCCCACTGGCACTCCTAGGCAGATATGCTCCATGAATGGGTGTGAGCAATGCAACGGTGGATATTTGCGACATATGATACTGTTTGCAGTGCTGAAGTCTGTGGAGCATCTTATAGCATGCACTCAATGATCACCTGTGAACATACCCTTGTGGATGTGGAAAACTGAACAGGTGCCAATGTACTCAAGGCACACTATATTCTGTGGGGACAAAACAGTGAGAACGCACCATGGCCTATCATGTATGTTCATGCCTACATTCAAATTCCAATATGACAACTAAGAGAACCCATTTTTCAATGCAGATAATGTATGCATGACAGCCACAGCAGGCATTGTAGATGTGTCAACAATCACATATGACAAGGGGGGGTGGGCAATGTGGAATACCATCATCATGGACCAATGTAGCACATCACACTGGTCCCCAGATGACATTTGATGCAGACAACGTGCATGTAACATAGCCCCCACTGGTTTTGCCCCACTCCATATGTATGTCATGTCTTGGATGTACAGTATGCACAATTGTACACATGACCTAAAGTGTGACTGTACGAGTGAGTCATACAGGAGTGGAACCACATTCCCCAACATGCATTTTATACCCCACACATTGCATTCCCACATCACAGTAGCCACCCATACTGCTGTACCACACTGCACTGCCACCTGCAGGACATCCACCATGATGACCCCATGGCCACTTACCTGTTCATGCTGTAACAATACCACCCAACACAGCTGTGGGGGACTGTGGGTGGGGAAGATCACAAGACACTGATGTTGGACATTGTCTACAACACGTGTCTACTAATGAACTGCCTGCAACACAGGTGCAGGAGGTGGTCTGTTAATGTAGCAGCCCCACATTCCATGCCATCCATCCTGGATTGGGGTGCAAATGCAGCATAGCTGCTAAATATAATAGGCAATGGTACTGTGGCTGATTTATAGGTGAGCTGGGGTTATGTATGACAGAAATAGTCCCACATACATGGTGGAGTGCATGGAGTGTACTGCAGTGCACTCTACAAGGGAAGGACAAAGCCACAGTATCCTACTGGACGTTGGCACAGATGGCCCATACAGCATTGGCATGGGCCAACATATATGGTGGACCAATTGTTTGACAGACCACATACACCTGATTCAGATCATAACATACATTTATTGGCAACAAAACACATTAAAACGTGCAAAACATAATGGGCTGGGGTTCACAACTGGCGCAAATACAAGGTACAACAACCAAATAACATAAACAAGATTAAATAAGGCACTGTCAGTGACATCTATAGATAAAGATAATGGTGGACACAACCCATGGTGGGATAATGGCCAGACTGTGCATCAATGTATGTGAGCAGCGCATGCAGTGATGTCTGCAGCTGGTCTACCTGCTGAACTATAGGCTGGAAGTGTTTCCCAAGGCCCCTTGCAAACTTCTGCAGACCCATCTGCCATGTTGCAGTGCCCGGACCCATGCTGGATGGGCATGGGATGGGCTCATCCCTTGCTGCCCTATGGATGCTTGATGCCCTCGTGAAACAATGAGTGCAAAGAGTCCTAGCATGGTGCCACATGCCCTTTGTGTTGCCGGTCTTTTGTGGCCATACATGTGGGAGACATACTGCACCAGATGTGCTGTACATGTGGCATGCAGATCCTATAGGTGTATCACCATTCAGATAATGCATGTGTAATACCAGTCATGCATTTTGGTGGTGTGTGTGTCCACAAACTGCCATGGGGGCCACACATCGCCACAGACCATGGTTCCATGGGCCTGGGGCACGGCTCCCTGGCCACTGTCCACACATGTGTCAGACACGTATGCTGCCAGCACTGTTATGAGAGATGGTGTCCTGTGTAGTGGGTTCTGCCAAAGTGTGTTTCATCATCACAACTGTCCCTATTGGTCACCCCTGTGTTAGCCCCATTGGGGCCATGTTTATGTAGTCTGCATGTCAACTGCTGTGTGCAGTGTATATGTGGCCCAGTTCCCATCCATGGACCAGGGCTGTGACACACCCACAATGGTGTGACTGATACTATCTCCCTAATTCCCCATTGCACCCCATGCACATAGTGGGTTTTTACTCCGGCCATCATCTGCACCCTTTCCCCTGTGCACCCCTTCCCCCTGCGTGTGAGCACATGCATGTGCCTGCAGCCCCCATATTTCATGTTATGCACGGCTGTTGCTGGCATGGGTGGAGTGGTCATCCATTTGAATGGTAGATCACACCATCCATGCCCACCACCAATGACCTTCCTGCCTCCTGTCCCTCTGCAGCCATTCATATGTATGCAGATGTATTACTATATTAAGTGCCTCTGGATCCTCCCCCTCAATGTGATGTCTAGCCTTCAGTGGGATTTTGACAGTGGTCAACTCTGTTTCCAGTCAAATCAGCATGTTCAAACTGCCAAACACATGGTTTACATTGCCTTTGGTAACAAGCAAAGCTCTCAAACATTACTGATCACTCTCCTTCCGCACCCTGGATGGCACCACTACTGAGGATGTCTCATCTGTCACATACTTTAGTATATGGCTAGATTGTACCCTCAATGTTTCCACACATTTGGTTGCTACCCCTAAATTTCTGCAATCCAAGCTAGGTGCTTTAGACTGACATCATGGCTGCATTCCCTTGCAAGCCCGTCGTACTATTGTCTGGAGGATGATTCACCCCATCTCTGTGTATGGTGACATAGTCTATAGCCCCACCCAAATTCCACCCTAGGTGGGTGGGACACCCTCTTTCACTACTGTTGTCCTTTTGCCCTTGAGTGCCCTTCTCACACTCACCACTTCACCCTTTATACCTCTATCTCAGTCCCCCACCTCAAGAAGCCAGGCACTTTTCTCAATGCTCCTCCTTCACCGTCAAGTATTTTCATGGCTCTCTTCCTTCCTGTCTTACCTCTGTACTCCCCTTCCTTCCACCTACAGCCTCTGCAGCTCTTGATTTCGATCCCTTGAACCCCCCAAGACTACTGCAGCCAGACAGGATGCTGTCTCCTTCTGTTTCACTAAAGCGTTTAACTCCCTTCCCCTAGATATTTGATCTGCCACCTCCCTTCACTTCCTTACTCTCTTCTACTATATTTCAACACCCCTTCCTACAATTTCCCCTGACCCCCTTTCCTCCTTCTCACCTCTCACTACACATCCTGCAATTATACATGAACCCCTCCTTCCTTCCTTCCTCCTTTCCCTCCCCATCCATGCCTCTCCCATTGCCTTTTCCCCCTTGCCAGCCCCCCTTGTAGCACACTCTTATCCATCTATCTGTCTGTCTTTATTTCCCTGCACCAGTCTGCCCCTACCCACCTCCTGCCCACTTTTCCATCACCACCGCTACTGTTTCCATACATCCTTTCCCTTCTGTATCGTCTCCCCTCCTCTCTGCACCTGACCACCCTACCCCCTCCTGTCCCCCTATCCAACTCTCTAACCCCTCCCTCTCCCTTCCAGTCTCCACCATCCACCTCATCCCCCTGACCAAGTCCATTCCCATCCCTCTGTCCTATGATTACACCCTCTCACTTCAAGCAGTTCTTCCCATCCCCATCCTCAATCCCATGTATATCTTAATGGTTTCTCTCCCCTCCCTTCCCCCTGCTCCCTCCCCATCCCTCATCCTCTTCAGCCCCCCATCCACTTCACCTCTACATGTCTTTGCATAGCCCACATCCCTATGCCCTCCTCCCACCCCTCCCACAGGCTACTTTGCAAGTACCAATCTGCCTAAACCTGCTTCTCTAGCATCACCCTTTCTGCTGATCATACCTAGAACAGCTTCATAATGCTCAGTTTCCCCATTTGTTATTTCCTGATTCTAGTAATATGTGTGTTAGCCAAGCTGCGTGGCTGTTTCGTATTGTATTTGTAAACATCCTTCTTCCCATCCCCTCCCCCCCAGGACGCATATGGAAACTAGCTGCTACATGGCTCAGTACACTTTTCCAGATGAAATAGTTAACATAGCTACAACAATGAAATACAGTGGGCAAGTGTGGCTCTTTGTACGTCCTGTGTATGTCACAGAATCTACCAGATCCATTGGACCCTGTTGATCTTCGGCATGACTACTATGGATGTCAAGTTGTGTTGACTGATGCATGTGCCACTGTGGAGACAGAATGGGGGTAGACAGATCAATATTGATGCATTACATTTACTATGTACAGATGTGCATATTCCCTGTGGGATGGTAGTGCCAGTGCACACCTGACAATGTCCCTGAGATGTGCCAGAAGCTGTGCTTCACACCATGCCAGATCATTCCAGCAGTGTTTTAATTGCTGTATTTTCCTCTTAATTCCTGTGTGTCTGTGCATCTTGGCACCTATGATGTGCCACTCCCTGTCCCTTTCCTTGGGTGTTTTATTTCCTGCTGCCTGGTGGAAGTAATGTCTCGGACCATTGCTCCAGTAGGCTATTAAGCATGGCTGTCTCCTCGTCTGTGAAATGAGGAGATCTGGACCAGGAGTACATGATGTCAGGGTTAATAGTATTAGCAGCCAGGGACCTGTGTAAACAGCAGGTCTTCACCCTTAGCTTGGTGGCTGTGGCATGTGTTTACCACCTAGAAGTGGCTGCACAAGGTGATAAGGCCCTGGATGATGTACACACATTGCAACAATACACAATGCAGCTTTTTCATCTGACAATGCACCATGTGGCTTTTTTGGCCAACAACGCACCA
Organism: Neoceratodus forsteri; assembly: GCA_016271365.2. Taxonomy (NCBI): domain Eukaryota; kingdom Metazoa; phylum Chordata; order Ceratodontiformes; family Ceratodontidae; genus Neoceratodus; species Neoceratodus forsteri. The sequence continues at coordinate 270,204,870 of CM028132.1, read as the reverse complement.
TGCATTTTTTCGTTAGACAACGCAACATGCATCTCTTCAGATACCAGTGTGACAGGATTATTACACTGGCTTTGAATGTCTGTGAAGGATCAGAATGCATGGATGACAGCTCTCCCGGTCATTTTCACAGACAGACACCCTACCATGTACATATTCCCATGTATTTTATGGGGTAACATGGTTTGGCAATCTACTATGAGGGGTAATCCAAGCTGTTTTTAGTTACACTTTATGTGTGCAGGGCTGACAATCACCACCTGTTGGCATGTACTGTGCTGTGTAGTTGTTCCCCCGGGTGATGACCGCTGCCTGATATCATGCACAGCTCCCTTGGTGTCAAATGCCCACCCCATGCCCTGGCCAGAATACACATACTATTCCCTGGTTGGTAGCTAGTCCCTCCCCCCCATCAGTCACCCCATATGACATGACACATGTCCCTGGTGGCCAGCATCTCCCCAAGACCATCAACTGACCCACATACCATATCCAAACACCTGGTGTCTGGTGTTCCACCCTCATGTCTGCCACCTCATATGGCATAACATAGGTCCCTGTTGGCTAGTGGTCCCCCCATCACTCAACCCATATATCAGAAAATACTGCCCTGGAGGCTAGCATCCCCCATCACTCCCCTAATATAGCACAGTGTACCTTCCTGGAGGATATAGATCCCTCCCTACATGCGCCCTACATGCACATCATACTCTTGTGGCCATTGATACCCACTGCCCCAATCCCATCTATGGTCATGGTAATAGATATGTAGAAGTAATTCCCTGGTGGTCCACTGAATCCTCCCCAACCCAGATCCCCATTGGGTGACTACACAGGCTGCTATTCCCTTGTGGTCTAGTGGCCCACGCTAGGCTGGTATTGTCCCACACCCTGGTTCCACACACCCCATCCTAAGGCAAAGTGGGTGTCCAGCACAGCCCTCCACTCTCCACCATGGCTGGCCACCCACTGAGCTGACAATGAATGACTGCCTACTTTTACTAGGAGGCAGTATAGCGCAGTGGTCTAAGGCTCTGAGCTGCAAATCTGGTGACATCCAGCAGACCAGACCTGAGTTTGAATCCCACAGCTTCCACTTGCATACTGTGTGACTCTGAGCAAGTCACTTAACCTCCTTGTGCTCCCAGGTCGCTCCTGTCAAAAAAAAAAAAAAAGCTTTCAGCTTAGTGTGCTATACCTGGTTAAACAACAAAAAAAAAACTAGTACACACTCATTTATTGTCATCTCAGTGGGTGGCCAATCCTGGTGGGGAATGAAGGGCTGTGTCAGTTGTGGTGTGGTGAGCTAGCCAACTGCCAGTCATTATTTGCAGGTATAATTCTGTTATATATTTTTATGTGATTTTGAGTATGTGTACATGCCACAGGAATGCCACTGTTAATGCAAAGGGCATATTTATTTTATTTAGTTGTTTAACCAGGTATAGCACACTAAGCTGAAAGCTTTTTTACAGGAGTGACCTGGGAGCACAAGTGACTTGCGCAGGGTCACACAGTATGCAAGTGGAAACTGTGGGATTCAAACCCAGGTCGGGTCTGCTGGATGTCACCAGATTTGCAGTTCAGAGCCTTAGACCACTGCACTATACTGCCTCCTAAATGCATATGGAGAAAAAGACTAGATTTCTTTTAAAAATTTTTGATCTTCCTCTAACCTGAAGGAGCAGCTGCTTGCCAGGAATCTAAGATTGCATTTCCAGCTCCCTTAACAGAGATATGCCATAATCCATTTACCTGTAATCAACCATGCACTTCAGAGGGAGGATGCGCTGATTTCAGGAAACTGTTATGGTATGTTGCATCTTATGAGGTGAGAGGACCAGGAACATTCTTTCTGGCAGACCTTTGTAATTTCTCTTACAGGTGTCAATTGTATTCCAAGTAAGACAGTAGAGACATCAAAGGCCACTAGGAAAATTAGATTGTGGGGAAAGCACAAAAGTGACATCTACTGGCCAAAAAGAGAAGACCCCTTTTTGGATTAGATAGTTCTTTTTCTTCAGGCTTCCTCCAGCTATTTAAGGAACTGACACAAAGCAAACTCTCTCATTTTTTTGCTGAGCATCTACAAGGGGCACTCTTCTCCTGACACAAGAAGCAAAACTCCTGAGATCCAAGACTGCCAGTAAAAAGGAAACTAACATACTAACATACTAAAATGCCAGCAGAATAGGCCTAACGGTCTTTCATGTCTGCTCGTTTGGTCAGCCCCCACCCTGGGTGCTGACCTTGCTGTCCCCCTCGCCTTCTCTGGCTTCTCCCTTCCCAGTTCCGGATATTCTTGCTGCATTGGATTTTGCTTCCAGAACCCTTCCCCTGTACCTGTCCCACCCCTCTTGAACCCTCCACTGTCTCTGCCTCCACCAGCCCCCTAGGTAGTGCATTCCATGGCTCCACCACCCTCTCAGGGAAGTAGCACCTCCTCCTTTCTCCCCTGAATCTTCCCCCCTCCAGCTTCCACTGATGCCCTCTAGTGGCCCCTTCCTCCTTCCTTCGAAGCACCCTGACTATTCCTCCCCCATTTACCCTCTTCATGTACCTGAAGACCTCTATCATGTCCCCCCAGTCCCTTCTCTCTTCCAGTGTGTACATATTTAGCTCTTCGAGCCTCTCCTCATAGGTCCTGTCCCCCAAGCCCCAAATCATTTTGGTTGCCCTCCTCTGGATCCTCTCCAGGAGGTTAATGTCCCTCTTTAAGTGTGGCCTCCAAAACTGCACGCAGTACTCCAGGTGCGGCCTCACCAAGCAGTTATACAGAGGGAGTATCACTTCCCTCCTTCTGGAGGTGATCCCCCTAGCGATGCATCCCAGCATCCTGTTGGCCTTGGCTGCTGCCCTCCTACAAGTCTCAGAGTTGTTCATCTTGACATCCACCACCACCCCCAGGTCCCTCTCAGCCATTGAGACTTGTAGTATTCCCCCCCCATTCATCGTTCATTTACTTTCTTTGGACTTCAATTCACTACAAACTTAAGGTAGACTTTAGATAATAGTTACAGTGCATTTTTCATGTATATTTTCCACTTTTATTTCTGTTATTCTGTGACCAAATTAGTGCATCTTTTAGTTGTAACTGTATGACTATTGTTTAAGTATTTTAGTAAAAACGTTAGTTTTTTTTAAGAAACCTGCCTGAGTGAGAATTTTCTTAAATTGTGTGTGAATTGTGGGACAGTTATAAATAATCTGTGACAAACTGTTATTGCTACGGAGGTGCCTCCAAAAGCAACCAAGGATCTGTAAGGGATATCTGGGTAGAGAGAGGGAGAATACCAAAGTCTCAAGGAAGAGTCTGTAGAGATTTTGAACCAGCTTGTTGCACGTCCTGTTGGAGAAGACAAAATCAGGAGCACACTGTTACCCTGAAGAGAGTGTGATGCCTGGATCTTCCCCATGTGTGTAACAACCAGGAAGGGTTCATATCTGGCTACAAGACTCAAGACTGGTATTGTGCCCTTATCTAGAGTTTAGAGGGATGCCCTGGGTCCTCATGGCGGTTGTTCAGTTGTGACCTTGGTAAGTATTCTAAAAGGACACAAGGAGGGTATCCCTGTTGCCCCTCCCATCATGGATTACACTTAGGGGTGGGCACTGTGAGCTCAGTGGACCTGACCATCAGGAGTGGTTGCATAGTATTGCAATTCGAGAGATATTGGTGGCACAGGCATAAGAGTTGGATTCGAGGCCAGTGTATCAGATTGATAAACTGAATGCAATCCACAAACAATCAAGGCAGAAATTTGAAAAAATATATAATTTGGTTACAGTATAAAGTTCCCTACTTGTTTTCTCTTTTTCTTGGGTGTAAGCTAGTGTAGCAGTAGTTAGGGAAGAAGATGGCTTCCATCTACAGTGAATACACTGCAGACTACTTAAATCAGTTGTGTCAGGAAAGAGGGGTCCAGTGCAAGGGGCAAATCAAAAAGTACCTCATGGAGGCTCTTGTGGCAGCTGATGAGCAAGCGACTGCCCAGGACCTTGAGTTATGGCTAGTGACTGAGAAGGTCAGACCTTGGGCATGGGAGTGCCAAGGGACGTCACAGTGTCCAGTCCCAGGGAGGAGGACAGCAAGTCTAGAGGAAACACAGAGCCACAGCAGCAGGGGAAGGTCACTACAAAGCTGGAGCTGGAATGGATCAGGCTGCAGCTAGAGCTGAGGAGACTGGAGCTGGAATTCAACCAGAAAGGGTTTGAAGCCCAGCAGCAAAGGGAATTCAAGCAGAGGAAGTTTGAGCTGGAGATGCAGGAAAAAGAAGACCAGTGTCAGAGAGAGGCAGAAGAAAAGGAAAAATGGCTTCAGAGAAAGGCAGAGGAAAAGGAAAACTGGCTTCAGAGAAAGGCAGAGGAAAATGAAAAATGGCTTCAGAGAGAGGAAAAATGGCTTCAGAGAGAGGCAGAGAAAAAGGAAAAAATGGCTTCAGAGAAAGGCTGAGAGGGAGGAAAGAGAGCACCAGAGGGAACTCAAGCTGGAGAGGCTAAGACTACAATGACCAATGACAGAGGAGGTAAGTGGCAGGGGTGGACCTGAAACTCCAGGGCTTTGGTATAAGCTAAATTCAAAATTAATAGCTGAATTTAAAGAGGGGGTAGATATGGAAGCATTTTTAAATTTGTTTGAAAAAGTCTGCATCCAGGCCACAATACCCAGGGAGTCTTGGAGCTTCCAGCTATCCCCACTGCTTATTGGTAAAGGGTATGAGGTGCTAGGCCATATGGGCAATCATGATAGACAAGATTATGAGAAACTTAAAAATGCTTTACTTAAAAAGTATGAACTAACTCCTGAAGAATACAGGGTTAAATTCCATAAGCTCTGGAGAAGCTCTGACATGAGCTTTGAGGAACTCACCACAAAGCAACGTCAGTTTTTGAAACATTGGTGGGAGGGAGTATAAGCAAATTCTGTGGAAAACATTGGGCCGGCTATGCTGTTAGAGCAGTTCTTTGGGGCTTGTCTTGCAGAGTTAAAAACCTGGTTAGAGTACTGCGATCCAAAAACAGCACAGCAGGCTTCCTAGCTCTCAGATCACTATGCCGCAGCAGATCTGCTCTGAAAGGGAGTGGGACGGGTGTGGCAGCACAGAAAGGGAAAAGCACACCTTCAGGGCAGCTAAAACCCCCACTGCCTCCACAGAAAGTGGGAAGCCCCAGATTACAAAAAAAAGGATTTCTCAGATAAAAGAAATGATAACTGCTGGTTTTGCAAACAGCCAGGGCATCTTGCTAGAGAGTGTCCTGAAAAGGCACAGAGTGGGCAAAGTGGTGCTCAAACAGAGTTAGGTGCACTGTGTATCCTTGAAAGCATGCCTATAAACATGAGGGAGCACATACACCCAGTTACTGTAAATGGGGTGCAGACCCATGGGTTAAGGAACATGGGGATGTCACTTATCTTAGTAAAAGGGAATTTGGTTGGACCCGAACAGCTTATACTTAATCAGTTTGTAATAGTAAAGGGATTCATTGTGGAAGGGGAAAACTCTTCCACTAGCTAGTGTTCTCCTGGACTGGGGTAAGACAGGAGAAAGGGTGCAAAAAGTGGCCGTGGCAGACAACCTTGCTCTGGATGTGATTGTAGGGAACAATCTCCAGAAGGGGTGGTGTGTGCAGTTGCCCACAGTCAGACAGCAACGGCTGTTTGCAGTCCTCTGGATCCCATAGAAGCCCCTGTCAGAAAAATGGGAGGCTGGTTCCCCAGCCTGTGTGTCCTGAAATGGAGAGTAGTGAAAGGGAGGTAGGACTTCCCAAAGTAGCAGTTCACAAAACAGCTACAGAAGGTTACTCTGAGGAGGAAGGGAGGGGTTCAAATGGGCAGAAGGTTAGGGACGGCAGTAAACCTGAATGCCCTGATGCTAGAGCTATGGACCCCAGATTAGGAACTGAAGGGGACATGTCCCAGGCCTGAAAAATGTGAGGATTTTGCAGCTGCCTAGAGAACTGACCCTAGTTTGATGAAGCTGAGGGCTTGTGCAGAATCTGCTGGGACACCGGGAGGTGACATGAGACATAGGGTATTTTTGGACAAAGGACTGTTGTATACACAGGACGTGAGGACGGAGGGAAGGGTGATGGGCAGGCAGCTTGTCATTCCCCAGGGGTACCATGAACAGCTGCTCAAGATCACTCACAATATCCCCATGTCCAGACATCTAGGCATCACTCGAACCACTCAGCGATTTTCCCAGAATTTCTACTGTCCCAACTTCACTCAGCAGGTGAAGGAATATTACAGGTCTTATCACTGGTGCCAACAATATGGAAGGCAGGCAGTAATACCAAAGCTGCCCTAATTCCCTTGCCCAATGTGGAGGAGCCATTCCAGAGGGTAGGAATGGATATTGTGGGACCTTTGAGTACCCCAAGCTCCTCTGGGAAGAAGTTTATCCTGACAGTGATCAATTATGCCACTCAATACCCAGAGGCAGTTGTCCTGTCCTCACTTAGGACAGACAAAGTGGCAGACACCTTGCTATGGATTTTCTCTCATGTTGGGTATCCACAGGAGGTTATCACTGATCAAGGGGGTACCTTCATGTTGGACCTGAGATAGTGTTTATGGGAGAAGTGTGGGGTGGTGCAGAGGTGCACAAAGAGCTTATCACCAGCAAGCCAATGGGCTTGTAGAAAGGTTTAATGGTTCTCTAAAATCCATGCTCCAAGCATTTGCTGAACAGCATGGGAGGAGCTGGGAGAACTACCTTCCCTACTTGTTGTTCACAAACAGAAAGGTGCCCCAAGAGTGAACAGGGGTTTCCCCTTCAAACTCTTATATGGATATAGGGTGCATGGGCCCCTAGACTTGATCTGGGATGAATGGGAAGGCAAGCACGCCACCCAGGGAACTCCCATCATGGAGTTTGTTCTGCAGTTTAGGGGGAAGCTGAAGGAGCTTATTGGGGTGGCCCAAAGCAACCTGTCAGCTGCCCAATAGAAGCAAAAGGTCATGTACGACCATGGAGCCAAAGCTTGCTCGTACAGTGTAGGTCAGGAAGCCATGGTCCTAATTCCGGTCTGGAAGGACAAGATGCAAGCCGAGTGGGCAGGACCATATGGTAACCAGTCAAGTGAATGCTACCAGAATAGCACTGCACTATACGGTGCTAGTCTGGTAAGCGCTCACATGGACAGCTAGTGGGGCTTTACAGTGCTTGCTATAAGCACTCCCTGGTCACTGTCCATGGTCCTGTAAAAGGACAAGGGCTGCAAGGAACAAGATGCTGGCTGAGCTGCTCCCATGGTGTGGAGAGCTGGGGCATGGAACAGCTCAGTCAATAACAATGGAAACCAGGGTTCTAATCCTGGTCTCCCAACTTTTGCCATCATTGGGATTAGTTTTGTTTTACTAGGGGCAGTGGAAAAGGTAATCCATGGCACCACAAATTTTAACTTTCCATGGGATCCACTTCCTCTTGGAGTGAGAATCCTATAGAAGTGGTGGCGGTGCAGGGGCAGAGCCCCCTGTGTTGGGGGAAATGGGGGTAAAGCCCCCCAGCAAAAACAAAAATGACACAATTTTTACAGCACGCTCCTTGCTGACGCTATTGTTGTAGGCACTCTTTGGACCCAGTGCCAGACCATACAAGGTAGTCTGACAGGTTCTTGATGTAAATTATATTGTGGAACTGCCTGACAGGAGACATACCCATAGGATGTACCATGTCAACATGATGAAGCCATATGCAAATAGGACTGACATGGTATTTGCAGTGTGTAGTCCTGGGAAGGGGACGGATGAAGAAGACCCCCTATTGGACTTACTAGAGGAAAGTAAGTGGGAGTCATCTGTGTGAGACAATAAAACTGTTGCCCCAGTTGACACCAGAAGAGTCCCAGGAAGTGAGGGAGGTTTTAGAGGACTTTGCCCCTTTGTTTACTGTCAAGCCTGGATGAACCCCTTAGTGACACATGATGTAGACACGGGTACGCAAGGGCCCACATGGCAGACAGTCTACCAGATGTCTGAGGCCATCCTAAAGGACATTAGGAGAGAGGTGGAAGAAATAGTCTGAAAAGTGCCAGGTGGCTATCGTAGAGGTGGCAAACATAGGCCATGTAGTGGGGTGGAGGCAGCTTCATCCAAATCAAGCCAAGATTGAGACAATATAGGTGTGGTCCAGGTCTGAAACCCAGAAGCAGATTAGGAGCTTCCTAGGCCAGTCAGCCTCACCTCAGTGGTGGGAATGATCATGGAGGCACTGCTGAAAGAAAGGATAGTAGCACATCTGGTATCCAGTGGTGCTCAGGATCTGAGGCAACATGGATTTACAGCAGGAAGGTCATGTGAAATGAATCTAATAGATTTTTTTTATTGTGTGACTAGGGAAGTAAATCAGGGAGGGGCAGTAGACGTCATCAACCTAGATTTCAGTAAAGCCTTTGACGCTGTCCCACATAGAGGGCTGATTAACAAGATGGGTAGTTTAGGCATGGGAGACAAGTTGGTGAACTGGGCTAGGAACTGGTTAACAGACAGGAAACACAGGGTGGTGGTGAATGGGGTACAATCTGGGGAGAGGGGGTACCCAGAGGGGTACCACTGGGATCAGTACTAGGACCTATCCTGTTCAATGTCTTCATTAGTGACATTGCAGAGGGGCTGGAAGGAAAGGTCTGCCTGTTTGCAGATGACACCAAGATATGCAACAGGGTGAATACTCCAGAAGGGGTGCAGAAAATGAAGGGAGACCTGGAGAAGCTTGAAGGATGGTCAGAGATGTGGCAACTGAGGTTCAATGCAAAGAAGTGCAAAATAATGCACCTGGGTAGAGTGAACCCTGGGGAGAGCTACAGGTTGGAGGGGTGGAGGAGTTCAGTGTCACCAAAGAGGAAAGGGACCTAGGGGTTATTTTCTCTGATGACCTTAAGGGATCAAAGCAGTACAAAAAGACAGCAGGAAGGGCAAGTGGCATGCTGGGGTGCATAGGCAGGGGTATCACTAGCAGGACGCAGGAAATGGTGATGCCATTGTATAAACATTAGTAATGCCTCACCTGGAGTACTGCATGCAGTTTTGGAGACAACACCTCTGCAAAGACGTAGATAAGGTGGAGACTATCCAGATAAGGGCAACAAAGGTGGTGTAGGGCTTGCACCACAAAACATATTTATTTTATTTTAATTTAGTTTTTGTTGACCGGGTAAGTGCACTAGACAAATCCTGCCTATTTTCAGGCACATCCCAGGGGAAGGGGGATACAGATGAATGCCAACTGACATTGAACCAGATTAAGCTGTTAGTAGTATTTTTAGTGAATGATGGAAATTTGGCCAGGACACCAGGGAAATTCCCCTACTCTACTTACTGTGAGGAGGGGGACCCTTTTGCCAGTGACTCCAAGATGGCTGCTGTTCCAGATCCTGGGGGAGCTGCCAGGACTGGTGAAGAATGGATGGATGAGGCTGCGCGAGCCCAGGAGAATTTACAAGACATTATGAGTTTTCAAGAGAATGGAACCACTAAGGGGATGGCTTGAATGCACCAGGCGGGTGGCCAGCAGAATGTCCACAGCGGTGGTCCCATCACAGAAAGTCCGGAGAATCAGTTGAGTCTTGAGCAGAAACAGCAGTGTTTAGTTGCTGAGTTGCTCCATGTAAGCAAGCAATTCATGTCTGAGCGACTGCGTCAAGCAGAGGATCGGAAGCGGAAGCACTTAGACATATCTCGGGGTGCAGAAGTCTCAGGGGGAGTCACGAAGCTGCTAACAGTGGAGGATGCTTCCAAAAAAACCCTGAGCCAGTTCCTTCATCATCGCAGCAGGATTGGAGTATGGGAGAAGTGGATTCTTGGTCTCCTGATAAGGTCCTGCTTGCAGCAGGTTGGATTCCTCTTTCTGATGGGCATTGGAAGCCCAATACTGGACCTGCCTCTCAAACACAGGAGCAGATAAGTGCTGATTCTGATTCTTGTGCTGTTAATTTCCCTGTATCTACTTCCCAGTCTGACTTTATTTCTGCTTGCTACTCAGATATTGAAGCACCAGGCCCTGAGGAAACCCCAGTTGTACCTATTGTTTCTGATCCCACACTTGCCCTCCATCCTGGGGATCCTGTTAAACCCTCCTATGCTAGTCATTTGCACAAACCAGTGGAGCTAGCAAAATGAAGAAATGCAATTCATCTACGTTATGTAGGCCCTCGCGAAAACCCCCTGACAGAATTTTGTGGGCAAAGTCCTACTGAAACGAAGCATGGGGTTCTCCCCCTCAGAGGTCTACGCTCTCATACATGTACAGGGGGAGTTTACCTTTGATATCAGCTTCCCCAGTCCTGCATTGCTGGAAAGCTTTTGGTGTAGATACATGAATCTGAAAACCAATCCTCTGTGGTTGGACTTTATAGTTTTCCCCCTTACTAAGCAACCTTTTTGGGTAATTACTATTTTATTTAGAAATGAGGGGGTTAATATAGTGGACATTGTGCACTGGTTGGGAAAGAGATGCAATGTCCTGGGTAATCCCATGCCCATTCTGGATACGGAAGGGATTTGGAATGGAGGGTGGAAATCCATATAAAGTTGCACCATAATGAGCAGGACTTGATACATTTGCCTAATTACTTTTTTATTGGGCGCGATAAAGGTTTTCTATTTTATCCTGGACAGCCACGGGTATGTTTTAAATGTGGCTCATCTAGACATATAAGCACCTCTTGTGACATTCTGAAGTGCTCTTATTGTGGGGATATGGGTCATCCTAGTGCCCACTGCTTTAAACAACCTAAGTGCAACATTTGTGATGAACTAGGTCATATCTTTGACGATTGCCCCTCTGCTGCACGAAATACAGAGGACGCTGATTTTGGAGTCCAGGATCATTATATCCGTCTGGCAGTGAAGCAAGGCCCAGGCCCTGTAGTGACCCACATATCCTCCACTTCAGGTGTACCTGCTAGTGGGAACAGTCCTGTATCAGGCCCCTTGACTGAGGAGGAAGGCCAGGAACCCGAATGACCTGACATTGGCCCCTTTTACATGAGGGTAATCCTACTGATCTTCCTAATATCCTGCCTTTTGAAAACCCTCCTCCCAAATCTACTGCCAGTGGTTCAGGCTTTGTTTTGGTACAGGGTAAGAAAGGGAAATCGGGCTAAACTGAAAGGCAAACAGAGGAAACCTGAACTGATGACCCCTGTGGAAGATACTAATAAATTCACTGTGTTGTCTGACATTTCTCAGGACCTAGACCCTGTGACTTTATCTGTTGCAGGAGTAATGGTGGCAAACTCTCAGGGTGATTGCCTGGATCCTGCTGATCATTCGACTCAGGGCCCAAAAAGTGGAAGAGTAACAAGATCCTCGAGTAAAGTAAAATGAAGAGCCCTGCCTGTTTAAACCTATGGATCCCTTTTCCTTTCAAGTGGCTTCTTTGAATGTTAACAGCATTCAATATCTGAATAAAAGACGGAGTATTTTCTCTTATTTTTTGTGTGCTAACCTGGATTGTATTATTTTTCAGGATATCCGGTTACACTCAGCAGCTGAGAGGTCTGCAGCTTCAGATGCATGGATTTGGGGGGATAGTATTTGGTCCCAGGGGGAGGATCAGTGTTCAGGGATTGGGATATGTTTTTTTTTCTTTTAAGGTTAAGGTTGTGCAACATTTAGAGGTGCAGCCAGGCAGAGCTTTGATACTGGATATACTATGGGCACACCAATTGATTAGACTTATAAATATTTATGCACCTCAAACAAAGTATGAGAGAGTACTGCTCTTTCGCTCTCTTTCTCCCTTATTGCAGACATCCCATTTGATAGTTTTAGGAGGGAACTTTAACGTTAATTTGACCCAGTGTTCTACTCCTGTCCCAAATAAAAATATATACTGTGATGCTCAGTGCCTGACTCATCTTATTAGCAATGCAGGCTTGATAGATGCCTTTGGTTCTCTCCCGATAACAGAGCGTAGCACATATTTTTGTGGTCCATGGGCCTCTATAATTGATTATTTTTTTGTATCTGGTTTTATAAAAGTTGAAATGGCTCTCCTTCAAGATGTAGCTACTTCTTATCATAAGCTATTAACATTAGTCCTTAGGGATGTCCCTGAGGTAAGAAGGGGGCCAGGGACCTGGAAATTGAATACTTCATTATTGTCTATTCCAGTAGTATGTGAAGGATTTTTAGTAGTAGTGCAAGCAAGAAAATCTGTGTTTTTTTTATATGATGATCATACTACTTGGTGGGAAGACACAAAAGTGGAGATACGTTCCTTTTTTCGTACAATAGGGCATATTAATGGGAAATTTAAATATGATGAAATAACCTCTTTGAGGAAAAATATTGCCTTCTGGACGTCTTTCCGCCCTAATTTAGGAGTGGAAGACTTGCAGAAGATTAAATATCTAAAAACTTTACTGGCAAAGAAACAGCTTGAAGCCCTTAAATCTTTAGAATATCAGCAGAAGTATGGCACGAATGGTAAGAGGAAAGACACACTGCCATTTGACTCTATGCAACTTTTTCATGATTGCCATAATCTGGAGTATTGAATACCTCTTCTGGTAATACTGTGCATACAAAAGCAGATATTTTACATTAAATTACTACTCATTTCTCTCAGGTTCTTGAAAGCCAGAATTTATCGGTAGGGAAAATGAGACAGTGGTTGGGTGAACTTAATTTACCCCAGCTACCTAAGGATGTTGGTAATCTTTTGACTGAACCTATCTCACAAACTGAACTAAAAAATGTAATTTGGTCACTTAAACCAGGTGTTACACCTGGATCGGATGGCCTCCCACATGACATTTATAAAAGTATTTGGGATGTTTTAGGACCTGAGTTTTGTATGTGTTTAAATGATGGCTTATTCCAACAGCAACTCCCTAAGAGTATGTTGGAAGGCCTTTTGCTCTTGATTTTTAAGGGAGGTAATCGGTTAGATATAAGACAATGGAGGCCGATTTCACTTCTGAATACCGATTATAAAATTCTTATGAAAGTTCTTAGTAATAGATTGGCTAGTGTCATAGATCTGGTAGTACATCCGTCCCAATAAAGTAGCATCCCAGGAAAACGGATTCAGGATGCTTTAATTTTGATTTGGGAAATTCTACATAAGGGAGACAACCAGGAATTATTTGGTCATTTGGTATGTTTAGATCAATCTCAAGCTTTTGATCAGGTTGAATATAACTATTTGTGGGAAACATTAGAGTCCTTTGGATTTCCATCTCCTTTTATCAGGTGGTTACAGATTTGTTATACAGGAATAAGTCTTATTTCTAGTGTTAGTGGTTGGGTAGGTAATGCAGTTTCTGTTCACAGGGGGTGAAGGCAAGGATGTCCTCTCAGCCCCTTATTATATGTCCTATCTGTTGATCCTTTATTGCATGTCTTATATAGGATGGAAGCAATAACTGGACTTTCAGTGGGATCAGAGGATAAGCAAGTGGTTGCTTTGGCATTTGCGGATGATCTGGAACTTTTTTTGGCAGACAAATCTTCTGCAGTAGCCGCTCGTGACCTCTTATGTGACTTTACTAATCTTTCTGGATCTAGAATCAATACACAGAAGAGTGGGATCCTGCCCTTAGGGTATGATGCCAGTGATGTCTCCCTTGTTTGGGGAATTACTATAGATATGACCTATAGAAAAATATTGGGTGTTTATTTTGGCAGGGATGATCCCCAGCGGAATAATTGGGAACAACTTTTGATATCAGCTGCAGGAAAAGTAGCCCGCTGGAATAAATGGCAGAAGACTAAAGGGAAGTGTATCTTTTTAATTAAAACTTTTTTATTGTCCCATTTTTTGTATTTAGCCGCTGTTTTTCCCCCACCGTTAAATATGGAGGCCTCAGTTTATAGTGTTTTTTTTTCAATGTTTATGGGGTAGCAGGTTGAATCCTGTCAAGAGAGGGGTGGCTTATTTACCTATATAAGAGGGGGGCTTGGGTATGTTAAACCCGGTGGTTTCCTTTTATATAACTTTTATTTTTTTTAATATTGTTCTGTTACTGACAAATGTTGCAAAGGATTGGATCCCGTGGGTAGAGGATATGATTGGACCCTTTTTTGATGATTGGGATCCGGCTATTCCTCTCCCTCGACAGACATGGGTGGCTCACTTCCCAGGACACTTCTTGAGTGTAATAAGTAAAATAAAAGCATGGAAACTTCAGAAAAATTCTCTTAGTATACTTTCAAAAAAAGTCGTGTATAATTGGATAATGGGAAACTTTTATTATGTCTCCCCCTGGTATGTCACTTTGTCGGCTACCCAACACTCTCTGATCAACTCCTTTTTATCCAGCAAAAGATGTCCATATTTTATGAGAGACTTTATTTGGTTATGTACCCACCAAAAATTGGGGGTTCGGGGCAATTTAAAGTATAAAGACATTAATGAACGTACATGTCCTAGAGGGAATATTTGCATGGAATCCATAGAGACTTTTCCTCATTTTCTATTCCAGTGCCCATTTGCCATGACGTTTTGGGAAGTATTTCACAGGACATGGCCATTAAACCCCTTTCAGGATCAACCTTCACAGATTTGGCTTGATGGGGTACTCCCTGGAGCATGGGCCAAATTTGATGATATTACTATCCGACTATTAATGAGTTTTATTAGTTATCAGCTATGGTTAGCTAGGTGTGCTTGGTCTCCGCAGCAACAAGTCTTGACAGGAGAACAAGTAGTTTTGTTATTACAGAAGGCAATATTGAAGTGGCAGGTTATGGAGCAGCATAAAGTTTTACCTGATTTGTATAAATTATGGTGGAGGAATATGTCCTTGTTAGATACAGGGTGATGTTTCTTTGTTAGGTTGTTTTCCACACGCTTGGAGAGAACCATAGTTCTTTTATTTGATTTCTCATGATTTTGTATAATGTAATACATTCTTGTTGATTTTGTATTTTATTTTTTTCCATAAAATATTTCCCATCTCTTTTAGTGGGGATGGGGGGGGACCTTTTATGTATTAGGATATGCTTTAGGTTATTATTAAGTTATTTTCAGACATTATATGGCTTTAATGCTTATTTGATTTCTTTACAATTTATATTTTCCTTTTGTGTGAGTTCACACTGCTTTGTATATTTTTTTTGATTTTTGAAGTTTATAATAAAAATGTCCCCTACTCTTTTAGTAGGGGTGGGGGTGGAGATCTTTTCAGTATTAGGATGTATTTGAGTTTTACAGCTTTCTATGGAAGTACTTTAATAATTGTATGACTGAAATACTTATTTGATTTTTCTTATGATTTGTATATTCTTTTGTGTGAATTAACATTTTGTGTATTTATTTGATTTTTGAAGTTTCTAATAAAAATTCCTCTAATCTTTTAGTAGAGATGGGATGGAGGTTATGTACCAATACGGATTATTTTTGTTTGTAGTTCATGTATGCTGTATTACTTATTTCTGTTTTTGATTTCTTTCATTATGATTTTGTATGAAGTTATATGATTTTGTATATTTTGTTTTAAGTTTTCAATCAAATATTCCCCTACTCTTTTTGATAAGTGCCATGGGTTCTTTAACATCCACCTGAACTACCACCAATCCAGGCAGATGGGACCTCGGTTTAACATCTCATCTGAAAGACGGCACCTCAGAAGTGCAGCACCCCTCTCATGCTGTACTATAGTATCAGTACTGGGATAGTAACCCAACTGCCAGATGTGGGAACTGAACCCACAGCCCTCTAATCTCCCAGCCTCAGAGGTGAGTGTGCTACCTACTGTGCCGCTGACACTTGAGGAGAGACTAAGGGACCTCAATATGTACTCACTGGAGGAGAGGAGAGAATGGGGGGGGACATGATTGAGACTTTCAAGTACCTCAAGGCCATAAACAAGGCACAGGTGGGGGACCTTTTCCAATCTAGTAAAAATACTAGAATAAGGGGGCACAATATGAAATCGGAAGGGGGTAGATAAAGAGGTAATGTAGGATGTTTTTCTACACAAAAAGGGTAGCTGATGCTTGGACTAGTCTGCCACATGAAGTAATGGGGGTAAGCACAGTAAAGGGGTTTAAGCATGCCTGGGAGAGGCACAAGGGAAGCTTGAGAGGGGAGAGAGTGATGAAAAGCCATTGATCGCATAGGGTCAGTGGCCAGATACAATGTATAGGGCCTATGGGCAGACTGAATGGGCCTAACGGTCCTTATCTGCTGACAGTTTCTATGTTTCTATATTTATAGGGACTGCCAGGAACCATCAAACATTTGTACCAAATTACAGTACCCTGGCAGTTCCCCTATCTAGCCTGCTAAAGAAAAGAATGCCCAAAAAAGTAAAGTGGGAGCCAGCCTGTGAACGAGCCTTCTCATGGCTAAAGGAGGCACTGTTCAGTGCCCCTGTGTTGGCCAGTCCAGATTACAGTAAGCCACTTGTTGTCTAGACAGATGCCTCAGATATGGGGATTGGAGCAATTCTCAGTCCTCAGTCAGACCTCTAATCAGGGAAAAGATCACCCAATAGTGTACCTTAGCAAAAAATTACTTCCCCAGGAGTAGGCATATTCCACAGTTGAAAAGGAATGCTTTGCACTGGTGTGGGCCCTGAAGAAATTAGAGCTGAACCTCTACAGGAGGCACTTTGAGGTACATACTGATCATAACACCCTGGTGTGGCTAAATCAGATGGGTAAAATGAATGGTTGTCTCTTATGGTGGAGTGTTGCCCTACAGGCCTACGATATGACCATTACCCACAGGGCCAAATCAGCCAATGCCAATGCAGATGGGGTATCTCACCAGTTAGAACAGTAACAGAATTTGTGAAAACCTACCATGCATTAGGGGGCATGTCCACACAAATTCAGTCTAGGAGGAAGGGGTGTTGCAAGCTAGCCAACTACCAGTCATTTTTTGCAGATATAATTTTGTTATACATATTTCTTTGATGTGATTTTGTGTATGTGTACTTGCCACAAGAATGCCAGTGTTAATGCAAGGGGCACATGGGAGAGAGAGACTGGATTTCTTTTAAAAATGTTTGATCTTCCTCTGACCTGAGGGGAAGTTGCTTGCCAGGATGCTAAGGCTGCATTTCCAACTCCCTTAACAGAGATATGCCAAAATCCATTTATCAGTCATAAACCATGCACTTCAGAGGCAGGATGCTCTGATTCCACAAAACTGTTATGGTATGTTGCATCTTATGAGGTGCGAGCACCAGGAACATTCTTTCTGGCAGACCTGTGTGAATTCTCTTACAGGTGTCAATTGTATTTCCCAGTAAGATAGTAGAGACATCAAAGACCACTAGGAAAATTAGATTGTGGGGAAAACACAAAAGTGACATCTATTGGCCAAAAAGAGAAGGCCCCTTTGGGATTAGACAGTTCTTTTTCTTCAGGCTTTTACCAGCTACTTAAGGAGCTGACACAGAGCAAACTATCTAATTTTTTGCTGACCATCTACAAGGGACACTCTTCTCCTGACACAAGAAGCAAAACTGCTGAGACCCAAGACTTCCAGTACAAAGGAAACTGAATTTTTTCATTTGCTTTCTTTGGATTTCAATTCACTATGAACTTGAGGTGGACTTTAGATAAAAGTTATAGTGCATTTTCCATGTATATTTTCCACATTTATTTCTGTTATTCTTTGACCAAATTAGTGCATCTCTTAGTTGTAACTGTATGATTTTTAAAGTATTTTAGTAAAAACATTTGTTTTTTAAGAAACCTACCTGAGAGATTTTTTTAAAATTGTGTATGAATTGTAGGACAGTTATAAATAATCTGTGACAAACTGTTGTTGCTAAGGGGTGCCTCCATTAGCAACCAATCAAGCAAGGGTCTGTAAGTGATATCTGGGTAGAGAGAGGGAAAATACCAAAGTCTCAAGGAAGTCTGTAGGGATTTTGAACCAGGTTGTTGCATGTCCTGTTGGGGAAGATGAAATCAGGAGCACAATGCTACCTCAAAGAGAGTGTGATGCCTGGATCTTCCCCATGCATGTAACAACAAAGAAGGGTTCATATTTGGCTACAAGACTCAAGACTGGTATTGTGCCCTTATCCAGAGTTTAGAATAACACCCTGGGTCCTTGTGGCAGGTGTTCAGTCGTGAACTCTGCGAGCATTCTAAAAGGACACAAGGAAGGTATCTCTGCCCCCCCCCATCATGGATTGTACTTACGAGTGGGCACTGTGAGCTCAGTGGACCTGACCCTCAGGAGTGGGTTCATGACACTGATCACCTGCTTTGCCTTGTAATGGGGATGGACAGGGTGGTGGGACACTACCAGCTTGGGGGAGGCACTACACCACCAGGGAATAGTAGCTTGTGTAGTCACCTAATGGGGATAGGGGATGGGGAGTTCAATTGACTACCAGGGTATTGCTTATACAGATCTATTACCATGACCATATGGGGAAATGGGGTGGTGGGTAACAATGGCCACTGGTGCATGATGTCCATGTAGGGTGGGTGTTTGGGTGTGAGGAGGGACCAATATTCAACAGGGAGGTATACTGTGTTATATGCAGGGAGTGATGGGGGAACACTAGCCACCAAGGCAGTATTTTCTGATATATGGGTCGAGTGATGGGGAGGGACCGCTAGCCACCAGGGACTAATGTTATGCCATATGGGGTGACAGATGGAGGGATGCCAGACACCGGTTGCTTGGTTATGGTATATGGGGCAGGTGATGCAGGGAACACTGGCCACCAGGGATGTGTGTTATGTTATATGTGGCAACTGATTGGAGAGGGAGGGACTGCTACCAATCAGGGACTATTTCAGGCAGTGTCTTCGGGGTGAGGATGGGGTCAGTGAACCCCAGAGAATGTTAGCGAATGACCATACTGTGCTACACACAATCTGGCAATTTCTGATGGGACACGGGTGGCTGTTCGCAACTTTCCCTGTCAGTTGTGACATTTCACAGATGTTTAGTGACACTGCAATTTGCTAATGTCACCCCGCTGTACTATGCATATGTTGATGATACCTGCTGATAATGGACCCACAGGGCCTACTGACTGGCAGAGTGTGTCTGTGCAGCAGTAATCTGCTACCAGCCAATACACCACTGTGGGTTAAATGATGCCCATCAATCAACACTGTATCTGCCCTGTTACCCGCACTCCAGTTGGCACCCTGTGGCTCACAGTGTGCTGTGTGCCCCTGCATGGGCCATATTTTGTGTGTACCACAGTAACACCATAAGCAGCACTGGCATGTCGATGGTGGGCACGTTGCATGTCTGACACTGTGTGGCTCTGTCAGGGGTGTCCTGTGTGTTCGAGGCAGCATATAGTGTGACTATGGCTCAGCTGCCCACACATGTGCGTACCTCTGTCACCCTCTCCCCACGCATCATGACCCATGGCCATGTGACACACACACACACACACACACACACACACACACACACACCATGGTGTTGGAAGGCCCCATTCTTGCATGCCCCCAGCAATGTTCCAACTGACCCACAGCCATGTGTGCCATGGGGCACAGTTCACTCTTGCTGTGTCACACATGTACATGGACCACTACTTGATTCACATCCTGTGTGTCTTTGGTTCCTTCCCAAACACTCTTTTCCATGCTGTGTCATTCCAGTGACTACACTCTGTTCACCACTGTCCCCCTGCAAGCATGCCTCTGCCACCTGGTGCTGCACACAAGTGATGTCACCTTCTGCAATACAGTGCTTCCAATGCATGTGTGAGGACCCAGGTGGCAACATCTCAGTATAGCCGTGACTGGGGCTGTATCCATGTCATTCAGTGATCTGCAGGACATGTCCCATGATGTTGTATGCACTGTGTTGAGGTTAGCTGAGGTGTCCACAGCCTCACATTTGTGCATTGTTGACAGCACAGCTGCTGCGTTGTTGCTGTTGCCATTACCTTACCACCATGATGGCTGTGTTTATGTGAGAACTGCTGAGGGCTGATCAGTGCCCTCCATTCCAATACAGTGCTTTCACAGTGCCCTTTTCATGTCATATGTGTAGGGTGTTCTGCACAAATATGCTGCTGAGTTTTAACTGAAGTGGCTGATGATCAGGTTGGCTCGTAGGCATTGTCCTACCACCATGGTTTGTGTCTGCACCTGCATGCATCTGTCATCCCGCTGTTCCTATTCTTGACCATCCATGTCCTCCCCAGGCATCGGTTCCAGTTCAGGCATGTTTAGCCTGTGCGCTATGGTAATATTGTGGAGTATATAGCATGCTACGAATATTTTGCATGCCTGCTCAGGTGAGTACTCCAAGATGCCATCTGACCTGTTGAGGCACCTAAAACACATCTTCAACAGTCCAAATGTCCATGCAATCACACACTGTGTGGTAGCATGTGCCTCATTGTAGCACATCTGTGCCACATTCTCAGGATGTCTCACAGGTGTCATCATCCATGGTAGCTGACGGTATCCACTGTCCCTTTGCAGGAATAACATATCGGTTACTGCTGCCTGCCCATACTGCTCCTGCTGGTGTACATATATTCTGCTGGCTGCATGGCTCCAACATGTCACAAATGCAGAAGTTTTACAACCAATGTGGTCGGTCTCATCTTTTGGCATGGCCACACATGGGACCCCTGACTCGGGCTTGGCGGCACACCACATGCCCCAGTTGCTGCACCATGCCCTGGCAGTCACACCATAGTATGCATCAGCCACATACCATTTCTGGGGTACCTGTCAGTGTCAGTACACTATGCTCACTGTGGTACTGTACCCACCCCCACACATCACATGGCTCACTTGTGGACTTCCACATGGGTCTGTCACATGCATCTTTTGTGCCTTCTGTGGTTGCATGTGCCATTGTGACCCCTGCAGGATATTACAGTCCCATATTCCATGTCCTGCACCTATCTATAAGCCATCCATCCTGTATGGTACCATTTTCAAATGCCTGATATGGTCCACTGTTGTGGAATATGAATGCATCATGGCATGAATCAGGATACCATGCCATGATGTCCAGGATGCGGCAGTGGCTATAACACACCACCTATACATTCATGGAGTGGAACCCCTTACGATTCACGTAGGCATCTTGGTCAGCTGTTGGATCCTTTAGGGCAATATGGGTGCAGTCTGTCTCCACCAGCACAACTGGGAAACCAGCAATTTAGTAAAATGCCTGTTGCACTGACTGCTGCAACTATGCGTCTGTGGGGAACTGCATGTAGTGGTTTGCCCTGTGTGCCAATGCATCCATGACCATCCTCAGGCACCTGGACATGGAGACCTGTGAAATACCCACAGTGTCTTCACTCAGGGTCTAGAAGCCCCCAGTGGCTAGGACACAGAGCACTGTGCTCACCTTGACCTCAATGAATATTGCATGGCCTCTCTGTGTCCTGGTTTGCAGAACCCCTCAGAGTTCCTGGCACAGCTCTGCAATGCTCACCTTGCTGAGCTATTATTGAGTCAGGCACTGCTCCTCCATCAGGTCCTGGAAGAATGTACACTTGCAAACCACACATCTTGAAGGCCTTCTGGGTCTGGGGTGTTGTTGCCTTGCATGCCATTGTGCTGTGCCACCCTATCAATGATGGGCACATATCTGGTGTAGTAGCAGGGCCTCCCTAATGCCCAATAGTGCCACTGCTCCTGACATTCCTATCACTCGCCTCTGCTGCTTCTGCTGCTGCAGTGTTGCCTCAGTGGTGAGTCATCTCTGTCTGCCTGCTGTGGACTTCCTTTTATAGCTTTATGTGTCCTTAGATCACCTGTGGCTGGTCTTGCAGGTGTTTGATGTTTTTTGCATAACGCACCTTTGTAAGTCCCAAATAAGGGGATGTAGCAGCATTTGTTTTGGCACAAAGTGTGTTGCACCATGGTGCAGTCCTTCCATTGATGCAAATATGGCACAAGCCCTCTGCGGCGCATGTGAAGTG
This sequence comes from Neoceratodus forsteri, assembly GCA_016271365.2. Lineage (NCBI taxonomy): Eukaryota > Metazoa > Chordata > Ceratodontiformes > Ceratodontidae > Neoceratodus > Neoceratodus forsteri. Next base: position 270,183,027 of record CM028132.1, on the reverse strand, counting down.
TGTTTAATGCAGACCACATTTGTGATTAGCTCTGTGGAGCACAGTTTAGTGCAAGAAGCACCTTGCATCCTTCACTTTGATGCAAGGCCCTTGCCCCGGTCTTAGAGTTTTGTGAATCAGGCCAAGCATGTTAAGTAATAATGTGAGTTCAGAGGGCCAAAATGTGATGGAGGGAAGGGAGCAGAACCTATAAAAATTGTGATCAGTGTAAATGTATGTTTCATACAATGTGATGAAAACTGGTTTAAAAGCATATAAACATACAATGATGCAAAGTACCCAAGAACAAATTACACTGTCATTCATGGAAATGCAAGGATATAGTAGTTGTAACCTTAAATTTGATGTGAAAAATGAAAAGCAATCTGGAATGCTAAAACAATCATCAAAGTACAACAAAATTGCATTAGCAAAGCTAGCTAGATGTGCCATAGGCAGAAAGAGCAAAATAGCATGATTCAGTATTTAAAACAGCTTTAATGTACATGCAATAAAATACAACAACCTCACCTGACTACAAATTACACACTGTATATAAAATAAGGAGTCACCTAATAAATGGATATCTTTATCCTTAAACAGTGTCCAGTATAGGGGACCAGTGTGCAAAAGGTTGGGATCAGAGAGGGCTGATTTTCTTAAAGGGACAATTCTGGAAAATGCTGAGATGGTGCTGACGGTGTGAGAAACAAGTAATCAAAAGAAGAGGATAGAACACACACATAGGCACACACACACACTCCTGTTGCATGGGTGACTTTGACTGATCTCGTAAACCAATGCAATTTCTGCCTGTGTCATAGGCTGCCCTGTGAATGTTTGGTAGTTTTTACATTAGCTTTCACTTGTGCAAGAAATGTTTTGTTACAAAACATCATGTCAGAGGTGTGACTGCTGAGCCTATTGCAGCTGAAGCTGCAAGGGGCTCAGTACTGCAGACCAATGAATAGGCACTCTGGTTATGACACTACAACAGCTTGGTAGGTGGAAACTTTATGTACTTGAAAGAACCAAAGCGCTGGTTGCAAGCAACTTGCAACAACTGCCGTAAAGAGCTTGCAGTTTGTGCTGACTGGTTTTCATCATATACACAGTTCCTGCTTATCTTTTTAGAGACATTTGTATATATTTTTAGTATTTACTTCTCCCGAGTGAAATCCTGGGTGACCAACTGCTTCTGTGCATTGCCTAGGATTTCCTTGGGGATGAGCAAATACATCAATGCATCCTTGAAACAGATACCATGCAAGCAAACGTTCAGTATTGACAAATGCTTGTTGGAGTTGGTTTTGTTCTTTTTCACCTGTTCCTGCCAGGGTTACCTTCACCATTTGTGCACATACTATGCAAGAAAGCTTTCAGTACAGAACTGCTTTGAAATTTTTATCAGCAGATGTCGCTTTTGGCATAAGATAGGTTGTCATAAAAGGCAGCCCCCATTGTTCCAGGCCCCTTGTGGACCCAGAAGGAGACCTGGGATGCAGCAGGGAAGGAAGGGAGGGGTGGGGTTTGGGAGGGAGGACGGCAAAGGGAGGGCAGTGAGGTCGGGGGGGTGGAGCCCATCAGGTCACCACAGTGAGGTCAGCTGGGGGAGGAAGGAATGGGCGAATGGGAGAACAGAGGGCACAAAGGAAGGGTGGATCAAAAGTGGGTTTAAGAGAGCCAGCACAGAAGGGTTCTGCCACTTTTTGCTAGGTTTGGTAGAGAATTTGAAGAGCAAGTCTAGCACATCAGTCAGGAGTTCCTGGAGGAAGGTAATAAGTTCAGTGCAAATAGTTGTAAGGTTAAGAATGGTTACAGAGCAAAAAAAAAAAAAATTTGGCATGGTTTTAAGTAGAAATGCTGAGACATTTACATGCTGAGTAGACAACAAAGGCAGTATGTAGTCCTATGTTTTTTAAGGTTGTAATTAGGGATGCAGAGCAATTTAAAATTAAAAGAGAAAGAAATACAGATGTATGGTTGGTTTTTAAATGCTGAGCTAGGTAATCTGATGCACAGTGAGTTGTGGAAGAAAGTTTGGTTGCTCGTTTTATTAAAAGTGCGGTGATGTTTCTGTGGTTAGAGGGAGCAGTGAATAGCTAGCAAACGAGTGGAGCAGGGAGCGCATGGGGGAGCATGGCAGTGCAAGAAGTCGCAAGGGGAATGGGGCATCCTGGCAGAAAGCAGGGGAAGATGCTGCGAGTGGATGGGAGGAAAAGGGGGAGACAAAGGTGGAATAGCCTCTCAGCGTCGGAACCACGTGAGCAGGAGAAGGCAAAGCGAAGTGTGGAATGGGTCCCATGCCAGTAAATGAAGTGGTATGGTGCATGGGGAAGTTAGACTAGCGAGCTGGGGGGGGCAGTGGAGATGGTGACCCTAGAAGGAGAGAGTACAGCGAGGAGACCCGATCCAGCATTGTAGCCAGACCACGTGGGAACAAGTTTAATGCCAGGATGACAGCAAGGGAGCCAGGGAGACCTGAAGGGCAGGGTTTCCAAAGTGAGAAGAACACAATTTCGGTGCTGTTGGAGTGTGGAGCATTTAGAATGGGGATTTAAAATGAAAATGAGAAAATTTTTATTTTAAAACAGAAGAAGGAGAATGGTCGGGGTGGGGGAGGGGTTTTTTGAAGCATTGCAGCTGAGGACAGAGAGTGCAACTGAGGAACAGGTGGTTTAAAAAAAATAAATAAATAAAATACCACAGAGGTTCTCAAGCCTAGCATTTTTGGGGCAGCCTACAACTCGCTCACGGTGTGGGGGAGGATGCATCCAGCAGCAGTTAATCATCACCTAGGGATTCAGGAATCAAGCATGCCACTGCAAATAATGTTAAAAAAAATATTAAGAGAAAAAAAACGGGTTTTTAAGCAGCAAGTTGAATACCAGCTCCTACAGGAGCACATGGAGCAGCAGCCATTTTGTAAGGCACGCAGGCGGCCGCCATTTTGGGGGGTCTATCAGGGACACCATTCGACCTGCTGTATGGTGATACAGTGACTGGCAGGAGGGTATTCTAAGGCACAGATGTTCATACTGGGAAATATTTAAAAAAGAAGGGGGGATATCCAATGCTTGTCCCTTCGCGGGATAGGGGCCTAGGCATTGGGAATAAAATGCATGGTGAACACTAGGGTAAGCAATTAATAATGTGATGTTTTATCACTATCAGGTTACTAAAGCAGAATGGACACATGTGGATCCAGGTTGATGAACGCAGACACCATGAAAATGATTATGGGCCTGGTGGACTGGGCCAACAAGGTCCTGGATACAGTGGATGACATAGAGAGAGGGGTGGTGCTGCCAAGAAAGGAGAGAGTGAGAGGAAAGGGGAAGAACAGGGCAGGAGAGAAAGGGAAGGGACCAGGAGCCCCGGTGCCAGAACACCCTAGAACAAGTTCTCCGGGGTGGCAGCTGACAACCCATGTGATCCCCGACCCAGTACCTGCTTCTAGTCCTGGGACGCCGATTCCTGGACCCGAACCCAATTCAAGACAGAACATTGGGTTGCACCCGGGACCGGGTCCCAGCCTCCCAGCACCTGATCCAGTCCAGCCCTTGGCACCACAGCCAGGAGGGGAGACGGCCGAACCTGGGACAGGGATTAGCCTGCAGACCCCAGCTCTAGAACCACAAGTTGGAATGGAACTGGGAGACAAGACAGCATGGGAAACAGCAAAGGAACCGCACAAAGAACCAGGTACGGTGTTGGCACTGGAGAGTAGTATGAACGAGTATGTAGAACAATTGTTGCTGGGTATGGGGGGGTGATAGTGTTAAGAAGTTACAGAATGTGTTGGTTGATTTGGAAAAAAGTAAGAAGGAGGAGAAGAAGGTGGATGAGAGAGAGAAGGAAAAGGCAAAGCAGAAAAAAGAGGGAGGGGGTGCGGATAGGGGATCATGTACCAATGGCAATGAAAAAGAACATTTGGAGTGGAGAGTTTGTGGATGTTTTTGCCTTGGTGGACAAGGAAACAGTGGAACTTTATGAAGAAAAAGAGAATTTTAGCAAAAGAGAATTAGCGGCAGCGGTGGTACTGGTAAAAAAGGGGAGGAGCAGAAAGGGCCCACATAAAAGGGAAAACCGTGGGAGGCATGGACCCTGGGGTTCACATACTACAGTGCTATAGCACAAGAGAAGAAGCCAGAACTGGGCATACCATTGTTAGCATACTCCTTAATTATAAGAAATGCTTATAAGATGATGGGTGGTGCAAATTGGCTATAGTACGATGAGAAGTTCAGGACCCGTATGTTTAGTTATGGGATGGACTGCCAATGGGATTCCAGGCACAGTGATTTATGGTGGGAAACCATGACAGTAGCAGGGGGAGCAGATGGAGATTGGCAGAAGGGAGGTGTGAGATATCAGAAATGTTGGGGGTACAACAGGCACACTGTTCCTTTCCACAATGCAGGTTCAGGCATGCCTGTTTGAAATGTGGGGGGGGGTGCACCCAGCTTCTCGGTGTCAATTGTATGGGGATGCTGTCTCGGGGGGGGCAAGGAAGCTATTCCTTTCAGGAAGGACAGAGAGGCTCACATGGAGCTGGGATGGGGAAGGGGGTATGCAGGTGGGAGAGGTTACCACCAAGGAGGAAAGTAGGAGGAGTTTCTTTCCATTGGCCAAAACCCCAATCAGAGGTGAAATAGTAGCACAGTGGATGAGGGGGTACCCAGACAAAAAGGCTGGTTTGGAATTGATAGAAGGTTTCCAAAAAGGTTTTAGTTTACATTACCGGGGGGGGAGATTTGCGACATGGGCAAAACATTTGAAATCAATAATAGGGAAGGAGGAAATGCTGAAAGAAAAGATTGAGAAAGAAAAGGAAGCAAGTAGGGTGGAAGGCCTTTTCAGGGAGCCTCCCTTCCTGCACCTACGGGTGTCTTCGTTGGGCCTAGTGCCTAAGAAACAAGAAGGAGAGTATAGAGTGATACACCACCTATCCTACTGGGAAAAAGATTTGGTCAACGATTTTATATCCGAGAAGGATAGCAAGGTGTCCTATGGGACCCTACAGGATGCAGTGGACATCATCAAAGCAAGAAATAGGGCATGGCTAGCAAAGAAGGACATCAAGTCCACCTTTCTGCTGCTGCAGTACCTGGGGAGGATTGGGAATTGCTGGGCTTCCAGATCAATGGGGAGTATTATTTCAACAAGGCCATGCCAGTGGGGTGCTCAATAGCGTGCGCCACCTTTGAGAGGTTCAGCACATGGCTGCAGTGGGTATTTAAGGCCAGGTATGGGCACAATACCGTGGTCCATTACCTGGATGATTTTCAATTTATAGGCAAGGGAAAAGAGGGGGTACAGATGATGCTGAACAATTTTCAGGAGTTGTGTGAGGAGTTGGGAGTGCTCTTAGCAGCAGAAAAGATGGAAGGGCCTAGCAGGTGTTTAGAATTCTTGGGTATAGAAGTAGATGGAGAGTGGGGGGTGTTACGCCTGCTGAGCCAAAAAGTAATCAAACTAAGGAGATTGTTGTCAGAGGTAGGAAAAAGAAAGAGGGTGCCTTTAATTGTCAGTCAGCAATTAATGGGTCACTTGAATTTCGCTTTCAGGGCAATTGGGCCAGGACGTGCGTTTACGCGACGTCTGGCAAGGGCTATGACAGGTGGATCAAAGCCATATCAGTGGGTCAGCTTGGGGAGAGAGATCAAGGATGATCTAAAAGTCTGGGAGGAATTTATAAACACATACAATGGGATAGCCATCTGGCAGGAAGAATGGCTATACAACACTGATTTGGAACTTTACACGGACGCCTCAGGAGGGTATGGTGTGGGTGCCTAAATGGTTAGCTGAACCCTGGCCATGGAAATGGATTGAGAGAGGTTTGACAAAGGATATCATATTTTTAGAGATATTCCAGATTTGGGCGGGAACCAAGATGTGGGGAAAATGGTTGCAGAACCAGCGCGTCACATTTTGATATGACAACAGGGCAGTGGTGGATGTGCTTAACAACAGAGGGTCAAAATCTGGGTTAGTGCTCTGCATTTTACATCAGCTAGTGCTACAGGGGCTGACACTCAATATGAGTTTTAGGGCTAGGCATATTGCAGGGGAGAACTCCATAGCTGACAGCCTCTCCCAACTACAGAAGGAAAGGTTTTGGGCGCTAGCTCCCAATGCCGATCCGAAGGGAGAGAAGATCCCAGAGGAGCCATGGGAGATTGGTTGGATGGAGCGCCATACCTCTTTTGAAGCAATCAGGCGGACAACACTCTAAAAGCTAGCAAAAGCTCATGGAGAGTTTTCCAAAGTTTCAGAGCACACCATGCCATGGAGGTAAGTGGGGCAGTCATGGAGGAACAGGTAGGGAGGTTTGTGGTGGTAAGCTGGCAGGAAGGTTTGGCCTTCGCCACCATGTCAGTGCACCTAGCGGCAATCAGATGGGTGTGCTTGATGAGAGGTTGGGGAGAACCCTGCAAAGGCACTCTGGTGAGGAGAATGATGATGGGGTGGCAGATGATGAAAGGGAGGGGAGGGATAAGAGAGAGCGCCATTCTCAGAACAACTACTGGAAAGGATAATGGCAACATTATCGGACATTTGGTACACCCTGTATGAATAGGTACTATTCAAGGCATTGTTTGCTCTGCTCTACAATGGAGCATTCTGAGTGTCCGAAATGGTGGGTCCAGTAACACCCGCCGCAGGAAGGGGTTTATAAACTGAGGATGTACTATGGGAAAAGAACAGTCTTGCCTTCAAGATAGTAAGCTCAAAGATGGACCAGATGGGAAGGGGCTGCAGAGTCAGAATTGAGCCCCATGCAAAAGTAGACCTCTACCCATGCCGACTGATACGAGAGTACCAAAGGCTTAGACCAAAAAAAGGGGGTCTGTTTTTTATACATGAGAATGGGAAGGAGGTAAAAGGGAGTAAAGTTTCAGGGGTGTTGAAGCGGAGTGTTAAAAAGCTAGGAGAGAACCTAGATAGGTTCTCGTCTCATTCGTTTCGGATCTGGGCAGCATCAAAGGCGGCAGCGTGGGCATGGTTGGGAGTGACCTAAAAGCCATTGGGCGATGGTCATCTGATTGCTATAAAACATACATCAGAAATGTAGTACATTAACCTTGTCGAATTTTCTTTCTCCTCTACCGGAAGGATGGAAAGAGATGAGTTGGGGGGGTAGGAGAATATATATATATATAAAAAAAATGTATTACCTTTTCTCATTTGTGTGTTATAGATACTAAGTACAGGAAGAACATTTGGATTGTGGACACTCACACATTTATTGGGTGGAAAGGGAGACAGCACAGAAGCCAGGTGGAAGGCAGCTGGGTTTTGACCACAGTGCAATATGGATCACCTGGAAAGGAATACGAGGGATGAGAAAGGGGCAGCTCCTTCCCTTTCTACTGGAGATGAGGAGGAACAATGAGGACCCAGACCTCCTTATAATACATCTGGGTGGTAATGATCTAGGGCATGGCCCATGGTTGGATATTTATAACAACATATAGAGTGATGTCAAGGTCATGAAGAAATGGTGGCCAGGAACTATGGTTATGTGGTCTGACATGATTCCACGAAGGGTATGGAGGCAAGCTAGACAGCTTAGAGCTATAGAAGAGGTTAGGAGGTGAATGAACAATAGAATGGGAAAGTTCATACTAGAAAAGGGGGGAGCTGCCATATGACACGATGAGGTAGAGGAGAGGATACCTGGGCTATACCGGACGGACGGGGTGCATTTATCTCCTATGGGAAATCACATATTTATCACTGAGATGGGTAGGGGTATAGACCAATGATTGAAAAGATGAGTTAAGAGGTCGTTAGAGGTTGCATTCCAATGCAAGCTGGAGGCAAGCTAATGGAAGGTAGGAAGAAAATATTTGATAAGGAAAAGGGAGGGGAAACTGAGGGGGGGGGTTAGGGGAGAAACAAAAAGTAGGAACATAAAATTTTGAAAAAGGTGAAGGGGTATGGACACCCGGGTAAGTGGACAAGAAAGGGGGGAGCAGGAATTGAACCTGCCCAGAAAAAGAAGGAAATGATAAGACCAGCTCGGGTTTACACCCGGGAAAGAAAGGAGTAGAACAAGACCCCCTCAGGTTTCGACACCTGGGGGAGAAAACAAGTGAAAGAAGTTTAAACATAACCCGAAGAAGGGGAAGACAAGGATTGTGGAAAATGGAGTAGGATTTGAATGTGAAAATATGGACATAAAAGAGAAATTTAAAAGGAACTCAATATTATATATGTTGTATATAGTTGTACATCATGTGGTGGATTAATAAAAGGTTTTGCCGACTGAGCAGCCAAATCTATAATATTGAGTGTGGGTCTCTTTCATGGGGGAATGGGATCTGGAACAAGATGGGTTGTCATAAAGGCAGCCCCATTGTTCCAGGCCCTTGAACCCAGAAGGAGACCTGGGATGCAGCAGGGAAGGAGGGCAGGGTTTGAGGGGGAGGGCAGGGAGGCAGTGAGGTCAGAGGGGGGTGGAGCCCATGAGATCACCACAGTGAGGTCAGCTGGGGGAGGAAGGAATGGGCGAATGGGAGAACAGAGGGCACAAAGGAAGGGCGGAGCAAAAGTGGGTTTAAGAGAGCCAGCACAGAGGGGCTCTGCCACTTTTTGCTAAGTTTGGTAGAGAATTTGAAAGCCCACCCACCACCTTGAGGAAAAGGAAGAAGGAAGGAAGGTAGGAAGAAAATATTTGATAAGGAAAAGGGAGGGGAAAATGGGAAGGGGGTAAGGGGAGAAACAAAAAGTGGGAATATAAAATTTTGAAAAAGGTGAAGGGGTATGGACACCCTGGTAAGTGGACAAGAAAGGGGGAGCAGGAATTGGACCTGCCCAGAAAAAGAACTAAATGATAAGACCAGCTCGGGTTTACACTCAGGAAAGGAAGGAGTGGAACAAGACCCCCTCAGGTTTTGATGCCTGGGGGAGAAAACAAGTGAAAGAACTTTAAACATAACCAGAAGAAGGGGAAGACAAGGATGGTGGAAAATGGAGTAGGATTTGAATGTTTAAATATGGACATAAAAGAGAAAATTAAAAGGAACTCAATATTGTATATGTTGTATATAGTTGTATATTACGTGGTGGATTAATAAAAGGTTTTTCTGTCTGAGCAGCCAAATCTACAATATTGAGTGTGGGTCTCTTTCATGGGGGAATGGGATCCGGAACAAAATCAATTTGAAATCAGCTTTGGAATATAACTTGGAAAACAATCCTTCAGTACATTATTTGAGAGAAACTTCAGCTGCAACAAGCACCACTAACACTGAATATACAGACCTGTTTGCTGTCTGCTGCTGGCAACAACAAGCGAAGTTGACGAAGGATCAGGATGCTCCTGTTCCTGATCAGTAATTAATACCTTCTTGATGATCAAATGGGTTAGCAATCCATCTGCTGTTCATCCTGATTTTTCTCAGGAGTCCTTTTCTTTGGATGTTTTTACAAAATAGTTTCCTTTTGGGCTGTTTGGAAGACAGACTTGCATCTAATATAATACCAAATTAATTCTGTCTTTGGTACTCCTGGATAACTTTTTTTAAATTATTTTTCTTTGGTAACAGGTTAAGGCACACTAGACACAAAGTCTGTTTTCAGGGGTGACCCAGGAGGTTAAGTGACTTGTTCAGTATCACACAGTATGCAAGTGGAGGTTGTGGGAAACAAACCCAGATTTGCTGGATGTACAAAGTTCATTCACAGCGTGTTACTCTAACCTCTAGGCTATACTGCCAGCCCGATTTGTCTTGGTATCTCTGATGGCACAGGTTCCAATATTCATCTGCTTCACCAGATTGCACTTGGGGGTCTTAACTGGAGTTACCTTGGGCTGCAGTGGGGAGAAAGAGTGCAGCCTGTTCTCTTGAATGAGTTGGAGTAGCAAGGTACCCCCACACATTCAGATTCCCACTGACTGATGCATCTTGGGTCTGCCTGGTACTGCTGTTCATCTGCTTCTCTGTCTCTTCTCAGGGCAACACCCCTATTCAACATTTTATAGAGAACTGGTTCTGTTGGATTGCATTTTCCATCCTGGACTTCCTGCAGTGGGGTCATAAGGGATGCAGGCATTGAAGAGGAGTCCCCACCACCACCAACAACCTGGCCACTATCTAATTTCATACCATTTGGTGCCCTGGAGGGTCAAGTGCTCAGTCTGTGTTATCTAAGCATTTTATGCTGAGTATCTCAGAACTGTACTTGTAGATACATTCTTAGTTCAAGTGGCCTTCAGCATACTGTACAGTCTGCATCATAAGGACTGTGTTTGCCCTGCGTGACTGTCACATCTCAATATGGGTAGAAAGCTGCTCCCCTATATTACCTACCTATAATATTATATCACATCCCTCCCAGCTGTCCCTGATTATAAGAGATGTCCCTCATTTTATCCCTCAAAATTGTCTTGTCCCTTATCTGTCCTTCATGAAAAAGGTGCTGCCCACACAGAGACTGTGTTGTAAATTCAGACTTTAAAGCAGAAATTTATAGTATTCTAAGATGTTAAATCAAAAATAAACTTTGTATAAGTAACCACAATGGCTTCCACAGTGTTCTTATCTTGTCTCTCCATGTTTGAGGATGTGTTGTCCTTCATTGCCCTTCATTGTGAGTGTCTGTGTCCCTCATTTTAGTGACAAAAGGTTGAGAGGTACTGTATGTTGCATCATAGCACCACAGATTTAATCAATCTGCATTATATGGCTATAGAGCTGCTTTATTACATCACTGCTTTTAATAACTTGTATTATTTGTCATTATAACTGACTCATAGCACCTCAGCTTTTAATAATTTGGATGATCTACTTATAGAGCTGCCTCATAGCATCACTACTATTTAAGTTGTGTTCTGTTTTTAAAGTTGCTTTACAGTACCACTGTTTAATTTTGTTGAACTCGACTGTTTTTACTGCTTCCAAATGTCCACACTATTACTCAGGGCAACTGTATACGGCCTATCCACCATGCTGCTAATTACCCTTACTCTCCTCCCCTTCCTAGCCCCACTCTGGTCCCTCCTCTCCTCCCATCTTCCTTCCACTCCCCTTCCCCTTCTGTGTCCCTTCTCCCTCCTCCTCTCCCACCACCCCTTCTGCTAGCCTCTCCCACAACACTCACCCTGGTCTCCTGGGAGCAGCCTCCTCTTTTTTTTACCTGAAGCCACCTTGATGTACTCAAGGAGCTTCATCATCCCTCCTCCCTATCCCCTCTCTTCCCTTCCCCTCCCTCCTTTACTTCACTGAAGCATCTCATAGGCTCCCTTAAGCGTCTTGTCTCCTTGCTATTCATTCTAGAAGGTGACATTAAACTCAACCCCGGTCCTACCCAGCCAACTTCCTCTCCTCTCCCCTCCCCAAAGAGTTGAGAGTAGCCCATGCTAACATGCCTAGTTTCCTCCCCAAAATTGACTTGCAACAACCCCTAGTAGTAAACCTTAATCCTGATGTCTGGGTGATCTGAGTCTTGCCTCTCCCTCAAGATCCTTGATATTGCCATAGCCATCCCTGGCTTGTTAATTGTCTGACAGGATCATACTAAGAGGGGAAGAGGCATAGCCATTTATCTGTCTTCCAGCACCCAGTTTTAACCTGTGCTGTCTGTCTCCTCCCCTTCTCCCTATGAGATGCTCCTCCTGAAACTATCCTTCCCCTTCTCCATCCCCATAGTCAGTGCTGGAGTTTATTGCTGCCCTGGCATATCCTGTCCCTCTATAATTGAGCTCCTCACCCCCCCTTGCCCTCTCATGCCTCATCTGGTGAGTTGCTCATCCTAGGTGACTTCAAATTCAGTTGGTTATCACCCTCCCATCATAAAATATGTCAAAATGTAAAATTGCTTTAGCTTACCCACCCAATCTCAGATCCCCCCCAGACTCAACCCCAAAACCACTCCCATCTGGCCTATATCCACTTCTTCCAGCCCCACTACATTGTGAATGCTGGTACCCTCACTGATGCCCTCAGTGACCATCATATGGTCTTCTGTGTGTGCAAGATCCAGCACCCTAACCACCCCCCAAGTTCATCCAGCTTAGATCCTTTCACTCCCTGGATCTATCCTCATTACTTGCTGACTTGATGGCAACTGACTTGTCCCCCATACTAACAGCCAACAAGAGTAACATAGCTCTCAAGTTCTTTAATTACAGATTCCTGTCAGCCTGGTATCATCACCCCCTCCCCCCATAGGAAATCTTGTATCCAAGAGTCAAACCTACCTCAGATCATGGATGAGTTGCTGGCCTTTCACAATGCTGGTGACCTTACCTGGCAGACCCTCAAGTCCACTGGCTCTCCAGCTGGCATTGCTAACTATAAGTCACTTCGTAATGCCTGTACCAGAGCTACAAGACTTGCAAAGGCCAACTACTTTCCATCTATGCTCCAGAACAACATTAACCACCCCTTAAAGTTCTTAAATGTCATCAACACCCTTTTCTCCCCAGCCTCCCAGCACCAGTCTCCTGTCCTCAAGGTGGGCAACTCCCCCATCTCTGATCTTGCTGCAATCACCTCATCTTTTAACTCCTTTATCACCACCTGTGCCCTATCTCTCCTTTCCTAAACCTCCCCAATACCCCTTCCCCTTCTGACCCACCCACTCCCCCTACCAACCACCATCCCTTCTCCTTCTCCTTCACCCTTACCACTCCCTCTGTGACTTTCAAGGACCTCCTTGCTCTTAACCCTCACAAAGGAGGGATCCCCGATGGATTTTGCCCCAAATTCCTATCTCTCTCCACCCTGGCCTTTGCCCTTACCACCACCACCACCTTCTCAATCACTCCCTGTCACTTGCCTCAGTTCCTGATCTGTGGAAACAGGCCACTGTCATCCCACGTCCAAGGAGGGAAACCCCTCCCTTACTGGTAACTACTGTCCCATCTCCTTCATTCCATCTCTAGCTAAACTTCAGGAACATCTGATCCTTTCTCAACTCTCCCCTTTCCTTGATGATGTCTCCTTCTTTGCTCCCTTTTAGTCTGGCTTCAGGAAATCCCACACCACCACCACCACCTCCTCCCTCCTTCCTCCTTAGGCTCACTGACTCTATGGACCAGTTGCTGGTCACCTCTGCCATCTTTGTTGACCTAGCCAAAGCCTCCAACACTGCTGCCCATCCCATTCTCCTAGGCAAGCTAGAAGTGTCTGGGCTGCCCTCCTCCTCTGTTGAGAGGTTTTGCTCATACCTTCAGGGTAGGACCCAAGTTGTCCATATTGGTGATACCATCTCCCCTCCTCTCCCTATCTGCTCTAGCATCCCTAAAGGATCTGGCCTCCTTGGCCCCATCCTATTCTCCATTTTTCTAACTGACCTTCACCTTACCTGGCCCTCCACATCCATCCATTCATATGTACGCAGATGACATGGTCCTCGATCCCTCTAGTTCCTCTACCTCTGACCTCACAAACTGTCTACAACTGGATTTCAGCAACATCAAGCACTGGTTTTTGGGCCAATCAGCTCTCTCTTAATGAAAAACAAACAATCTCAATGACCTTTGGCACTAGGCAGAGACTTACCAACCTCTCTCCTTACCCCCTTCTAAATCCTTGATAGTGTTGTGATTGAGGATTTCTCCCTCTTTAAATACCTCAGAGCATAGTTGGGTTATCATCTGGACTTCCCTATCCATGTGGATGCCATCCTCAAGAAACTGCATCCTTAACTTGGGGCACTTTACAGGAACAGAGCAAGTATCCTGCTTCCTGCTCATAGAGAGATTCTCACAAAGATGATTCTACCTATCTTTGATTATGGTGACATTGTATATAGCACTGCCCCCAAGTCCAATCTTGCCAGGCTGGGTCCCCTCTTTCACACTTTTTGCTGCTTTGCCCTGGATTGCTTTCACAGACCCCACCACTGTTCCCTGTATTCCTCCATCTCCTTGCCATTCCTTGATGCCTAGCACCTCATTCTTTGTGCCACCATTGTGGCTGCACATCACCTTTGGCCCAGAATGTCATGGGTTCTAGTCCAACACCAGGATTGGTCTTTAACCTAAAACACTGGCACCCGAGTGCAGTATTAGGGGGTGCTGTACTGTTGGGGTGTGCTGTCCTTCAAACAAGATGTTAAACCCAGGTCCCTTCTACTCATCCTGTTGCTGTCCTGGTGGGTGTTCAGGTGGAAGTAAAAGAACCCAAGGCACTTTTTGCAAAGAGTAGGCAAATTTTGTTAACACAAAAAGACATACAGTGCAATCACAAATTACATCAGCAGGCTATCAAAATTCACATAAGGTTCAATAAATCATAAGAGAAGTGCATCACAGGCAAAGTAATGTATGAAGGAGAAAAAAATCAATAAGCAATACATACAAAAAATTCCTCAAAAATTATGCCAGTCCCATATTGCTACCACTGATGTAACAGAAACCACCTATTCCCTAGGAGTTGAAATACCTGTCAAATGTCTCCATTTGTTATTTAAACTGGTCTTAGGGAAATTGTGACTGTCTGCCATATATAAGGAGGTAAGTTCCCTAGTTATCAATTGTATCAATGAGACTGGCTGCAAATCCTTTTGTTGAAACAGGAATGCGCATCTGGAGTGCAAAAGGTAATACTTTATAGTCTTGAGAAGTAATCTGATATCGCTCTGATCATAATTTTTATTAGAAAGCAATGTACCTAAAATGATATTCACAGATGATACCATTGACCAGGAAGGATATCCCCCTATTGTGCCAATGTAGCCCAAAATTGCTGGGCATATGAACAGTCCAAGTAGAAATGTTCCATTATTTCAAGTTGAGACCTGCAATCCGATTATGGACAATTCCTTTCCACAATGCTTTTATGTTTAGAATTTGCCTTGACACTGAGGTGTCCATGACAGCTGAGCTATACTATATCCCACATCTTACAGTAGGTGGAGTCATTTTACCTATTAAATAGTCTGTCACTGATGGATAATCAGACACAGGGACTCCTTTATATAGCACTGATTCTGTAAAATTATTCACCATTATCTGACAATAAATAAATTCTAGTGGAATTGTGAATCTGAGCCAACCCTATTTTCCACTGTCTTAATTTCTATAATACTGAAATGACAAAGCCTGGGGTGGTATGTAGTTTCCTCAGTTTCTTAACATGCAAAGAACAAGTAATTAATAATAGAACCACCCTGATATCTGTCCAGGGATGCCATATTTTATGTTCTTCTCAGAAGTAACTTGATAAATTGCATGTAAGGAATAAACTAAAATAGAAAACTAATGGATTTAGGAGATTTAGATTTCCCTGTTTTATAGTTTGGCATAAACCATTTATTTTAATGGGGTTCCATCTGCTATGCCACACCATTTGAAAAATAAGACTTAATAGTCAAAATTCCAAGTTCCTGGGTATTAGGTATACTAACATACGAACATATGAAATTGCCAGCAGAAACAGGCCTCCTAGTCTAGAGAGTCTGCTTGAGTGTGCAGCTCGCACCTCATCTCGCAGATGCCCCTCCCACCCCCCTCTTCCCAACAACACTGGTCCCAGTACTAACCCCTGTGGTACCCCGTTCATCACCGCTCTCAGTGATGAGAAGTCTTCCCCCACCACCACCCTTTTCTGCCTTCCCTTTAGCCATTTTGTGATCCATTTCACCATTTTTGTTCCTGCCCCATATATCCCAGTTCCCCCAACCTCCCATGGAGTGCTGAGTCAAAGGTCTTGCTGAAGTCTGAATACAGGACATCCACTGCATTGCCCTTGTCCAGTTCCCACATCACCTGGTTGTAGTACTCTACAAAGTTCTTCCCGCTACAAACCCATGCTGTTGACCATCCTGGTGACCATTTTCCTCCAAGAAGCTCATTAGTCTCTTTTAGAATGGTCTCCATGAGCTTTCTAATGAAGGATGTGAGGCTCACTGGCCTATAGTTTCCTGTTTCACCCTTTGGGCCACTTTTGTGGATGGCACCACATGGGCCTTTCTTCAATCCTCTGGTACACATCCTGTGTCCAGGGAGGTATTGAACAGGTCAGCCAGTGGCCCCACTCCCCCGGTATATGGCACTAAGGTACAGTAAGAAAAGATGGGAATTATAAATGCTTTGATAATGGCTACTTTTTTTTTATTTGTCTGTTGCCAGTGTTTCCACACTTGTATTTTATTTCCACAAATCTGAAACTTTGCTTCTTTATTTATAGAGGCCAGATCCCCATTACCAAATAGTATGCCCAGGATTTTGATAGGAGTAGAAGTTACTGCAACATCCCCCATGTTATCTACTGGTACTGTTTCCAGCCCTATAACAAGATCAGCACATTTATGTATGTCAAGTATTGCTCCTGATATGGGCATAAAGGAGTGAAAAATAAAAGGCCTGACTGTGAGTCTTTGACAAATAAAACAGCATCATTAATATAAGCTGCTACTTTAACACTTGTGCCATCTACCATGCTAATTCCAACAATCTGGAGATGAATTAATATCTTCCATACAACAGGATCTGTACAAAAGATATATAATCAAATCAATTCAAATCAAATTTATTTAAAAAGACGCCCAATCCCGAAGGCTCTAGGCGCCACACAAAAACTGTACAGTATGTCATACTGTATACATTTCAATTACAATATCATGCAAATATAAAATACATAAAAGCTTAATCACCAAATGCCTGCATGAATAAAAAAGTCTTCAGACGACTCTTAAAGGCCTCTATAGTGGGGGCCTCTCTCACTTCAACTGGCAATGAGTTCCAGAAAGCCAGAGCAGCAACTCCAAATGATTTATCCCCTGCTGATTTTAACCTTGCTCTCGGAACTTTGAGGAGGCCCCCACTAGAGGAGCGGAGATCTCGGACAGAGGTGTGCGGTACCAGGAGATCAGAAAGGTAACCAGGGCCCTGTCCATGTAGGGTCTTATAGGTGAGAAAACCCACCTTGAACAAAACTCTCCACCTGACAGGCATCCAGTGCAATTCACGCAATACTGGATTAATTTGACAAAACTTACTCTGCCCGGTCAAAAGCCGGGCAGCAGCATTTTGCACTAGCTGCAGTCTGCGAAGAGAAGTTCCAGAGACCCTGAGATAGAGGGCATTACAGTAGTCAAGCCTAGAAGTAACTAAGGCATGTACCAAGGTAGGGAGGTCCAAAGCCGGAACAAGGGGCTTGATCCTGGTGATATTTCTAAGATGGATGCTGAGAGGACATCCTTGTGTAACCCCTGTCTGAATTCAGATCCTGTGTGCTAAATGTGCTGCCAACTCCACACCACCGCCCTTATTTCCAAATTCTGGTTTAGCTTTCCCCTTCCTACTTCTTTTCTCTCCTCTTCCTCTCATCCCCTTCTTCCTATCAGCTCTGCTCCAGAGAACCTTGTACCTTCTCTCTTTCTCACCCTTACTCCTGTTCAGGGCAGGCATCTTTCTCCTATCAATTCCCCTCCCTCTGGAACTCTCTTCCAAGCTCCTCCCAGTTATCTCCACCTCTGTACTGTCTTAAATGCTCTTTTTTCCAAGTCTTTTCCTCTGCTTGTACCTGCCTCTCCTCCTCCTGACATAGCTGTCTCTCAGCACTCTCTTTCTGCCCCTTCGCATCTCCCTTGCTGTCTGATTTCCTCCTTCCTCAACACCTCCCAATCCCCTTGAGCTATTCCCCCTTTCCCACTCCCACTTCTCATCTTATGCTAACCTCCTAAACATATGTTAGTTCCCAAAACCAGTTGTGTATAATGCCTTTTTGTACCAACTTTTGATATATGTACACTACCTAAATTGTAATTGAATTACTTACCTATGCCTTTTACAATAGACACGGGACAGGGACGATATGATTGAGACCTTTAAATACATGAAGGGGATAATCAGGACAGACACAGAGGGTCTATTCAGGAGGAGTGTGGGGAGAGACACTAGGGGCCATGACATGAGATTGGAGGGGGGAAGATTCAGGAAGGAGGTGAGGAGGCATTTCTTTACAGAAAGGGCGGTGGCAGAGTGGAATGCACTACCAGCAGAGGTGATGGCATGTAACATAGTGGAATGCTTCAAGAAGGGGTGGGACATGGCAAAGGGAGGGTAATGAGGGGGAAGGGGAGGGGGAGGGGCAGTTGCTGAATAGTCGAACTAGCTGCAAACTCGTCAGACTTAATAGATCAGACAGTATTTTTGTGCTGGCAATTTTCACATGTTCATATGTTAGTATAATGTTTAATTTATTATAGCTTTCTCTAGCATGTCCTTCAAAACTGTTTCTATACTGTATTTTATATTACTGTAATGTATTTTTCTTCTCCACTTCTCCATTCCCCGGGTCACACCTGGAAACGAGCCTCAGCTCAGTGTGCCTCTCTCAGTTACCAATTTCTAAATAAATAAATACAGTAAAAATGCACATTAATATTTGAGATGATACTAGTGGAATCATATAATTTCTGAATCCAAGAAATGAATACTGCTGGGATACCATAGTGTCAGATTACCTCAAAAAGATGCGCATAAGACACCTTATTGAATGCTTTTTCTTGGTCAAGGGACAACAGGTATCCAATATCCTTGCCTCTATTTCCAAATTCAACTATTTCTCTGAGAAGTACAAGATTGTCTTGTATGCTTCTTCCCTTTACTGAACATGTTTGAGACTCCAAAATCAAATGTTTTGCTATGGAAGCTAGCCTAGTGTTTAAAATGTTCACCAAATGTTTTAAATCAGTGTTCATCAAGCTTAATTGTTTCCAGTTTTTTTAAGTCTGTTATCTGACCTTTCTTTTACAAGAAAGCTTGGATAGCTTCTCCAAAAGATTCCCATGGGAGCCTCTTTGTAAAGATCCAGTTGTAAACTACAGGTAAAATATCCACTAGTAGCATAATGAATGTTTTATAAAATTCAGAGGTTAGGCCATCTGGGCCTGGGACCATATTATTGCCTAATTTCTTTATTGCAGATCATATCTCTGCAAAGGTGATGGGATTCGTTAGATATATCAGTTCTCATGTAGGCACTATTGGTTTGTCCAGTCTGTATAAAAACATATGGGGAGAATGTTGTGTGTTACTGGTTCTAAAACAGTTGTCAAGTTTTTCCAAACTGCAGTTAAAATGTGATCTTTCCCAGTGACCACTGTAGTAGTATATGTGTATACTAACTGTCAAAATTTGATTGATTGCCAGAAATGACATAATGTCCCTCCCTTCCACATGCACCAGAAATGACACAATGTCCTGCCCCCTCCCTGTGTGTGCCAGAGATGATGTAGCATCCTCATCCCACCCCCTTTCCACTCCCATGTGTGCCAGATATGATGTAGCCCCCCCATTCCATATTGTGATGCTGCTATGGGTGGAGCGAAGGTTGGCTTGTCTGCACTTGCCAGGACATGTCAGAGGGGGTATACTGATAAAAACATGTACCACTGTACCTCCATAGTCTACCTGGTTTATGTTTTGCTCCTGTGTCTATGGGTTGCCTGAGGAAAACAGCAAAATTCATGAACCTAGCCAGTTTTTTTCTGCAACATCTGATAGTTCCACACCAGAGGATTCTGGTATGATTGAATTGATAGAATCATTCATGAGACTTGGTTGCATAATAATCATGAGTGTGTTAATATGGATGAACTGTGGGAAGAACCAGATGTACTAGATGCTGAGAAATGCTCTGCTGAAAAGTCTGATGTGGCCATGACAGCAATTCAAGTGCCACCTGAAAAGACTATCATGTTGGACTTGCTTTTCATACAGCTACTGCAAGACTTGATGGCTCAGGACTTGAAGATAAACTGTGAGGGATGTACCATAGACCACCCCTCACAGATAAAGACGTAGCTGTTTATATCAACCAGAGGAGGGGTACTGAAAGCCTGCTACTGAGAGTCTGCTTTTCCTGAAGTCTATGAGAGGTTGCTCCCACAACAGATCAAGCTACTAGTCGAATCAAAAGCAAGGAAACTCAGGTGCACAGCATCCTATCTTGATACAATACAAGCAATATATGACACTATGTCAGAATATAAAGAGATGCCATGTATTGCCAAGGGACTTGACACACTGTATGAACAACTGAGTGTAACACTACGGAGTGTTGTTGAAGAAGAGGTTTCATCAGGAAGTCATAAAAAATATGTTAAAAGTCCACTGCAAAAAGGAAGCCCTGTGCCATATTATGTGTACTTGTATGATACTGGGAGTTCTGACAAGGAACACAGTGCTGCATGGTGAGAGTTGTTAAGATGGGTAACCTGTGGGGAAAACACCAAAGAATGTTTGAAAAGCAGAAAATAGAAAATCTGTTATAGACTTTGATAACCATGCAAATTTCAAACCATACTGCTCAAACTCCAAGTAATGCTGTAAACTGTAAAAAACTTCAGTTTAAACAGATTTTAATCAGTGACATTAAAAAAGATGTATCCTGGTGTGAAATAATGAACATGAGCAGGTGCCTAAACAATTATGTGTTAGAAACTGTTCAAAATGTGCTACCACTAAAATCTGAAAAATTGGATGTGGTTTCTCATGGCTGAGAATTGGTAGCTGTGACCTACATTGTTGATATGTGTTATAATTTAAAATGTCAAAGACAGGAAGATATTAGCAATGTGATTGAATTTACATCCAATTTTTTGTTACACAGCAAAACAAGGCCTGTCTTTTCTAGTTGTAATATTTATAATGCAGTATAGCATCAATTTATCACAATGACTAACACATGTTCTGTGTTGTTATATAATTAGATGTATACATTGTGTGGTCTTTCATAATAACATTTTCACATCTGAAAAAAACACCTGTGTCCTGGCCGTATTACTAAACAGCAGTCATAGTTAAGAAATCTTTGAAAAAAATTTATTATTTATGACCCTAATACACCTGCTAGCTTAGGAGGTGTTCAGAGACTACATGGTGCTGCTATAAAACAGGGGAAAAGAATTAGCCACACTCAGGTATCACAGTGACTGTCTTTAGAAGATGCCTACACTATGCACAAACCTGCAAGGAAATGATTTCTTAGAAACAGAGTGGTTGTTAACAACATTGATGCACAATGGCAGGCTGATTTGGTCGATATGTCTGGTCTTTCCAAAGACAATGACGGCTTCCTGTTTATTCTAACAGTTGTTGATGTCCTATCAAAATAAGTATGGATTAAAGTGCTAAAAAAAAATCTGGAAGAGATGTGACAGAGGCTTTCAAAATGATACTCAGAGAGGGCCGAACGCCTGAAAAATTACAAACAGATGAAGAGACTGAATTTCTTAATGCCAATTTTCAATTATTTTCAAAAGAACAAAACATACATCATTTTACAACATCAAATGATGTTAAGGCTTGTATTGTGGAAAGATTTAACTGTACATTGAAAATAAAAATGTGGATATATTTTACAGCATTTAACACATATAGGTACATAGATGTATTACAAGCTTTAACAATGGCCTATAATCAGAGCTATCACTGGTCCATCAAAATGAGGCCCACCGATGTGACAGCTGCCAATTCTTAAGATATCTGGAAAATTCTATATGGTGATCTTACATTCAAAGTGAAAAGGCCTTTTAAATTTCACGTGGGTGATCATGTGTGGGTTTCTAGAGTTAAGAAAACATTTGAAAAAGGTTATGAACAAAACTTTACAAGTGAGATATTTATAATTTCTGAATGCATACCTAAGCCTATACCAGTTTACAAATTAAAAGATTATGATGGAGAAGAAATAAGAGGTACCTTTTATGAGCAAAAACTGGTAAAAGTTGAAGACACTGCAAACAGTGTATACAGGGCTGAAAAAATAGTGTCACAGAAAAGACAAAGGAAGAAAAAACTGATTTTAGTGAAATGGTTAGGCTGGCCATCAAAATTTAACAGTTGGGTAGAATCCAAACAGCTGAACATTTTTAAATTAAAATGGTGCTCCCATGTTTTGCATGACATCATTTGAGAGAAGACATCATTGGTAAATGTCTGAGAATAAGTTTTATGTTACATTGCCCAGCAATGCATCTTTTGAAATGTTTTCCAAAAATACTATTTCAGAATACACAGTGAAACTGGCAAAAGCTATCAATTTAGTAAGGGTGTGGGAAGTCGGCTTGTCAGAAATACAATACCCAAGGACTTGGGACAATATTACACAACAAGATGGGAGATTTCAAGTAGGTCAAACTTCTAAGCCATTATTACCATTATCAATTCCCAGATGTTATTATCATGATGTTGTTAATGTCACGGCAGCCATCAATGAGGCACTGGAACAGGTATGTTTTTAGAATGACAATCGGGAATGGAAAACAAAATTCCACAACATCAGTGGCGGAGCATTTATTGCTCACCATAATCCCACAACTATAAGCAAGCACAGGACCATATTATGCTGAAATCAATGGGGGGGGGTGGGGTTACATACTGTATGTGTATAAAGACATTGCTGAACACCAAAGAATCAGTGATTGTCAGGTGCCCCTACTCCAGTGTGTGGAAATATCTGGCAAGAATAATGCAATCATAATCATCCACTATGGTAAACCAGATTATGTACCAATCAGCAAACAACAGATTGACACCATAACTATTGTGATAAAGAATGATCAAGATAAAAATGTGTTATTCTTGTTTGGCAAGGTGATTATGAAGCTTCATTTCTGGCCTGTTAAAGGAACCTTCTGAATGACAGCCATGTCACAGAAGTTGTACAGTGACCCAAACCTTTATGTAGCCTATTATAAAGCACAAGCTGGGCATGGTTTATGTGGTTTTCATGGTGCCACTGTTATGTGTGGTGCCAGTATTGGTGGAATATTTAGAACTTTATTTAGAAAAGCTGTACCACTATTACAAAAAGCCTCCCAGACAGTAAAACCACACCTTAAAACGGCTGCTAAAAATATTGTAAAAGATGTCATATGAAATGTTGTGAGTTCCTTCATGATTCCAGATCTGGGACAGCAGCAAAATGGATCAGGAATGGTTGTTTACAAGAGGACCAATAAAAGGAGAATGGTCCTACTGGGGACCCATGAAAGTGTTATTAAAAGGCAGCCTGCTCAAAAGAAAAGAACAGTTGTGAAATGTAAGGGCAAGGAGAGAAAATCTCATAAAACTAACAGTCAAAGAGACTTATTTTAAGCCATGGTTCTGGTACCCTGCATGTCTCAAGAATGTGGAAAGTCTGTGCCAAGAAGATTATCTTACAACATTAACGTGACCAGGTCATTCCTACCTATGTAGAATGGTACTGAGAAATTCTTTTTTGCACTGCAAGCTGAATGCATCATTGCAAGTATATTACACTCTTCCATGAAGTATAGCCAGGTCTGGGAACCCCTTTACACCTGTTAAGTTTGAATCCTGGCTGATGTTCAGTCATTTACTTTCACCATGTATTATCCCCTGCCTATACTTATTATTCACAATCCCTATGGCTTATATTCCCAAGAAGGGACATGATTGTATTGTGCCTTGCACCTGCATCCTCTGTGCTAAGTACTAGTTTCTATTTACTGGGCACTATCTGTGGCACCCTTACTTCCGGAGATGGGGGAATGGGAAGGGGGTATTTATTGGGGGGTATGGAGAGGTGTAGTGTTATAATTATAACTTGGTTGAGAAGCTTATATGCTTTTTGGACATTATCCTACTGACTAATAGTATCTTATGTGGTTATGTGTTCATTTACCCTTTATCATTCCTGTATTTTGCTTTTCTCCAAGTTTAATAAAGTTTTCTGAATTTAAGAAAATAATGTGGAAAGTCAGAATTAGGCATTTTCATGTTACCACCAACCCAAACCAGTATAGAGAACAACTTTTATGTTGAAATCCCACCCTTGTCAGCTATAAGTGATAATGCACCCCTGTAATTTTATGTGGTGGGTAACGGTGAAGATTACATCAACCTAAACAACACCTTGTTATACCTTTTGTGCAAGATCACTAAGGCTGATGGTAGCAACGTTGATGATGTAGCTAGAATAAGTTTAATTAACTACCCTCTGACAATCATCTTTAATCAGGTGGATATAGTAGTGGGTGACCGGTTGATTAGCCAGAGTAATAACTGCTATCCCTACAGAGCAACTATTGAGTCACTGCTTCATTACAGTGATGACACCCTGTCTACACAATTTTCATCTGGACTATTTTATGAGGACACGCCAGGGCAGCAGGAGAACACTGCTCTTAATGGCCCCAATGAGGGTTTTAAAAATCATGCAACTTTTACAGCAGAGAGCTGCTGTGTAGAACTGCTTGAACCAATTCATGCAGACCTCTTCATCCAGGAAAAGCTACTCCTGAATGGCATGGATGTTAAAATTAAACTTGTTCATAACAAGAATGAATTTTGTTTCATTAGTGGTGATGCAGATGAAGATTATAAACTACAAATTAAATCAGCATCTATTTATGTAAAAAGGGTAAAAGTTTCACCAGCTGTATGTATCGGCTCAGGCTTTACAGGCTGCTAATGCAAAGTACCCTATTGATCATGTTAGCATGAAAGTGTTTAGCATATCTGGGTGCAGCCGTATGTGTAATCAAGATAATCTGTTTCTGGGGCAGATATCAAAATTATTGGTGATAGGCTTTTCTTGATGATGCTTTCAGTGGTATATATAATAAAAACCCTTTCAATTGTAAACATTTTAACATTAACTTTATAGCTCTGTATGTAGATGGTGAGCAAGTTCTTGCTAAACCGCTGTAGAGGGGACAAAACCTTTTACAGGTACATAAGTGAAAAAAGAAAGGCAAAGGAAAGGATAGTGAGACTGAAGAGAGAGGATGGGGGCCGTGTGGAGGATGACAACAGTAAAGCTGACATATTGAACAGGTATTTCTGCTCAGTCTTTACTGAGGAAGAGGAGGGTAATAGGTCTGAAGGGAGTACAAGGGGTGGGAATGGTGCACAAATGGGACACAAGTCCCTTTACATGAGAAAGGGTCCTGAAGGAACTGGAAGTAATAAGAGTTGATAAAGCAATGGGGCCAGATGGGGTGCACCCCAAGGTCCTTAAAGAACTAAGAGAGGTGGTGGCTGAACCTTTGGCAATCCTGTTTAGCTGATCACTGGAAACACTGGAGGTACCCAAAGACTGGAGGAAAGCAGAGGTAGTACCTTTATACAAAAGTGGGAACAAAGAGGAAGTGAGGAACTACAGACCAGTCAGCCTCACCTCAGTAGTGGGGAAGATCATGAAAGCACTACTAAAGGAGAGATTCATGGAACATCTGGTTGTCAGTGGACTACAGGACCCAAGGCAGCATGGTTTCACTGGGGGGGGGGGTGTCATGTCAAACCAACCTCATTGAATTTTTTGACTGGGTGACTAGGGAGGTGGATCAGGGGAGGGCAGTGGACATGTCCTATCTGGACTTCAGCAAGGCCTTTGACTCTGTGCCACATAGAAGACTATTACACAAACTGAGGAATATGGGTGTGGGCAGGACAGTAGTGCAGTGAGTAGGTAACTGGCTGGGCGGCAGGACACAGAGGGTGGTGGTAAATGGCTGTTACTCCACAGAGGGAAGAGTGACCAGTGGGGTACCAGAGGAATCAGTGGTGGGACTGGTCTTATTCAACATTTTCATCAGTGACATTACACAGGACCTAGAAGGCAAAATGTCCCTATTTGCTGATGACACAAAGCTCTGTAACAGAGTAGACACACCAGAGGTTGTAGACAGAATGAGAAGGGACCTGCAGAAACTTGAAGAATGGTCAGGGGTTTGGCAGTTGAAATTCAATGTAAAGAAGTGCAAGATAATGCATATGGGGCACAAAAACCATGGCACAATATATCAGTTGGGGGGATGAGGATATAGCATGCACCCAGCAGGAAGGGGATCTTGGGGTTATCGTCTCTGATGACCTCAAGGTAGGGAAACAGTGTGACAAGGCAGCAGGTAAAGCAAATAGGATGCTGGGATGCATAGACAGGGGCATCACCAGCAGGAAAGGGGAGGTCATAATTCCACTCTACAAGACACTAGTGAGGCCCACCTGGAGTACAGTGTACATTTCTGGAGACCTTACTTACATAAGGACATAGACAGGGTACAGAAGGTTCGGAGGAGGGCAACAAAGATGGTACATGGATTGCATCACAAGTCCTATGAGGACAGGTTTAAGGAATTGAATATGTACTCCCTGGAGGAGAGGAGGGAGAGAGGGGATATGATAGAGACATACAAGTATCTTACAGGGAGGAACAGAGTGCAGGAATACACTATCTTTAAGCAAAAAAGATGTTCCAGGACTAGAGGGCATGGGATGAAGTAGGAGGGAGGATGATTCAGAGGAAACGTGAGGAAGAATTTCTTCACAGAACGGGTGGTGGACAAGTGGAACATCCTGACAGAGGAAGTGGTGGGGGCTGAAACAATCACAGGATTTAAGAATGCATGGGATAGACATAAAGGAATTCTGGAGGTGAGGGTTAAGGGGCAACAGACTTCTAGGAAAACAAAGTAAACTTACAAGCTCAAATTGGCAGACTGGGTGGGCCGTAGGCCCTTATCTGTTGAAACTGTCTATGTATCTATGTAACCTAACTTTACAAATGGTAATGCCATCAGAGAATATAACAATCTGGTTCATGCTAGTGGTAAACATATGAAAGACGATCCACTGCTGATAGACCATGTAGGTTTTTGGCAAGGGTACACATTATTTGCTTTTGACCTAAGCCCTGACCAAGACTGTGGTGATCATTATTCACTAATCTGCTCTGGCAATTTGAGAGCTGAAATACATTTTACTAATCCTCTACTGGCTACTGTAAATATGTTGGTGCATGCAGTCTTTGTTAATGTGGTAGAAATTAATCAAAGATGAAACACTGTATTTGATTTCAATTAAATATGAACACTCAACAACTGGACACCTTTCTCTAAGCAGACTCTTTTACCAGAGACAGTATTTTTTGGGGGGGGTTGCAAGTGACCAACTATCTTCAGAGAAACTAACATGTGTGCCAGCCTCTTTAGTAGCGAATACACAGCCCCAGTCTATGTCTAGTGAACATTCGTTAGCTATTTATCTTCCTGGTCTTTTGACTCTTATGGCTTTCCTCCAGACTCTGCATTTTTTTTCCATCCGTAATAATGAAGTTTTTCTGGAAGAATGTGACAGAAAATCAGTTTAACCCAAAACAGGTCCAAGATATAACATCTATGACCTGTGGCCATCATCATTGCATATTTTTCCTCATCATAGATGCAGAGGTGCACACTTTAATGATGTGGTTAGTATGCATTCTAATAATTTATTAACAAATGATTGAAAAGTTTATGTATCTGTCAACGAACAGAGAATTATTAAAAGGTTAAAACCTTATTTTTCTTTTAGTCCACAGTTAGTAATTTCATGTTAAGATAAAAATGAGAGCTATTACTGCTAGTTGATATAGAAATAAGGCATGCTGTATGCTACAGCCAGCAAATGTAGCTTAGTTTTGTGTATAATTATTAAATGTTCTTACTGTAAGGAGACAATAAAACACAACTGTTTGTACAATACATCAGACTGTCTGCTTATTTTTACAATGTGACAGCAAAATCAAAGCCAACATGCACATCATTTATTCAAACTGTACAAAAACACAATATTGCCAGAAGTGTATGGTGCCCTATCCAAGACGTTACACCATCAACCATGTCATTTTTTAAAAAGGGGTTTTTTCTTATTTTGGCCACAGGTGGTGTGTGGGTTTCAGGTATTGGTGTTGTAGAAACACCTGTCAGAACCTTTGAAAGTTTGTTTTTAGCACTCTGAATCAAAGACCTGTTTTGGATGTCAGGCACCACTGATTCAGGAGCATTAATTTCTGCTAAAGCTCTGATAAAATCTTCCCACCCTCTAGGTTTTTTAGCATCAGATGTGTGTCTTTGTGAAGTAACAGCCTTGACTAAGTCATACATATGAGACCTTTCAACAGGCACACCATGATGTATAAATTCACCACGATCATTCCACTCTGTAACACCAGCAGACCATTTCAGTTTGTTTAACAATATTTCAGTGTGTTTTTTTGGCATGCATAGAAAACCCTTGTAATATGTCATTGTAAATATCATTGGTGGCAGGTGGCTGTGCTGTGCCAACTTGTGGTTCCATTAGCTCATGTGGTGTCAAAGATAATGACAAGTGTGCTACATCTTTTTCACCTTGGCATACAACTATGAGGTAGCTTTGCAAAACACTACCATATATTTTAGCCTTCTCATATTCAGAGAGGTCAGTCATTTGAAGAACATCCCACATTTCAGTATCTAGCCATTGTTCCACATCCTTTCTCGATGGATCTTCGGGGGTGGATGACCTCTTAGCAAGTCCAGCTGTTGTTGTTGTGATACTAAATACAAGTTTTGTGCATAATTCATGTCTATTCACCTGCTTGTTAGAAGACTGGTTAAAAAGGGTATTGCAGCACTAAGCAATGTGCCTGTAAACCCCCCCAGACTGTGTTACAAGTTTTTTTTTTATGTTTAACAGACAGCTTTCTATTATTTCTTTTTTATAATGTTACATCTCCTCTTCAGCATCTTAAGCTAATAGACTGTGAGTGGTATAGTCCCTTTAATAGCACTGAGTGTCACCTCAGCAATTGCCACTATTAAATTATCAGAGGCTGAACAGAGTATACCTTTTCTTTGCTGTTGTGGCCCCTTCACCAACAGCTTAAGCAATTCAAGGTTTCTTTTCAGACGTGCTGACATGTCTCAATACTATGAACATCTAGCTACAATGAACAATTGGCACATCTCTTATTTTCATAGGGCTCTTGTTTTCATGGTGTATGCAACAGGTAAATCAGGGGAAAACAAGCCAGACCTTAAGCGATAAGATTCAGGTGCTGAGGCTTTTAAGTTGACTAAAAGGTAACCACAGGCCTTGTGAGTTGCATCCTCAAAAGCCTCTTCAAAAAAATTTGATATTTCCAGGATACATCAGATGAGTCAGTGTACTAACCTGTAGTTTATCTCTGGGATTTTTAAATAATAAAGCAATAATGCATGACAGGGTGTGTGTCATGCTGGGATAACGTCATGCCTGGGGGGGGTTGGGCATGAGGCCACAGGCAGAGTGCGTCTAATGCCCCAGGTGTGCATTATTCCTATTATACAATGGTTTGTTGTTATAAATAAAATAAAAAAATAATTTTAAAGAATGTTTTTATTAGAGTGAAAAAATATTTTTGTTTCTTAAGAGGAGATGCAAAAAAAGAGGAGAGCCATAATGATCACAGTAGACCAGTGGCGGTGTGCTGGGATAACACCATGGGTCCAGCCCCAAACTGACCAATCACAGTCCAAGATTCTATCTTGCCATTGTATAATACTATATAATTTGCATTTAAATTTATGGTCTGACTTTTTTTACCCTGGGCAAATAAATTTTGTGTTGCATACATGATACTAACATTTCTGTGGTGGCAGTATTGAGTGAAACATTTTTGAATTTCACAATTTTAAGATGTTGTTTCCATTAAGTCATCTATACTTAAAATATTTACTTTTTGGGGAGGTAATAGTTCATCATCTTGTAGAGTGCTAGGAATACCCTGTATAAATGTCAACTGAGGAAATTTGCCACATAATTCTGTATACAAAGGTTGCCAGACACTATAACATCAGATAATATTGTGTGGAAATTTGGCTAAAGCATTGAGACCTGCATCCAGCATGCTTTTAATAAAGCAACTTTTGCCAGAGTTTGATGGCCCCACCAAAATACAGGAAAATGGGTGCTCCGAGTGTATATCCATACCATGGTCAGAAGCCATAAGGGAGTGTTTTAAAATCCACAGTTAAAACCCTTTTGTTTTAGACAACTCTGAATTTTTTTTTTCTGGCTTGTTTATAATAGTGATGCTTTTTTTGTTCTGTACAATTTTTTTCAACCCTATACTGACCGAATGTACCCCAACACCTTCATTCACACCTCCATCCTTGACAGAATGGTCAACTAATGATTTGAGGCAGCTGTAATTAACCTTTTCATTATTTGTCACATGAAGCATAATTCCTTTACACTTTATGCACATTTTGTCTTTAGTCAGTTTGTAACCATAGGTTTTAGGACCACTTGATGCAAACTCCACAATATGTTCATCAGGCAGTAGTTCACTGATCAAAGCACCCAAATAGTCACCCAGTGGTGGATCCCAATCACCTGGCCTGCTAACAGATATGACAGAGTCTGTGTCATGGCACAGGCAGTGTTCCTGTAGGCTTTCAAGTAAACTGTACTGTTTAGGTCTAGCATAGTCTGTGGTAAAGGCTGCTATAACAACATTAATGTTGGTAGCATTAGCATAGAGTTTTTCATCATAATTCCAGCGTACCAATGCTGTATCAACATTAATAAAATACAAACCAGATACGTGGTAGTGATCTGTGAAAAGATACTGAAAGAGTTCTTTAGCATCCTTGTCAATGGCAGTGTTCATCAAATTGGGGCACTGACCACATTTTCCCCTCAATGAATTCAAAAACAGCTTTTAAATCTGTCTTTGTGCAGGGTTGTATGTCATATTTTCTGACTCTAAAACAACATTCTTCTTAGCATAATACTGACTGATACATGCTTTATGTTCTACATCAGTAGTACTCTAAGTTGGATACCATGAAGCATCCTGTTTCCCCATTAGGTGTAATTTAATATACACTGTGAAAAAATTGTCAGATTTCTCTGGGTAGTACCATACTTCATACAGCTCTGCCACCTTGTACCCCCTCTCTAAAGCCAGATTTAATTCCTCGGAACACCGTGTACCCTCCAGAGATTGCTGATCATCAAAATGAATACAAAGATGGGACTGCTGTTCTGTCTCAGCACATGTGCTACACAGTGTAAACATTAACTTTCTACCTATCCTGTTGGGCAGTATGGGCAAAAAGATGCCACAGGGTGGATACACATTAGCTTTAATAAGCCCAAAATAATGTCTGAGATCCCTAAAATTCTCATATATGACCACTGGTTGCTCTATGGGATATGTCTTGGTCTTGTTCACATAGGGATACAAACTGGTGAAATCATAATAATGGATTTTTTCATCAGGGTTCACATGGTAATATAAATGGAGAGCATTAGTGCACCCCCCATAAAGTGATTCATGGGGATCCATCGGTTCTGGAAAGCAGGTTGCTTTCAAAATAGCACGCACCTGTGGATTGTCACACACCAGCTGTTTCCATTCATGCTCCCACATAACCCTAACATGCATACCATTTTCATGTCTGAGATAGTTTAATTTCTTGATGGTTAGGTAATATAAATGTCTGTAGGTTGTGTTAAGCACTGGGTTCAACAGATCTTCAAAGTAACACACCTGACAGGCATGATAAAAGCAACATAAAAACTCAAAGGCTGTGGGGACATCGTCTATTACTGAATAACCATCAAGAAAATAAGGACCTTCCTGTAGTTTCCCACCATTCACTGCACGCTATATGGAAATGTGTTCTTGTTTACTGATGTACATCAGCCACTGTATGGCTGGTGTGGAGTAACGCTTGCACTGGTGTTGATAGTTATCAGAAGGTATAATCCCTATGATGTCTGACTCAAAAAATTTAAACCGGAACATGGTCATGAAAATTGATGCTATAGTGATGTATTGAAATGGGTCAGTGTGGCCCCTTTCCTCTGCATCATCTTGAAATATCTGCTCAACACCATCTTGAAACATTTCACAGACCTGCTTTAGATTGTCCACATCTGACTTACAGTAATGATGTAATTCCTTTTCAAAGTCAAATACACCATCTTTACACATTTCATTCCACTCCAAAACCTTTTTTTTTCCATCATCCATCATGTAGTCTACACCTTTGTGATCTGGCATAGGCTCTATATAATTCTAATTTTCTGGTTTGTTAAAAAAGGGCAGAAAGTAGCCTTTTACTTCCTCAAAACCCATAGCCCATGGCATTGCTGAGAGCCTCATTGGAAGCAAATTTAAGTTGTCTATAAATTAGATATTTAACCATTTTACAATTATGGACAACAATTTACTTCCCTGAGTCAATAACTTCCCTTCCATTTTTTTTTTCTTTTGCAAGCTGGTTTAAAATGAAGTGGCAGTCATACTCCTTTGAATTGTGAGCTATGAAAGTGTACACCTGAAACCCTTTTTGGATAACCTTTTTTTTAAATTGTGCAACACAGTCAGTGCCTTCAGATTCCTACTTTCAACTTTTTTTTTTTTTGCTCTCAGTTTATACTCCTTGTTACTGTGGCCCTACCTCTGGAGGGAGCCCCCAGTCCTATCCCCCAATGTCCACCAGCCGGTGCCGACCAGTACCCCAGGGCTTCCCTCCCGGTGGGGCTGGCAGGGCTCCCCAACCTCCACCGTGGACCAGATCTAATGTGACCAATGCCGTGGATCTTCAGGAGTGGGACCTGTGAGGCACCCTTTGTCATCCACTGCAGCAACCTTTTCTCCTCCAGTTTTCTCCCCTCAGAGATGGAGTGTGCAATGATGCCAGCGGTGGCAGCATGCATGCTCCCATGCATGCTCCTCCAGGTGTCTGCCCCATCTCTGCCCACATTGACAGCATTGGTGTGCTGCCCCCAGCCTTTGCTAGGGGCCAGGTCTCCGCTGACCACTAGGACACTCCTCCCCAGAGAAGGAGAGCAGTCCCTGGGATGCTCGATCCTTCTCCACCCCTGCTGACCCCCTGTGGCCCATGCTCATTCTCAAACACTGGTCGCTTGTGTGGTGCAATGTGTGGCATCCAGCACCTTAACCCTCAGTGTCACCGGGCCCACTTTTGACCTCTTTCAAGGGCATTGATATAATTTGGAATAAGGCTAGAATCACCGGGGCTGACATCTTTCATGTATTCAAAATCATAAAATATATAACTAGCTGAACAATGTGGTGACTTTAAGGGCTGGATGTAGAATAAGTGAGTTTCAAAAGGGTGTACATTTGTAAGACAGTTATGTCACTTTGGCCAAAAACAAACATGGTGCTCACCCTGAGGTTTTCTGCATGATGTGCACAATTTAGATAAATGACAATCGGGGTAAGCCAGTTTATGCTGTCTGTAGCTGGCTGCGAGCTACAGTATTTATGGCAATCAGGGCACTGTGCCACCTCACTTTGTACTTTACTACCCAAATGATCTTTATGCATAGCACATGTTAGAGCATGTGTGTGAACCTTTGTGTGTGAAAAGGATGGGACAATGCTCACATACATTTCTAGCCCCCAAAAAACCGTTGAGATTTTTAATACCATAATATTGTTTTTTGTATAACAGGATGAATACAGAATTTGCCTGTTTATTAGGAGATGCAGCAAACCTTTGCCATGCACCAGCTTTATTCATAAAAAAACAAAGATGATCACATCTAGCTCTGCCTCAAATAGATGTATATGGCTCAAATCTACCATTATTTGTTCTGACAGCCCTACCGTGCTCTGTAAATCTCTAGCTTTATATCTGTTAGTCAACTAGCTGCTGGTTTAGCAAAGCCACTAAGCTCCTGGAGAAGCATAATGCATTATTATGATTCACTAAATTAAGTAGATGCCTTGCTTTCTGTTTGACAATATGGCTGGATAAAACACTTCTAACATCCATGGAGACTTCCCCACTCACATTTCTCACACTAGTGACTACCAACATTAAAGTCTCATTAGTACACACCTCCATCTTGCTGTTTAATAAATTTGCAATATGGTCTAAATATTCATCAGCATTTAACTCTTGGTGATTTCTATGTAATGAAAACACAGGGCCATTCAAACTATCATAATCCAGGTGTAGCCATATAAAATCATTACTACCCAAAGTAGGCCATATTCTGTCCAACAAATGCTGCACAGCTGTATGGCTTGCAGAATAGTGTTTATCAATGGATGTTATACTGTCTAGATTGACAAAATGAAACTGCTGGCGATACTCAACACCATTGAAATAATTTCTGGTACTTCATATTCATTTATTAATTCTAAATAGACAGGCTCCGCTAGACCATTTTCCATTAACTGCTGGCCCTCCTGACTATGAATGTCTCTTCATGGCTTGGTGTGGCACGGCCCCCTATCTGCATGTCTTCAGGGGTACTATTTTGTATAGGACTCATACAATATTCACTCTCTGTCAGATCTGTGTGCACATCAGTTACCACATTGTCCCCACACACATTTTTCAGACATACAACACTCAGTTTCACATCCGCTACTATGACATTCAGGAGATTGCAAGAATGGTGAACTCACACAACAGTCACACATACAGTATGGAGTGGCAGATCCAGAAACCTCTTGGTTATGTGGTGGTGCCTTGTGTTTTTTCAGGGGTACCTGATGTTGTTGCATTCTGTTATGGGTAGCCAATATTTTTTTAGCCTTTCTAAAGCAACACCTATCGTACTGATTCACTATATTATGCCTAGTGCTTCTAATGATCCACCCATATTGTATAATTTTATCAGTCAGTTTGTTACAGTCATTTTGTATAGTAGAAATGTTTGCACCACCGCAGGCTAATTTTTTCATTAGTTTTCAAGTGCCCACCACTTCTGGTTTATAAACAAAAGCCCAAATGTATATTTACAGTTTTAAATCTCATATTATGATGGCTTTGTTTCTGTGAAGCTAACCTCCTTAAACATGTTATTAAAAATTTAAAGGGAGCAGTGTTACATAAGTCTCATAAGTATCGTAAGTCAAATTGGAGACAATAGTTTACGCCAAGATGTCTCATTTGTTGGCACTTTTCTTCCCCTATTTTATCGGTTAGTGTACACCAAAAAAGATATCTAATTAAGTTTTGAAGTTATTTATTGAACCACTGTTAACTGTACTAACTATGAGGGAGTTTATTCCAGCTAGACACCATTCTCTGCTTAAACCATGATCCCCTTTTATTTGTCTTCTACAGTTCCCTTTTTAACTGGTTCTCATGGGTTCTTGTAGATTTAACCATAGTTTTACTTTCTAATCCTATACAGTCCCATAAGTCTGGATTTTCAAATGCTGAGTATACTAAGCATAGGTCTCCCCATAGCCTATGATATTCCAATGAGTTTAAATTCAGCTTTTCCATTCTATCCTCATAGGTGAGTGACTGCATCCCTTCAATCCTTTTTGTTACTCTTCTCTGAACTGCCTCCAATGTTTTGATAGCTGCCACATGATAAGGACTCCAAAAATACACAGCACACTCCAGTGCACCATACAGTGGCAGTATTACAGTTTTGTTTCTACTCTTAATGTTATGTAAGCTACATTGTAGCATTCTGTTTGCTTTGTTAACCACTTTGGTAGTTTGTGACCTGAAGATAAGGTCATTTGCTACTACAGCTCCCTGATCCTTTTCGCACTCTACCCTTTTTAGGATACAGTCACTTAACTTACAGGTTGCATGGATGTTATTACTGCCAAAGTGCCTAACACCACATTTTCCTATGTTAAATCTCATTTTATATAACTTTGCCCAGGTATTTATTGTGTCCAAGTCCTTTTGTAAATTTTGTGCATCTATTTCTGTTCTTACAACTGCTCTTACCTTACTATCATCTGCAAATGTTGATATCCATGAGTTCTTATAAGTGGTCAGTGAAGAGACAAAAATATTGAATAAAACAGGGCCCAACACTGAGCTCTGTGGAACCCCACTCTCCACTCTGCCCCATTTTGATGTATGTCCTCTAATAAAGACCCTCTGTCTCCTATCACTAAGCCATGATGTAATCCATGTAATAATCTGTGGTTTGACAATTCCTGGAGGCTAGCTAGAAGGCCATCATGTGGCACTAGATCAAAGGCCTTGGAGAAGTTGAGATATACCACATCCACCAGTAGACCATCCTTCGAGGCCCTACTGGCAGGCTCAAAAAGGCTGATCAACTTTGTCTGACATGATCTCCCATGGGTAAAACCATGTTGTGTGACATCCATAAATCCTTTTGACTGTATATGTTGTTGTAATGACTCTTTGATGAATTGTTCCATAACTTTACACAGGATATATGTCAGGATAATAGGCCTGTAGTTTCTAACATCTGACTTTATCCCACTCTTAAAAATAGGTATCACATTAGCCAATCGCCAGTCATCTGGGAGTTCTCCATTTTTTTAGGACTCACTAAAAAGGTACACTACTGGGGCAGCTAGTTCATTAGCTAGTTCTTTAAGCAAGCATGAATGCATCTTGTCTGGCCCGAGGGATTTCTTTATGTTAAGATTTTTTAATTTTGTCAAAACTTGAGGGATTTCAAATTTAATCCATTACATGTGAAGAAACCATCACAGGTACAGTTTTCACAAAGGGTCTAAATTATAATTATACTGTATGTATATACAAGGGTACCACCGGTTGAGTTTTGCTCATATGGTGGCACTTTTTGGGATGTCAAAGTTGCAGGTGTAATTACAGGGTTAGCTTTACTCACACACACAGCAGGTGATTTAATGTGTGATAGCTCTGCAGATACACTATCAGGGGCACAGGTTAATGTAACACATGTTTGCTTATTGTTATGTTTGCAACAACATTTATCCCCAACACCTATATGACAACTGTGTTCACGTTTTTCACTTCTGTTTGTTGGGGGGGTTGGTCTGTCCATAAAGATTCATGGGGTAGGACTGAAGAAATGTTCACACAGCCCTCATCCCTTTTGTTTGCTGTTTTGGGTGCAGGCACTGAAGGCAGTGGTGGTCTTGTCTTGTCTTGTCTTGTCAGGAAGACTCTTTTGCTGACTGCACAACCTTGAATGTGTGTGGTGGCCTCTTGCATACTTTGCAAATACTGCTTCTAGAGGCTTAACATTGATATCTAGGAAATATTAAATATAAAACATAAATATATAACCCCTGTAATGCATATTGCTTTATAATAGTGCTGTCTTTTTGCAGGCTGATTAAATATTTGGTACATTTCAAGTCAGATATACATTTCCTTTATTGTATTTTGATCTGTTTCAGTTGATTGGTACTCTCAATAAAAACATGCAGAATGTCAGCATATTAAAATAATTTGCTGCATTAAATCACCCTGAATTTAAAACTATAAAATGGGGGTAGTGGGAAAGAAACATTGCCACACCAGAACTTCTTAATGTTTGTTGTAGAAACATATGGCTATATAGTATAATTTTTCTTACAAGAAAGCATACTAAATTCAAAAACAAGAAAAGCACAGCAGCTAATTTACAATCTTCAACACATTTTCCCATTGTTAACCTGCACTGAAAAAAACTGCAAACACTTCTCAGTTAATGTAGTACAAAATATTTTGCTAATTTAACTGCAGCATACTTTTTTTTTTGTCCTCATTCATCAGAGGTATAGTTTTGCATGAAGGTCCTGGTTGTTCCATTTCTATTACAAAAAATAAAAACAGTTTATAAGTCACCACCAATTAAATACTGCTGTTAATCAATTTTTTTTACAGTGTTATATATTAAAGAGCTGACCTTAGCAGTTTTTTATGTTTTAGCTGCCAAATTTAAAACATCTTTCTACAAATTACAGGCCTTTACTAAACCAGTTTGCTAGAGGTTTAAAACCCTGGCTTACAGTATACAGTGATAGTATTAAATGCACAAAAGGCAAAGCATAAATTCTTTATTTTATTGCTATGTCTGTACACATCTGTAAATTAGACTATGGTTCTCTGTACAATATCAGCAAAACATTTTAAAGAGGGACTACATTTAAAATTTCTGGCTTTGATAAATTTCAGAATTTGGATCAGCATAGCCTCAATCAGCCTCATGCCTAAAATGAGATCTCTAAGTTACTTTGTTTAAAAGTTACAGGTCATTTTACAACCCTAAATTCACTGCTTATTCAAACAAAGTCTGGTCAGATCCACCATGGCTGCAAAATGAAGTTAATGAAGTTGTGTGGAATTGTTAAGGAGGTATGAAGAAACAACACAATGATTTGTAAGTAGTAAGATTTGCTTTAGTTTCTGTTCTAAGGAAGGCATACACATTATTAGGAAAATGCATGGAGGTGTACATTTTAATGGAAGGAATAGGAAGCTTACAAAAGAACCCCAGAGCAAATGCCACTGATGTATGTGTTATTCCAGATGATATTGGCCAGACAGCCAAATTTAAAAAATAAAACACAATTGCACATATCCCAATAATGCAAAGCATCAAGGGAAACATATGCAAATAGCCATGATTGTACAGAAGGTGACATACATGAAAAAGTAATGGCTGGCATATGTTCAGCCTTGGGATTATTTACACAGTTTTTTTTTTCTTTTTTAAGATAAACAGGGTTTTTGTCCATGAGGTGATGTAAGTTATATTTAAGCAATGTGTTGATGTCAGGAAGTCAGGTGTAATGATGATGGACTTTTAGAGAAAATGTGATATTAACTTTCAGAGGGGGTCACTTTTGATAAGGGCAAGGTAGTTTTGCTTGTGATAATGGGAATATTAGGAAAGTACAGTGGTAGTCATAGAAAAGTTTTGCAGTACTGAAGTACAACTAGGTATACTGTGGCAGAATGAGGCAGGATCACATTACAGCCAATGCAAATAATCTCAGTAGTACCTAGGTGGTACCTCGAGGTAGGAAACTTTTCAATGACTACCTCTGTATGAGGTCTACACAGAAGTGGAGTACAAATATGCACAGTTTCATAAGTATGTCCTCAGAGTGCAGGCAAATGTGATATGCAGATTTTTTTAGAAATAGGTAAAAATAGTGATACATGCAATTAATAGAAAGATAGATAATTACATAGACATATAGATAGAGAGAGAGAGAGAGAGAGAGAGAAAGACAGTCAGGCAGAATAGGAATGGCAGTGAAGTATTGAAGTGATGCCAACCCCACCCCAACCCCACAGACAAGTACAGGCATTGGGGTGTGCCTTTGGGTCATTGCCCATACAGGGGTACAGTAAAAGAGAATGCAGTGAACTTTGGGGCTGAAGAGTCAAAAGCACACCTCAATACCTGTCACTGGTTGCAGGGTGAGGATGGGGGTGGAATGGTATGAGCATTGCTATTGACAATCCCAAGTCACACCCCAATGCCTGTCAGTCCATACTGTTCAGGGTGTTATGGTCAGAAACCCTAATGCCCTGGGCATTTCTTGGTATTTTCACTCCAAGTTTTCAGCATGGGCTTTTTGTGGCCCCACTGCATGAACTGTGACACTATCAGTTCATTAGCCAAAAGGAGATTTTGCACAGCGACAGTGCCATTTGGCACCACAGGTGCAAAAACACATTTTGAACAGGATGCAATAAATGACAGCTGTACATTTCTTGCTCCAGTAACTGCTCAGCACATCTGTTGCATGACCTGCTTATTGACATTTTATATCTGCTATGCAATGTACTGCTGCTATATCTGGAGAAGTACCTTTCTTAGGTTGCAAGAACAGCCTCAGAGGAACACACACACACACAACAGAACACAGCTGCAAAATGATTAGATTTTCTGCAAGCAGTGTTTCCCATGCAAGACACAAGCAATAGAATCAAAAGCACACAAACACACACACACACACACACACACACCAGAGCACACCAGAATAGAGTGGCAAAATGATTGGATTTGTCTATAAGCGCTATCTTCTATGCAAGTTGAAGCACGGGAAGGGGGGTTAAAGCTGGAGATCAGTTATGGTCTATGACATAACCACATAGCCAGAATATTAAATATTTTAAAATAAACATAAATGAAAAAGTAACCATTTCAAGAAGAAAATGCAAACTGTGACACTTAACAGTTATAGGGTAAGTTAGCACATCTGGACTTATTTGCTGCATATGCATCTCAATTGCTAAGGGGTCCTGACCATGTTCACCCTTCCTCAAGCCAAGCTAGCTACAGTATATCTAGCAATAACATGGATGGGAAAATTATGCCATATTTTCAACAAGAAGTTTAAAAAGACAGTGCTACATACTGAGAAGCAGCTTGTGTAGGTGCATTCATCATGCTAGCCAAGATATGTTCTGGTTGCGTTCCACAAGGCTGGCCAGTGGGAAAAATAGGGCAAAGAGACAGAAATCTAAAATAGAACCATTTAACTCATTTGTGATTTAAAGTTGCATGACCAAAATGCGGCTTCCAGGACTGGACATCATATTCCAAATGAGGCCTCACCAGTGATCTACACAGTGGCATCACCACCTCCTTCCTTCTGCTGGTAATACCTCTCCCTATTCAATACAGCATTCCACTGGCTCTTCTCACAGCTTTGGTGCATTGTTTAGCCACCTTTAGGTCATCCAATATGATTACCCCAAAATCCCTTTCCATTTTGATGACCATCAGCTCCCACCCCCCATAATCATTCCCTGGGTTCCTGCAACCCTTTCTTATTCAAACCCAGTCACAAGCCAATCACCTTCCCCTGTACATTACCAGGAATGCCAACAGAATTAATATAAATACTGACAACATACTGCAAAAAATTCAGAATAAGAAAATCAGAGTTCAAAGTTTCCACTAAAATGTTGAAATTCAAGACACAAGCAAGTGAATCAACACACACACACACACACACACACACACAGACACACTTACTTATCATGTATTTTTCCTTTAACTGAGCTGTCCCTAGTTCTGCCTTTTTTTTTGCAAGCTTAAACCTCAGCTATGGTGATCTTTGATCAGTTATGGTCCATGACATAACCACAGTGCTATAGACTGAGAAGCAGCTTGTATAGGTGCATTCATCATGCTAGCCAAGATATGTTCTGGTTGCATTCCATAAGGCTAACCAGTGGGAGAAGTAGGGGAAAGAGATAGAAATCTGAAATAGAACCATTTAACCCATTTGTGATTTAAAGTTTCATGGCAGCTTCCAGAACTGGACACCATATTCCAAATGAGGCCTCACCAGTGATCTACACAGTGGCATTACCACCTCCTTCTGCTGCTGGTAATACCTCTCCCTATGCACCAAAGCATTCCACTGGATCTCCTCACAACTTTGGTACATTATTTAGCCACACACATGCACACACATACACACACCAGAACACAGTGACAAAATGATTAGATTTGTCTACAAGCACTATCTTCTATGTAAGTTGGGGCACAGGGTGGGAGTGGGGGGGGTTAAGGCTGGAGATCGGTTATGGTCCATGACATAACCACATGGTCAGAATATTAAATATTTTAAAATAAACATAATTGCAAAAGTAACCATTTCAAGAAGAAAATGCAGACTGTGACACTTAACAGTTGATGGGTAAGTTAGCACATCTGGACTTATTTACTGCACATGCATCTCAATTTCTAAGGGGTTCTGACCATGTTTACCCTTCCTCAAGCCAAGCTAGCTACAGTATGTCTAGCAATAACATGAATGGAAAGATTATGCATATGAAAACTTATTAATTATGCTGTACTAAGACTCAAAGTGTGTCTCCTTTGGCTGCCATTATGCCTGTGGTTAATTTGAAACAAAAGAGAATGTAACAAGACACTGGCCTCCACCCAGAGCTATTAAACAATAGAGCAAACTGCACTCTGGGAAGATTGCCTGGGACAAGGTGCAATAAAAAAAAACTTGAATAGCAGGTTCCAGGGAGTATACCACCACCTGGAATGCTAGAAAAAACTCTCCCTCCCCATTCATTCACAGGTGTCAATCAATGTATTTGTTAACCATGCTGGTTCATCTTCTTGCTTCCCTCATAGTAAAAATGTGAAACTACAATTGTGTTATTTTAAATGAGGGATAAATGGCATGTCTGGGGGGTGGCAGCTCTGATAGTCAGTTGTTCCAACATGATAAATCCACCTCATGTCCCTCCCACGAAAATGAAAGCATAGTGCATGAAACAGACCTTAGGAATATCACATTTTTTAATGTCAGCTCTGATCTGTTCAGTCTTACCTTTTTCCTGGCTCAGTTTACAATATCAGAGAAAAGAAAGTAGGAAAAACAAAACACCCAGCCTTTTGCTTCTACAAGTAGTTGTTAATTGCAGCTGGTATATTTTAACATGTGCAAGCCAACTCCACCCACATCTTCCCTAACACAGAAAAATGGCATCAGTGCTCACTGATGTGTTAATATCTTGGGCCAGATATTCAAAGCTTTGCCCCTGGGTTAAGTTAACACTGCCTGGCATGCAAACTTAGCCTGGAGCACAAAACAAGCTATATTCAAAAGGAATAGCCCAGGGCAAACAGCTTCTGAAAATAGCATGGGAATGAGGCCATGCAAACTGGGCAGGGAGTGCAGGGCAAACGTAGCTCCGGAATAAGACAGCACTGAATACAGCAACCAGGAAGTGCAAACCACAACAACAACACAGTGCACAGCGATGAGAGGCTAGATAGAGAGGAACTATGTGGCCAGTGTGTGTTCTGGCAAATGCATGGACCCAGTACAGCTGCAGGCAGCAGCACACATGAAAAAACAGTGATCAAAACTGTAGAATATTCCCCTAACCATTAGCACCGTGCTAACACGTTAGCATGGCTTTAGCAGAGCTAAGTGGTTTGCCCGGTCCAAACACATTAGCCCCATGCTAAACTTTGCCATATTCAAAAATGACATGCAAATGAGCCTACTTAGATAGTCTCTGTGCAAACAGCCACATTAGCATCTCATCATGCCCTGATTTGCATACAGTTTGCACAGCGTTACTGCAGGGTGCCACAGCTCCACCTGTAGGTCAGTCTGGAGGTACAGGGGCTGGCCAGATCTGACCACAGCTCCATCTGTAGGTCAGTCAGGCAGTGCATGATGATAGCTGCAGGCTTCATGTAAGCAGTACAGCATAGCATATCATACCCCAGAGGACAACACAGCATAGGCACAGGTGGTGGTAGTGCTACATGCAACCTTCACAATGTAGGTCATGCTACAGTGCACAGCAGACACTACAGTAGCAAGAGAGCTGGTAGTGTGAGGGACATGACACTGCCTATGGTATGTAGGGCAATGATGACCACTGCATTGTACACAGTGACAGGCACAGCTTGCAGGTAATTACTGACAGTGGACAGTACTATCACACTGTTGTGTCATCCACAGATGCTACACTTGTGGCATGGGATGCACACAGTGTCATGTACATGGCTGGCAGTGTGTGCTAAGACATCTATACAGTTGAGTGGTAGGTGGCTGAGCGGGCATGTAGGATCCGACAGGCACACAGGTGGTGGCATAATCCCACTACTGGCCCATGTGCACTGAGTGATGTGTCCCAGCCTTGTGGCCACACCTGGGCTGTGGTGAGGTCTGGCCACCCATACACCCTCCCCTCACTGGCCACCATGCCCACAGTGCTGCATGTGTTTGCTGGCATTTGTTATGCACCACAGATGTATGGTCTGCAGGTGTGTGCTATATGGCCACACTACCATGCTGTCCCCTGTGGGTCAGATCACCCCTCACTGTCTCTGCTTGGCTCGGACTGGTGGCAGCTGCTGGCATCATGGTGGTGCCATCAGTGAGCAGCATGTGTCCTCCATGTCTGGTAGTTTCTAAGTGTCATACTCATATGTTAGGGCTGCGCAAGCCATGCTAATGCTGAGATAGCACCACGCAAAGCTCACAAAGGTGTTTGCCCAGGGTTAAGACCAGCTTTTCCTGGGTGGTAAATTGTACTGCACTATGGGTCGAGCTATGTCATGCTAAACACCTTAGCCCGGCACTAGTCACTGAATATCTCATAGCGAATTTATTCATGTTCACTATGCCCCTTGCATATCATTATGTTTAGCCCAGCACTACTGCTGTTTGCCCGTGCTAGTTGGCCTTTTGAATATGGCAGACCCGGGCTAATCCCATGCTATTCCTGTGCAAACTGTTTGCAGACCGCACAAAGCTTTGAATATCTGGCCCCCTGTTTCTAGAGTCCCTGACAAAATAAAATAAAAAATACAGCTGAGATTTTTGTTAATGTCAGCTCTGATCAGAAAAGCTTTTAAAATCACTGGTTGTTTTCTTGTTCAAATATTTTTTCTCTCCTTTTACTGATAGTACAAAATGAGCCATAGCTATTTCTTCCAACAATACATGAAAGAAAACCCCATGATATATATCACTGTTTTGCAAAATGTATTCCTTACCATTTTTTCTTATTTGCAAGACAGCATATATTTATCCTAACAAATCTGTCCTGCTGTCACATTCAAAACACTACCCCCTACCTACTTGTCACATATAAACTCAATTAAATTAAAAAGAAATTCTAGGCACTTAATCATTATTCATTCCCCAGTCCCGTTTACACCACTGCCACACATATATAATACATACTTCTCAAACTTAAAATCATCAAAGGTATGTATTTACCAAGTACTGTGCCCATGATTAAAATAATTTGAAGCCCCTCAAGAAAATGTGCCCTCACATGAAACTGCATATTTA
Source organism: Neoceratodus forsteri (assembly GCA_016271365.2). Lineage (NCBI taxonomy): Eukaryota > Metazoa > Chordata > Ceratodontiformes > Ceratodontidae > Neoceratodus > Neoceratodus forsteri. Next base: position 270,138,760 of record CM028132.1, on the reverse strand, counting down.
ACTGTAAAGACAATTAAAAAATATATTTCTAAATGCATTACTAACACCAATGCTTTTTACGTTTTGAAGCTACTAAAAAGACAAACTATATATACAGTATATATATATATATATATATATAGAGAGAGAGAGAGAGAGAGAGAGAGAGAGGGTGAGAGAGACAGACAGACAGACAGACAGAGAGAGAGAGAGAGATTGAATATGGTAAACAAATATTGTTAATTCCAAAAGCTGAACTTTATGTTTTTAGCATATAACTGTTTTAAAAAAACTGTGGCTCTTTCAACTTGAATCAGAATGCTGTGTCTATTGTTTTCCTTGGGAGCTGTAGTTTCAGGAACTCCTTAATTATTATTTCCTTCTGAGGCCCCAGGTGGCTCTGATAATCATTTGTTCCAAGAGTTTTTAAGTCAATTTGAAGGCATTAAGTATCTTCTTTTCTCCTAGTCCTTAATAAAATGCAGGGGATCCACAACTCGATCACTCCACAGACTTGTTCTGTTGCTTGGTCCAGGTCACAGATTAGTGTTTCTTGTTACCACATTATAGATCCACCTCATGTCCCTTCCACATGAATAAAAAAAAAGGTGGGGGTGGATCTTTAGGAGCTTCTCAGGTGGAGGTGGGGGTGGATCTTACTCCCCCCAAAACACTAATGCTGCCTCCCACTACTCAGGTTCCAGTTCTTGTACCACCAATTTAAGAAACAAATAGTACCCTGCAACCACTGACCAACATGAAAGTGTATTTATTTGAGGGCAGAAAACATTTCTTAGGTGAGAGTAAGACGGAGGAGACTATTTACACCTTCAGTCAGTTCTACGGACTGAAAACATGACATCACTCCTTTTGTACATGCAAAACGTATGCAGGCTCTGCGTACTGCAGCCATAAAAAGCCATTTTCAGTGAGGAGCTGTTAATGATGTCATCTCCAGAGCTCAGAGTCTAGGCTTCCCTGTCAGCAAATTTATAGAACCTGTTTCTTCAAAGGTTGGAGTTCCTGTGAAATAGTTTTCACAAGTAAAACAGGCAGTAACATTAAAAAACAAACATTGCTATAAAAACTGTGTGTTTCAGGTTTTGTAAAAAAAGTTGACAAATGTGTATTCTTTTTAATTTATTTATTTTTGGTTCCTTTATGTTGTGGTCCTTTTCTCCAGGGTTGCTGAATGCTGAATCATAGCACACTGCAGTGAGGTTTAGTTTCAGTTAATTTTTTATACTAGAAAATCATATGAGCAACATTTCCCATTTTTACTGGTGAGGTTTGCAGACTGAATAATTTTCTGATGTGGTGGAAGGCTGTAATCATTCACACCTGTCATTCAACTGAGGTGATTTCTCAGAATGGCAATTTAAAACAATTATTCTACTGTACCTCCCTGTAAATGGGGATGGGAGAGATAATGCTATTTTGAAAACTTACTATGAGTTTCTATGCAGTAGCCAACCCAGCTAATCTAGGGCCATGTATTCAAAACTTTGCCCCAGGACAAAATTAGCACTGCACGGTGGGCAAAATTAGCCCTGAACCATTTGCACGTCATATTCAAAGGAACAGCACCAGGGCTAAATGAGTTGAATATAGTGTGCAAACAGAGCTGAGAGTGCAGTGCAACAATAGCCCAGCAAATAAGACAGCACTGAATATAACAACCAAGAGTAGTGCAAACTGCAACAGCAGCCCTGTGCACACCAAGGTGGAGTGAGGTAAGGCTGAACAATGTGAGCAATGTATGTGCTAGCAGAGCAGTGGAGCACAACAACAGCAAACAACAGTGCATGCCAAATACTTCATAACCATGTAATGGAACATTACATTATTGTGCGGCGCTAATACGTTTGCATGGTGCTGACATGTTTTCCCAGTGCAATCCTTTTGCCCAGTGCTAAAGTTCACTGTATTAAAAACTCCAATGTAAATGAGCATACTCAGGCAATCCATGGGCAAACAGCCACATTACCATCTCATTACAGCCTGCTTTGCATGTGGACTACCCAGAACTATAACATGGTGCACACAGCTCCACCTGTAAGTCCGACTAGAATTACAGGTCAGTAGCCACATTTCTTTCTGTGCTCACAGCTCCACCTGTAGGTCCGACTGGTATTATTGGTTGGTTGCCACATTCATTGTGTGCTCAAAGCTCACAGAATATTAGCTGTAGTCTTGGTTTGGACATAGATGCAAAGACTAATGTGGCCCAGGGGAGTAGCACTACATAAGTGGGTTGTTGTGCTGCACGCCAGAGGCAAAGCATTGTTCCTGCCACAGTGTTTATCAGATGGTACAGTACCATAGTAGGCAATACTGTGGGGTACACAGCAATGCCTATGGTGTGTCAGGCAACAGTGACTGGTTCTATCCAAACAGTGACAACACAGCTGGAAGGTGTTGTCTGCAGTGGACATTACAGTCATATGTGAGTTCACTTTCTGTGAATAGAAAGAGACCACCACTCTATTTGCAATTATAACAGTAAGTTGCCATGTCAGGTTAGTCTGTTTATTGCAGTTTGGGGGGGTAGGATGTGCTCGTATTTGTTTTTGTCTACCACAGTCATACTGTCCTGTGACCCTCATGTGCTGCACCAGTGGCATGGGATCCCCACACTAAAATACATGTGGATGTCCATGTGTGCAGGGATCCCAGACAGGTGTAGAGTATGTGCCTGGGGGAGGGCTACACATACCATCATACTGGCACACTGCTGTCAGAAGCAGTCCCATCAGTGGAACATGTATACAGTGTGGATGGCCCCAGCCATGTGGCAGTACCTACTATGTGGTGCAGCCTGGCCACCTGTACACTCTCCTCTCAACACCCTCCATTCCCCCAGTGCAGCATATGTCTGCTGGACTGTGTTGGTGTACCCCAGTGGGAGAACTGGAGGAGTGTGCTGCATGGATGCACTGCCATGGTGTCCACTGTGTCCTGGGGCACCCACTAGTGCCTGGCAAGGTCAGAACTGGTGCCAGATGATGGTGACATGGGTGGTGCCATCTGTGTGCAGCATGTCTTTGCCATGTATGTGTTCTATTAATTGTTTTTATCACCTTGTTCACCAGGTTAGCACACTGGGCTAACACTAACTAACTGTGATACTAACTGTGTGGCTGAGACACTAACTGTGTGGCTGAGATGCAACGGTGTACAATAAAGACATACAATGCACAACAACACACAATACACAAATATCACATTAGGTACACATTACAATACATTACAATATCATACAAATAGTTTGCTGCTGCAAGTGGTGTTCTAGCTCAGTTGTAGCAGTAACATGAGTGTTCACTTCACAGCACTGTTGGGGCATTGCATTCCATAATTTGTGTGCCTGTGCATATGGAATGGCCCAGGGTGGCCGTCCACCCACACTGCCTCCTCTTTGGATGCATAAAGCCTTGTTCCCTGTTGCTGCTATGTCCACGTCCCATATTCTGGGTCTGCCTGGCATTAAGACCACCTTTTCTTGGGTGGTAATTTAAGCCATGCTATATGTTGCTGTAATGCATGTTGCATGGTGCTATACTTTTGAATATACCACTGCACCTGTATGCATGTCCCCACCCCTCACTTTGCACCACACGTACATTATCTCATACTGTAGTGTTGGTGCTATCACATTGCACCAGCGCTATTTGGCTTTTTTAATATAGCACTCTGGTGCAAATGTGGTACAATCATGGCACAATCAATTTGTGCCAGGTGCAAAGTTTTGGATATCTGGCCCCTAGTGTTTTCTCCCTGACAGGCTGTTAATTAACCTACATTCAGATTCATCTATGTTGTATTCCACATTAAAATGATAGTTTTACCAGGGCTAACACTTCCACCACTAGCAAGAATTAACACATATTAGGACTCTGTTAAAGAGCACCTTTCATGATGGTCCAAAAAGTTACTTGTTGTAGTCATTATATACAGTACTGGACCTGAAAGGGTGTGTGCATTTGTTATTTTTGGCCAAGGTTTACCCTGCCTTCCATAATATGGATTTGTTTTGAGCCCTGCTTTAACCCTGCTGCACTTGCCTTTGCTGTTCAGCTGCTGGGCTGCTGGCTCCCGATGACATCACTGTAGGCAGAGGAGTGACTCATACTGTGTAGTACAGTGCAGTCACAGCAATTATGCAAGGGTAAAACTACCAGTACTCAATGTAAATACCATGTTCCCCCTTCCCCAATACACCCTGTTAGCAATGCATTATGCCAAAATCCAAATACCTTGTCACTATGTTTTTTTTTTGTAAAATTGACTTTCTTCTGCCTTGGTAACAAAGCATGGAGACTGGGAGAAGAGAGAGTTGCTGTCAGCATCTTTCCCAGTCCTTTTTACTTTCTTGCAAAAATTACCCCATTTTGTGAAAGACAGTTCATTAAACTTACAAGAACAGGAGAATGAGTTTCAACTGTTAGGAAAAGACATCTTATAAAACAGAACAATATTTTGTTGAGAGATAGAGAGAAATTGAGATATAGAGCACCTTTCTCAGTCCTTTTGACTTCCATGCTTATAGTACCCCTTCTTGCACTGATTCTGGAATTGCATTTCATTCATTTTACAGAATGCAAAAACTAACTGCAGAGGACAGTAACGAAATACAATTCCAGAATCAATGCAAGAAGGGGTAATTTATGCATGAAAGTCAAAATGACTGGGAAAGGTGCTCTTTAAAACTTGCTATAAAGCAGACACTGACAAACAGCAGTGAATTGCCAACATTATGCAATACTAGTAGCAATGCAACTTCCTAACAGATACAGTACAGTAAAATCCCAAATGGTATCAGCAGCCTGGAGGCATGCTGATTCAGCAACCCTAGAGAAAAGTACCAGATCAAAAAGGCATTAAAAATATGAATCTGTCAACTTTGTTCCAAAACCTGAAACACACACAGTTTTTATAGAAATGTTTTTTCGAATGTTGCTGCCTCTTTTACTTGTAAAAACCATTGCACATTATTTTTAAACTTTAGAGAAACAGGTCCTGTAAGCTAGCTGACAGGAAAGACTAGACTGTGAGTTCTGGAGATGACATCATCAGCAGCTTTTCACTGAAACTGGCTTTTTTGAACAAGTAGTGAAATCAGGGTTACAAAATAGCCCATAACTTTAAAATTATGTAACACAGAAACTAAATTTTTGGTATGTGATTTATTGGAGATATGCTTATTTTAATTCTGCAAAGTAATACTTTTGTCCAGAGTCCCTCTTTAAACTAAATAAATTACTATGCATCACCGTAAGTGTATGCAGCACTGGCAAAAAAACATGACTATGAAATTATTCCATACAGTAAACACACAATTATAACATTTAAATGCTAATAAAATGTTTGATAACCTTAATTTGACATATCATGTAAAGCTGCATGAGGCACTGCAGGATGATTGCTTGATATAGACAAGGTCAGCAAATCTACATTATAAAAAGTTAGGTTATAGGTAAATAAGCTTCATTTTATCCACTTAAAATATTAAAAACAATAGAATAAAATGCACTCACCACCATCTCCTTGTGATCGTTTTGATTCTAAAACAAGACCATGAAAGCCAATCTGAGAAAAATGATTTGCAAACAAATTAGCCATTTTAAAGTCTAAGCCAGGAAAGTTTTTAAAAAGTTGAAACTATTCAAAAGTCTTACTGACCGCTGGTTCGCTGGCTGTAAACAGGCTGTGAGCTAATGCACCGACTTTTATGAGGTACAAAGGAGGGGTCTGAACATGCCCCAATAAGGGCAGGAACTGAGAACCAGTGTAACATAGACCAATGATGGTCTAGAAGATTCACTGATTAGTAATCATTGCATTTAAATACTTGGGGGGGGGGAGGAGGAGTGTCTTGGCCAGTAGAAACAGAAATATATTTTAGATAGAAATGCTTTAAAACAGTTATAACCTGAAATAAAACTATGATATGATATAACACTTCTACAAATACACATGTTAAAGTGCAAACTATGTGAAACAGAAACAGATGCCATAATTCAAATTCCCTTCCATTGAAATGAATGGGGCCTTTGTTTTAAATGGGAAGAAACATTAGGAGGTGTTGTTCTGAAACTTAATTATTCACAAAATAGACTTGAATAATTTCAGGCTTTTAAGAAAACTACAAAAGGAATATTAGACATAGTTTTGATAGAAATGCTTTTCAACAGTTATGACCTGAAATAAAACTATGATCTGATACAACACTTATAATCAATATTTAACATGTTAAAGCATAAACTTAAGTGTATGTGTTTATACCATTAAAAACTTTTACAGGAGGGGTTCATTGTATAGATTCATTTTAGAATAGTCATGCCTACTGTTGGATTAAGCAGCAGCTTTAAACCAATAAAGGGTTTTGCTGACATGTTTTTTATTTATTTTAGTAAAATAATAAAATGTTTATGCTCTGTAGTGTCCAGGGTAAATGAACTGAATCTGACCTTTAAAAATCTCTTGACTGTGGAAGAATTTCTGGACTCAGGAAACAAGTTTGAAATGTTTGGAATGTACCTACCTAGAGCTATGTGGAATATAAAATTATGCACATGGAATGCCCATAAAATGACCATTCCAATTCTGTGGAATTCCGCAGAATGTTCACAAAAATTCCATGGAATTTCACAAAATTTTAAATTTCAGTTATTTCAGTATAATTTTAAAAGTACAATCCAAATAACACCACATTTGAAACATAAGCAGTACCCCAAGGCTTGCAAATGTGTACCAAATTGCAGAGTTGTAGATTAAAAGGGAATTTTCAGTTATTGTGAGATACTTTTAAAATTTCTTATCCAAATTTCTCCACAATATCAGGATTTAGAGAATCATGTAGAATGCATATATGCACCACATTTTAAGTCTCAAGCTTTAATGAGAGCTGAGTTATAGGTAGCCAGATATTTTGCCAAAATTTGGATTTCTGTAATGTTAGTATAACTTTGATAGTATTCATTGAAATATTACAACAATTGCCAGGTATACAGGTTATCACTACATTTGTATATGCAGATAGTTTCAGATTTCTAGCTTTAAATAGGACTGCAATATAGCCTGCCAAACATGCTGCCAAAATTTACATTTTGGTTAGTTCTTTCTAATTGTAAAACTACATATTCAAATTTAACTAGAGTTGAAACATTTAAACTACCATACCACATGATCATTTCTGAAAAAGTTCATATTTTCAGCTTTAAATGGGATTGAATTAAAAGTAGTCAACTTTCACATTTAAAACTTTAATTTTGCAAGAATGTAAACCTTAAATTTATGAACCCCTGAAACTTTAAACTAGTGAATGCAATACCATTACATTTGGCAGGTTCTTAGACCTTATAAGGAGAGAGTGTGTGTGCCAATTTTATTAATTGCTTGTTGCAAGAATTTGCAAAATAACATCTGTACTTAAAGTCAAGTCCCATGAGACTTTGTGAAAATTGCAGAATTTCATGAAAAAATCCATAAAATTGAAATTTTCTAATTTCCTCAGCCTTATCTGGGGGTTCTAATTAAAGGATATGGGTATAAGAGGCAGGTAGTGCAGGGGGCCACCGGGTTCTGGAGTTAGATGCACAGTTTTACCAAGAAATAGACAGCTGAGCTAGGTAGCACAACAGTGGTAGACCCCCAGGTTGGAGCAAGAAAGCACAGAGTGTTAACAATTCCAACCTGAATGCAGGATATTTAAGGATCACATCCAGTAAATCTATAATCCAGGGAGCCTGGTGTACATGCAAGTCTAGGACTTAAAGGTACTCAAAAAGATGTAGAGGATGACATACCTTTCAACCTTTTGCCTCATAAATCAGGGACAAGGCCTAAAAAAATCAGGGACAAAGACCCAAAATCAGGGACATATCTTACAAATTGGTAATATTCACTCAGAAAGAATAAGGGGATTAGTGTAAGATGCATTTTCTGATGAAGAATAATTCTGTAATTTTAATGTTTGACATTATTTTGTGCTTACAATTCCCACTCTTTAGTCACAAAAACATTAATTTTACAGGGGACAGAGGAAAATTCTGAGCCAAAATCAGTGATGTTCCTGAAAATCAGGGACAGTTCAGAGGTATGGAGGAGGATGACAATGTCTTGGGCAGCAGGAAGAAAGAATTCTGGCTATTCCAACAGGGTAGGTTGATAGGAAAAGAAGTGGGTGACTCACATTTTACAGGAGTTGGTCACTGTAAAGGACAAAGAGGATATCAGTGGGATCAATAGTTCTACTGAGTCAATCTGGCTATGTCAAAAGAGAAGGGAGGGATAGTCACTCAGTGAGGAACAGCAGGACTGCAAAAAGATCAGCCCAACTTATCAAATGAGGTAGTAATATGTGTATTGTTAATGTTAAATTCCACACAAAAACATTCTGGATGCTTCATCTACAGAATATTCTATTATAAATATGTGAGAAAATGTTTTACTAATCATTTTTTTTCTGCAAAATTAAAACTGCTTAACCAATTTATCCATTTGTGTTAGACACCAGGATATACAGACTATGGACATGCATGGGAATGTTAACCCTATGCAACCCTAACCCTGAGCAAGCCTTCAGGTGCCCTCTCATTCATATCAATCAACATCTGCAGTCTCCTTCCTAAAATGGATGCCCTACAGGCCTTCACCAGCCAACACTGCCCTGACATCCTGGCAGTTGTCGAAACCTGGCTCACGCCTTCGGTACCGGACCAAGAAATCAGCCTTCCTGGCTACAACGTCTTTAGGCTGGATCCCCTCTCCAAAAGAGGCGGGGGCTGTGCTCTCTACCTAAAAGACTCCGTACAAGGGCACCACATCATTACCTCAATCCAACCCACAACTGCTCAGATACTGCCAGTGAGAATCCTCCTCGGTGCCCAAAACAAAACCTTCACTGTTGCCACCATCTACATCCCTCCCAGAGAACAGGAAACTGGTCTAACAGCTGTGCTTGACTTTGTAAAGTCACTCCCACCAGACACCGAATCCATCCTCCTAGGCGACTTCAACATCAACTGGCCTGTGGCTGATGCTGGTGTACACAGGGATACCTTTGCTGCTGAGAACCTCACACAAATGGTTGACTCACCAAACAGGAAAATTTACAGGACTGGCACTAGCACACTCTTGGACTGGATCCTTACCAGTCACCCATCGTGGATATCTAACACTAATGTCCTCCCTGACTCTCTCAGCGATCACTCCCCTGTTAGCTGCACCTGGTCAAATAAATTCATCAAACAACCACCAATAACAATCACCAGCAGAGTTCTACTCAGTGGTCACCTTCCTTGACTCAAATCCCACCTCCTTCACCAAGACTGGTCCCCTATCTTCAATGCAACCAACGTAAACACTGCCCTTGAACACTTCATAAACATCTTCACTGTAGCCTGTGACACGTATACTCCTATTAAGAAATGCAAAGTCAAATCACTGAGTAACCCTTGGCTCACAGGTGACCTCCTCAGGATGCTAAAAACAAGAGACCACCTATGGGAGCTGGTCAGAAACTCTGGAAAGCAAAATGACATCCAAAACTACAAACGTGCCTGCAATGACTGCACCAAAACCATCCGGCAAATGAAGTCCACCTACTATAAGCATGCCCTCACAAACTCCTGGGGCAATGGTCGGGAATTCTGGAAGCACATAAAGGAACTCACTGGGAATCCTCTCAAACCCCCCCATCAATACTCAACATCAATGGAACCACAACCCTCAACCCAAAAACCATTGCAGATACCTTTAACAAAGCCTTTACCGACCTCAGCGCTGTCCAACCTCAGGACTACTTCAAAGATGGTGTAGCCCCCTGTCTGGAATGAACACTACTCCCACCAGCTCCCCTGCTTCTACTTCAAAGCAGTCAAGGCTCACCAAGTACGCAAAATCGCTACCATAGCCCTTGGCAAATCAAGATTCAGTAATGACTCCCTCGATCTCAAAATCCTGTCTCACACTTGATGAAGTGCTTAGTCCTCTGACCAGAATTTTCAACCTCTCCTCAGCCTTAGCCAGTTCCTGGACAGATGGAAATCTGCCACTGTCACCCCTGTCCATAAAAGTGGTGACAAAACTGCCCACGGTAACTACAGACCTATCTCCCTACTACCCCCACTTTCCAAGGCACTAGAATGCATCGTCTCAGACCAGCTCACAGAATACCTGGATACATACAACATCCTGTGCAAGCAACAACACAGGTTCCACAAAGGTCACAGCACCTCCACAGCCCTACTTGAATTCACTGGTGCAATCAACAACGCACTTGATTCCGGTGAACTACTAGGCTCAATCTACATTGACTTAACTAAAGCCTTCGACACTGTCAATCACCGCCTCCCACTTGTCCAGCATCAGAACACTGGGCTGTCAACTGACACCATTGGCTGGTTTAAGAGCTACCTTGAAGAACGGTCCCAAACAGTAAGAATTGCTGATACACTCTCAGACCCTAGACCGGTCCGCTCAGGAGTCCCCCAGGGCTCCATTCTGGGACCCCTCCTCTTCAGCCTATTCTTAAACTCACTACCAGATAGCTGCCCAGAACAAATAATTCTGTACGCCGATGATGCTGTGATCCTCACCTCAGACCCTGATCCAAACCAATTACAAAATAAACTTCAGCGGGCCTTCTGCTCCATTGAATCCTGGTTCCTAAATCATAAACTGCTTCTCAATCGGAAAAAAAACAAGTCTATGGTCTTTTGCAGCCCCCACAACAAAACCAAACAACTCCACCTCTCCATTGCAACCGAACAAGGAGCCATCCTAGAGCAAACACAATCGTTCAAGTACCTTGGCATCACCCTTGATCCCCACCTCTCATATGCTGTCCATATTAGCAATGTGGCAAAGTCTGCCAATGCGAGGTTAGGCATATTATTCCGGCACAGGAAACACCTAACCCCAGAAGCACTATCAGTTGCCATCCAAAGCTCCATTGTCAGCATCATAGACTATGGTCTTATGATATATGGGTCTGCAACAACCACTGCTCTCAAACGTATTGTGACCTCACTGAATAAGGCCTGTCATCTCATCACTGGCTCACATCGCCATACCCACACTTGTGACCTTTATTCCCAATCTGGATGGCTTCAACTGGACAAACGCATAAAATACCAAACCTGCATCACGGCCAAGAAAATCATAATGAGACTTGCCCCACCTGGTGTCTGTGCCCTCCTTAAGCCTAGTCATAGGAATGTCACTACAAGGAGATCCAATTCCCATCTACTACAAATCCCACGATGTCGCATGACATACTAACATACTAAAATGCCAGCAGAATAGGCCTAACGGTCTTTCGTGTCTGCTCGTTTGGTCAGTCCCCACCCTGGGTGCTGACCTTGCTGTCCCCTTCGCCTTCTCTGGCTTCTCCCTTCCCAGTTCCAGATATTCTTGCTGCATTGGATTTTGCTTCCAGAACCCTTCCCTGTACTTGTCCACCCCTCTTGAACCCCTCTACTGTCTCTGCCTCCACCAGCCCCTAGGTAGTGCATTCCATGGCTCTACCACCCTCTCAGTGATAGCACCTCCTCCTTTCTCCCCTGAATCTTCCCCCCTCAAGCTTCCACCCATGCCCTCTAGTGGCCCCTTCCTCCTTCCTTTGAAGCACCCTGACTGTTCCTCCCCTATTTACCCTCTTCATGTACCTGAAGACCTCTATCATGTCCCCCCGGTCCCTTCCCTCTTCCAATGTGTACATATTTAGCTCTTCAAGCCTTTCCTCATAGGTCCTGTCCCTCAAGCCCCAAATCATTTTGGTTGCCCTCCTCTGGACCCTCTCCAGGAGGTTAATGTCCCTCTTTGAGTGTGGCCTCCAAAACTGCACGCAGTATTCCAGGTGCGGCCTCACCAAGCAGTTATACAGAGGGAGTATCACTTCCCTCCTTCTGAGGTGATCCCCTAGCGATGCATCCCAGCATCCTGTTGGCCTTGGCTGCTGCCCTCCTACAAGTCTCAGAGTTGTTCATCTTGACATCCACCACCACCCCAGGTCCCTCTCAGTCATCGAGACTTGTAGCATTCCCGAGTGTACACTTGGCCTGGGTTTCTGGCCCCCAGGTGGAGTACCTTGCATTTCTCTGCATTGAACCTCAGCTTCCCTTTCTAGACCATCTTTCCAGAGCCTCCAGGTCCCCCTGCAGGTCACCCTCCCTCCTCCCCCATCCACGCCCCCAGTTTCAGGTCATCTGCAAGAGACTCATCTCACTCCTGATTCCTGTCCTTATGTCAGATACATGGGGCGTTGAACAGAAGGGGCCCAGGACTGATCCCTGTGGGACCCCACTAATGACCCTCCTTGGGATGAGACTATCCCACCACCGACCCTCTGGGTCTGGTCCTGGAGCCAGTGCCTATCCATCTGATCATCTGGTTCCCCACCCCATTTCTCCTAAACTTATCAACAGGCCACATGAGGAACAGAGTCAAATGCCTTGCTGAAGTCTAGAAAGAGGACATCCACTGGTCTACCCAGGTCAAGGCACTTGTCACCCAGTCATAGAACTCCACCAGGTTTGTCTGACATGATTTCCCAGGATGAATCCATGCTGTCTATCATCCAGGCACCCTGACTTATCAGGTCCCTCCCTAGCCTCTCCTTGACAATGCCCTCCATCACCTTGCCCACCACCGATGTCAGGCTGACAGGTCTGTAGTTCCCTGCCACCTCCCTTGAGTCCCTCTTGTGAGATAGGCACTATTGCACCACCTTCCAGTCTTGGGGCACCCACCCTGTCCTCAGAGATGGTGAAAAGCTCTGCCAGGGGTTTCGCAGGACATCTGCAAGTTCCTTCAGCACTCTGGGATGTAATTTATCCGGCCCCGGTGCTTTCTCCATCTTAAAGGGGCTGAGGCTTCCCTCACTCTCTGCTGTGATTTCCACTTCAGTGCCTCTTCTCCCTGCTTAGCCCTCCCCACCTGCCAGTGATGCCTCCCCTCTCCCCAGACCTGCCGATCGGTAAGGGTCCCCCTCTTCAGTATCTCTGTCTCCTCCCCATGTTGATGCAGCACCCCATTTCCCTGGTGAAACTGAGGTGGAAGTACTCATTTAGTACCTCAACCTGCTCCCCGGGTCTTGTGCCCATCTCTCCCTGATTTAATCCTGCTAATCTGCCCCTTCACCTTCGTCTTTCCCCAAGTGTATCTAAAGAACCCTTTTTCCCTCTCCTAATTTCCCTGGCCAGGTTCTGCTCCTTCCTTGCCTTAGCCACCCTCCCACCACTCTAGTGGCCCTTTAACCATCAGCTCGTACTCCCTCGATCCCTTTCACTCCTTGAGCACTTGAATTGCTTAAGGCTGCTTTCTTTCCCGCATCCACCTCCTGGACCTCCTGGTCCACCAACAGGGGTTTTGGGCCCTACCGCATTTTGTCTTACTTCTTGCACAGGTGCTGGTAGTATCCTGCACCCCTCTCTGATGATTTACCACCTACTATCAGCCCATGTCTGACCCAATCCCATCCAAGTGCTCCTTAGGATCCTTCCCATTTCATAAAATCCACCCCCTGAAGTCGGTTATTTCCATCTTTGTGCAGCCTTCTACCTCCTAGGTCCAGGCAGAACCAGACCGTGGCATGGTCACTCCCGCCAATGGTCCCTTACGCCAGGCCCCCAATCTGGTCACTGTCTGCCAGGACCACATCCAGTATCTCCGTGCCTCCTGGTCAGTTCCTCACCTGCTGAGTTAGGAACGATCTTGAAAGACATCCAACAACCTCTGTTCCTGGTCACAGAGGATGTCATAGTCTCCCAGTCTGTTCCTGGCATGTTTAAGTCCCCCAACACCACCACCGTTCCTCTGCCCAGTCTGCAGTGTCTCCTAACATCTGCCACCAGACTGTCCTCCAGCTCCTCCTGCCAGGGCAGGGGTCTATACACCACTCCTATTTTTACTCTCTTGCCCCCTTGTTATCAAGGTGACCCAAATCACCTCCACGTTCCTCCACCTCCTCTACTCCCCCTATGCCAATGCAGTTTTTGACTATCATTGCTACCCCTCCTCCCTTCCCTCCCCTGTCCTTTCTGAACATAGTGTAACCTCCAGGTTCAGGTCCCAGTCATGTCTTGCAGTGGCCCAAGTCTCAGTGACGCTGCCCATCCACTGCTCCCTCAGTTAACATCGCCTGGGCGCAGGCATTTTATTGCCAAGCTCCTGGCATTTATGCAGGACTACCTTCCACCTTTCCCTATAGTTCCATTTCCGCTGCTCGTGTTCCCATGGGGTTCTGTTTTCCCTGGTCTGCACTTTGCCAGTTGGCCTTTCCTGCAATCCTCCTGGTCCCCAGGGGTGGAGACAAAGTCCCTCCTTCGGCACCCCTTGACAGCCTTTTCTCCATCCCACCCCTTCACAAGTTTAAACCCCACTTTCACCAAAGAAACCCTCTATTTTCAACTTAAGGATTCCCTCCCTCCAAATTGAAATGTAGTCGATCTCTAGCATACAGCTCCTTATTCTCCCAGGTCTCCCCAATCCCCATCAACCCATACCTCTGGCCTCACACCACTCCCTGAGCCACTGGTTTATCTCCTAATTTTCCTTTTGTGTTCCCCACTAGCCCTTGGCACTGGCAGGATTTCTGAGAAGGAAACTGTGCATCCTATGTCATGACAGACCCTGGCGAGCTCCTGAATCTTGCCTGTATTTCTAGCTCGCTATTTCCTCAATGTCATTTCTGCCAGGTGGACCAGTATGTCTGGGAACCCCACAATCCTTTGCTTAGCTGATATACCTTGTGCTTAGCCCTGTGCACGTTGGTCCAGGGAGCATCTTGTTCTAACTGGCCAGACTTCTCCATCCCTATCCATTTGATACCCCTGATCATAGAATCCCCCAGCAGGGCACTCTGACCACTTCTTTCCTCCATTTCCCCCATGTCCCTCATCCTTCCTGACCCCTCCACCCAGCTGGCTCCTTGTTCCTCCCCTATCTGGGTGCACATGCCACCACCTCCTTATTTACCATGGCCACCTCTCCTCCAATCCTATGCCTCTCCTCCTCCTGGTATCCTTCTGCCCTTGCTAATTCCCCTCACTGCTCTTAACTGGTCCTTCTCCCCATCTGCTAAACTAGCCTGGCTCATCCTCCCTTCCTTCCTGTCTCCATTTTAGTTCCTCCTTGCTCGTCATTGCTCCCCTGGCCTAAACCCCTCAGCTCCCTTTACTGAATCCTCCTTGTACTTTTGGTCCTTCTCCTTTACCTTTCCTCCCAACTGGTCCTTCTCCTTGCGCTTTCTCCCTCTTCCCCTGCCCTCCTGCTCTGATTCACTGCTCCCCCATTCTCCTGCATTCCAGGTCCCCCGTTCTTCCTGCTATCTAGCTGCCTCCTGCCTCCTCCCACTCCCTTTCCATTTTAACCACCTCTGTTGTGGCTACATCACCCCCTCATCCTTGAGCAGAAGAAGAGAATTGAAGTGGTTACTGAGTGTAAGGTCTGATCCACCTCCCACCTTGCTTCCTTCTGTCCAGCCCTTGGCCATCTGCCTACTTCCCTGAGAATATTTGTCCCTCCGTCCCCCCTTTGTGAGGGTCCCCAGTTACCACCTGCTTCCTTGGTAGTGTCCTTTTGGACCCCCTCTGCCCGGGTCCCTATGTGACCCCTGAGTATTCTCCTGCACTCCTTTCCCTATACCCCCACCTCCAGTGCTTGGTTCAACTCTGTGGGAGATTCCCAGCCCCCTTCCCCAACCATACCACCCCCCTTCCCCCAGCTTTCTCCTAATCCCCGCAACCTCCTCCCTAAGCTGTGCTAGCTGGTAGCACACTGGGCAACCATCAAACTTCCAAGCCCAGTCCAGTATCATGGCTGCTCCACACCCTGTGCACCACACCACCCTCCCAAAGATGCCGGCCTTAATGATGTGTGGTTCCATCCCCTTCCAAATAGGTTTCCTTGGGTGAGCCACCAGGTTCCCCCTAGTCCAAGATACCCCTACTGCCTATTCAGGTCACCCACTAATCTTAGAGACAGTCCCACTGTACACCAGTAACCCTGTTACTAGGTGCAGTACAACACATTAAACTTATAAGGAAATGAACAACTCCTAGCTCCTCTCCCAGCCTTTAAATCCAACCCCCAGTGGCTAGAACTACATGATCTGCACCAGCAGCCTTTTCCTCCAATTGCAGGGCAGGTGTTCCCCTATAAATTTGCAGACTTCTGGGGAGGGAGGGGTGGGGAGGCGGGTCTTAGGCAGACACCTGACTCGAGAGAGATTGTATCAGCCCTGTGTCTCCCTCCAAGCCCAGCAGCTAAAGAACCAGGCCCAAGCAAATCCCACCAAATAGGTTTTAAATCAGAAGAAATAGGCCTTTACCAGTGCAGCCTGTTACACAGTGAAACATCCACAAAAAGAGTCCCACTTACAGCCACCAAATCAGTTTACAAACATCCAGCAGCCCCCAAAACAATACTCTGCTAGCCCCTTAGAAGTAAGAAAGAAAAGAACTAACCTACCAAGTAAAATCCACAAGAACCCTGTGAAAACAACAGCAGCAGCTACTGTCCTAGAACACAACTGCTCCTGTCCCCTTCCAGTTCTTTCTTACATCCCCCCATCGACCCCCCTCCTCCCCTTGTCTTGCTCATAGCTCAAGTCTTTGTACTGGTTATTACATGTCTGTAAGTCAGACCCAAGGACAAAGATCATTTGCCTATCGGGCATCCAACTGGCTCAAGTCTCTTGGCAGCGACATAGTGACCGCTCCAACACTTGGCCTTTTCAAGTCCAAGCTGCGCATCTCACTGCTTGTATCCTGCTATTGCCCATCTTAACATTTCCACCATTCCAGCTGCACATGACCCAGCACCCAGCACTTACAATCAGTCTTTGCACCCCTAACACCTTACCTGGCATATTCCCTCGACAAGACCCCTGGCTGCACTGTCTCCACCTCACCCACCTCCCCATATCTCCACTCCTGCCCCTGCCCCCACCCACCTCCCACTCCCCCTGACCCCTGCACTCCTACCCCCCTCGATCTCCTACCCTCACTTCTCCCCATCGACCCCTCCCCTTGTCTTGCTCATAGCTCAAGTCTTTGTACTGGTTATTACATGTCTGTAAGTCAGTGACGTTATGTTTGTAACTAAAAATGATGACTGTTGCACACGCTGACATGGAACCTTTTTAAAAGAGCCTCGGCTCAAAGGTATTGTAATCCTAGATTGATATAAATAAATAAATAAAAATGCATGCAAGAGCAGAGATGTTACAAACATCCACATTTTTGATAGTTTTCATAAAGTTTTGCAAATATCTACACAGTAAAGTTTTGAACCCCTGTAACTTAAAAATCTATTTTCAAATGCTCTCCATATTTACATCATTCTATAAGCATTACAGAAAGGTTATCCATACCAATTTACGAATGTCTAGCTCCAAAGGTGCCTGAGTTATATGCAGATGACATTTTTTTATGAAAGTTCCTGAAAAAAATAAAATGACAGATTTTGAGCATGTATAATTTTGAGATGATGCATCATGTCATGAAATCTGGCACATTGTTGGAACACCTATCATCAAGAAATCATGCCCAATTTAAGATTTCTGACTGAATAGACAGTTAAGGTATATCCAGATAAAAAATGTTCATGAAATTTTGCACAAACAATAAAATGACAACATTTGAGCATCTATAATTTTGAACCTATCCCCACCAAATTACATGCTATTTAGCACATTTCTGGTCATTGACTGACAGAGTATATATTCCAAATTTCAGAGCTATATCTTGAATGGTTATTGAGTGATAACCAAAGTACTAAATCTTTAAAATTGCACAAAAGTCTGATGAAATCCTGCAAAATATTTTGGAATTTTGCAAAATGTCATTGAAATTCCATGGATTCGGAATTTTCCCATTCTGCACAGCCTTATGCCTACCCCATCCAATTAAGCCATTTTGCCATAAACTGCATAGTTCCCAGCCAATAAAACTCCTCTGTAAAAAGCTGCTTTCAGGATGGACTGTGGGTTCAATATAATTAAAGGCTGCTGATTCTGTTCCATATCTTGAGAGCCATCTTAACTGTATCTGTCCCTTTTGTTCAGTTGAACATATTTTATGTCAATCTCAACTGAAACTGCATTTTATGGTCCAGCAACCCTAAGGCTAAACAGACCATTTGCAGCTTCAGCTGAGTCAGCATGACAGAGTCATGCATAAGTTAGCGGGGTCTTCTGTTAAAAATCAACGTATTTCTGTATTTGTGGTGTTTTCCAAATATAGTTATATAGCACTGGTTCTCTTTAATGATTAAGAGCTATAATCAGAAAACCATCATAGACTGTCACCATATAAATATGCTGTTCTTGTAAATGTAATGTCTTTTGGTATAATCAGTTTACCCCCTTTGTGTAAGTGTAGGGCTATATCCATTTCTGTTATGTAAACTGCTCAACTACAACTAGTTCTAGAAGCAACTGATCTGGTTCTTCCCACTGTTCATTCCTATTAACGCACTCATGATTTTCATGCAAACCAAGTGTCATGAATGATTTGATCAATTCAGTCATACCAGACTCCTTGGTGTGTAACTAGCAGATGTTGCAGAACAAAATTGGCTAGGTTCATCCATTTTGCTGTTTTCCTCAGGCAATCCACACACAGGAGCAAAACAGAAACCAGATAGACTATGGAGACACAGTGGTGTTTTTATCAGTATAATCCCTCTGACATGTCCTGGGAAAGCCCAGAGAAGCAAGCCTTTGCTCCTCCCATAGCAGCATCACAATATGGAAGGGGGGGGCTGCGTCATGTCTGGAGCACATGGGAGTGGAAAAGGGGGTGGGGCGCTGCATCATATCCTGCACACACAGGGAGGGGATGGGGCATTGCGTCATTTCTGGTGCACATGGGAAGTGGAAGGGGCGGGAACATTACGTCATTTCTGGCAATCAGTAAAATGTTGACAGTTAGTATACACATATACTACTCACTGTTCCAGTGCAATCAGTCAAACTAGTAATATTCAGACAGTGTATCCTGTCCTTACAACTTTCAAATGCATTCTCTGTCCCTAACTAACCATGGGTACCACTCTAATGTTCCACGTGTAAGGACTTTTCTCTGTTATATTGCAGAGCCACCATTTTGTCCATTGTACATGACACTTGGTCATTATAGTCTACCTTTCCTGAGTGCATCACTGTGAGCAATTTAGTCAGCTGAATGCATAATGCAAGGCATTCCATATATTCAGTTCTTTTGGCTTTGACTGATGTAAACCAGAAAAGCTTTCTTAACTCAACCTTGGTACTTTTCCACCGATACTAAAATTATCGTACAAACAGAAAGCCGATTGATGGCCAGCAATAAATCTTGAACCTTTCTAACTATACTGGGCTCATCCAATAAACAGTTATCAGCCTCAACAATTCCCCTCCCAGTATTGATAGCATAATTCCCACCAAAGACTCTTCCTACCATGAGATGGTCAGATATTTCTATGGGTTTAACTCAGATGTCATGGGTTTCCATGTGTGAAGACATAAAAATAAAATCTATTCTAGTTGCCAGAGTGTTCTCATAGTAAGTACCCCCCCCCCCGTTTGCTGTTTAGTGAGATATACATCCTTCAAGTCTACATCTTGTTCAAGTTTGTTTAAAAAAAATGTGGCCAGAAAAGTTCTGTAGTCTGAGACCCTCTGTCAGTAGTGAATAAACCGCAATTAAAGTCTCTTTCAAAAAACAAGAATGTGAAGGTGTACAAATACAGCTGAATTTGTTTAATTAAAGTAATTCTGTCCTTCTTTGTTTGAGGTGCATAAATAGTTATGAGCCTGAACTGTCCCCCTTGGTAAAGGACCCCACCAGCAAGGCTCTTCCAGGAGCTATGTCTACCAATCTTTGCAATGTAAAGGATGTTCCTCTAAATAAAATGCCCACCCAATCACATTTATCAGTGCCAAAAGATGACAAGGAAGGTTCCCAACACCATGATTTTTTTAACCTGAGCAATGTCTCTGGAACTATTCATTCTCGTTTTCTGCACTAGGTAAATATTATAAGGTAACTCCTTAAGTATAGAAAAAAACAAGCTGTCTTCTCACATTCTTGATGCTGTTAACATTTGCAGGTGAAAAATATCACAGTCCAAAACATCAAGTTCTGTGATCAGACAAACTGCTGCTTCTTGTATTCATTTTTTTGTTTTGTTTTTTGGTTATACTGTTTATCAAGTTATCTTCCTCAGGATTAGTGAACACAGGATGTTGAGATGACAAGACAGATGAATTTTCACATTCCTGACTGCCATCTGACTCCATTTTGTTTGGATTCCAGGACATCATATCTGTTCTGCAAAGGAACAGGTGTGGCCTTTGAGACTGATTTGGCAGTTTAGCTGTAGCTTTCGGTCATCTCAAAGATCATTTTCTGTTAACCACAGTCATAACGGGGTGGTGGAGGGGGGCATCATTTCATCCTGGTAAGGAGTAGCCTTTGTAATATCTGAATGAGATGTATTAGACTGCAGCACCAGAGATGCTCCTGGCTGCTCTGGTTGTGGAACTAGTACATGCTCTGAAAGAAGTGAAGGGGGCTCCTGTTTCTTTGTAGCAAACTGAGCCACAGTGATGTCATTGACATTTGTGTCAGCCAAGTAAGCAAGGAGTTGTGCCGCCGTTGGGTGTTTCTGTTATATCAATGCTTTCTGGCTAGTGTTGAGAATGCAGTCCTGTGGTTGCCTGTCATCTCAATTATGTGTGACCCACTGGCAGTTTCTTTAAGAGTGATCCACCTCCGCACAAAGGTTACAACAGAATTTGTTGGTACAGTGACAGCTGACATATCTGAAGTCTAAGCAAAGAATGCAGTGAATCTTGTCACAGACATTACTTAAATGGGTCTCAGAGCCACACTTAAAGCAGATCTTTGGTTGTCTGGGATGAAAGCATTGTCCTCTGTCCCAGCCTAAATAGAAAACACTGTGATGGTGTTGCAAGCCTGACAAATAATGTCAAAGTTTAGCCTTAAAATTCCAGTTGCCAGTCCATATTAATCAGTTTCCATGATCAGTTCTGTGTCCCTTATAATGTCACAATGTTGTGCTAGCCAGTATTTAACAGCATAGATGTTGACCCCCTCATTTTTTAAGGAGAATAGTGAACATCCAGATTGCAGGTTTAGTCAGAGGTATTGCTGGGAAGGTCATGCACAGTGAAGTAAACTTGAGAACATTATGCTGTGACTAAAAGTGGTCCAAATTGGCAGCAGTTTTGAAACTTATATTGAAGAAACTTTCACTGGGAGTATGAATTAGGGCATAAATCACATCCAAGAAATAGTGCAGTGAGTCTTTATTTATTTATTTATTGAAATGTTTCACCAAGAAAGGCACACTGAGCAACAAGTTGCTCATTTCCCAGTGTGTCATGGGGAAGGGTAGTGGAGGTAACTACAATCATATAATCATATACATACCAAGTATAATACTATAAGCATTAACAGTGGAGTATTTACAGAATATATATAAAACAAGCAACAAAATAGTATAGTAGTGTCACATATGTACAATATTTACAGAATGCACAAGGTCTAATGACCAGATAGTTATATCACAAGAGAACACAAGGTCTAATTACTAGATAGTAATATTACAAATTAGTAAAAAGTATGGGAAGTGCAGTATAAGATTAATAAGCAGGAGATGCAAAGGACTAGGTAGGTGCAGGACTACAGCAATACACAACTTAGGCAGTAAGATGCTGGTGTTGATCAGGAGACAGTGGCTAGATGGGGAGACAGCAGAGGAAGTGGAATAGCTTGGCTGAGAGGAGAAGTAGAGTAGAATGAGAAGGAGGTCAACACATTATTTACCGGGGAAAAGAAACAAGTTAAGGAGTGCAGGGAGGCTAATTGCAGGTACAGTTCACTGAGAGGAAGTTATGTAAAGCTGAGGAGGTAGAGGAGGGGAAGGATGAGTAAAGAATCTGGTGAGGGAGTAAGTTCCACAGTTTTGGGAAGTGAGATGAGAAGGCTGTCTGCCCAGCAGCAGTAGACTTAAGAGGGACTGCCAAGGTATGACAGTCATGTAATCTAAGGGAGTGAGTAGGAGGGGGCCAGATGGAAAGAAAGGAGGAAAGATAGGATGAGAGCAAGTCAAATGAGAATTTAGAGGCAAGTTTAGAACAGTGGTGGATGTGTCTGTTTTCAAGTGTGGGGAAAGACAGGGAGTGATGGTGTGAGAGGGAGAGTCTAGAGCAAAATGACAGAAGGAGTTGAAAAGGGTTTCCAGTCTGGCTAAGGAAGTCTTGGGAGTGGCACTGTAGACTACATCACAGTATACAAATATGGGGAGGATCATCTTCTGGACAATATCTCACCTAGCTGGGAGAGGGAGAGGGAGGCAGTTCCAGTTCCTATATAGGGCGCCAAGCTTAGGGTGCAGTTTTCCCAGGATGGCATCAATATGACCAGAGAAGTTGAGATGCTGGTCAAGTCAAACCCAAATGTATCTGAAAGAGGAAGTGTCCTCAAGAATTGTCCTGTCAATGGTATGGAATGTGGGCAGAGAGGGGAGCCTGGATAGTCTCTGTCTAGTACTGAAGGTCATGGAAACTGTTTTCTTGGCATTTAGAAAAAGTTGATGAGCACAAAATCAGTGTTGAACTTGGTTGAAGTCATGCTGAAGTCTGGTTGCAACATCAGTGGAGACTGGCTGGAGTTAAAGAGGACCATGTTGTCAACATACATATGGATGGAGGAAGATATGCAGACAGATGGAAGGTCATTTAGAAAAATGGAGAACAGTATAGGACCCAGCACAGATCCTTGTGGTACCCCAGTGTTAATAGGGAGCAGGAGAGATATAGAGTCAGCAATTCTGACAAACTGGGTTATACCTACAAGGTAGGCTCTGAACCAGCTAATAGCTGGGTCAGTTAGGCCAGCTGAGGAGAGGGTATATAAAAGTAGGGAGTGGGAGACTGTATCAAAAGCCTTGACTAAATCAATAAAAATGGTGGAAGTGATTTGGCTGCTGTCCATCCCTGAGATGATGGAGTCAGTGAGCCTAATCAAGGAGGTAGTGGTGGAGTGAAGCTTCCAAAAACCAGATTGAAAGGGAGTGAAAAAGTTTGAGTTAGAGAACTAAGAACAGAGTTGGTAGAGGACCAAATGCTCTTGGAGCTTAGCAAGGGTAGGAAGGAGGGATATAGGTCAATAGTTCTCAGGTGAGGAAAGATCACCACCTTTAGGTAGAGGGAGAACAACTGCATGCTTCCAGACAGCTGCGATAGCTGCTTTAGTGAAAGAGAGATTAAGGAGTGCAGATAGAGGGGCTGCAATAGACGTGGCTGAGAGATATAGTAGCTTTGGGTCTAGTCCATCAGGGGAACTGCCTTTAGAGAGGTTTAGAGCAAGCAAGGCATCTAGAGTAATGGACGGTGTAATACTGGAGAATGAGAAGCAATTTGTCAGGGAAGGTAAGCGAGGTGAGTAAGGGGGGATTACTGGCTATGGAAAGGGTAAGGAGGAGAGGAGGTCAGAGGCATATGATGTAAAATATGAATTAAATTCTCTAGCAAAACTGGGGTCATCTATAGTTAGGGAATTGTTTATATTGAGGAGGGGGGAGGTGAGGAAGAAAGTGGAAGACTTTCCAAAATTTGGAAGGATTATTTATGTTAGATTGAAAGGAGGTGTTAAAGTATTCGGCCTTAGCCAGATGAGTGGATTTGCAACATTTGTTGCATAGGGCACGGTAGGTGTCATAGTCTTTTGCAAGTTTTGAGGGTTTTATGGAGCTTTCAAGCTAGCTCACAAGCATTTTGGCATGCCAGGAGTTCAGGTGTGATCAATGGAAGATGGTTCCCATGGACTCTGACACACTGAAGTGGAGCATGCTGGTTCCAAATGTGGAGAAATGTGTCTTTAAAGTAATCAGCAGCTGATCATATTAAGTTCATTGAGGTGATGGGATCCCAATTTGTGTGAGCTAGGTCATGGAGAAGGGACGTGAGATTCAGGGATTTACTGTATATGATCAAATTAGTAAGGTTTTATTGGAGGCCTTGATTTTGTGGATTTTGTGTACTAGGAAGATCATGAGGTGGTCACTTAAGGCATCAGCAAGTATTTCAGATTCAGTGACCCTGTGTGATTGAGATGTGAGATCCCAGTCAATTAAGGTATGATTACTTGTTTTATGGTTCAGCTGGGTTGGTTCAAGAATGAACTGGGGCAAATTAAGGGCAGCAATTTCATTGTGGAATTGATTAAGTGAGGGGGATAAACAATTTAGGTTAAAACCACCCATACTATAAACTTCTCCCAAGGATTTGTGAAAGACTAAGGTACTGATAAGATCTGTCACAACTGAGCTGTAAAGGACTGCATGACAATAGGCACCTGCTACAAATATCAGAATGGAGAAAGGGAGGGATAGCTGGAGGATAAGCACCTCATAAGCTTTAGGGACAGAAACTGAAAGGATGACTGAGGATTGGATGGCTGAGGAGACGTAGACTGTCACTACACCACCCTTCCCTGACCTGTCTTGTTGGGAAATGCTGAAGCCTGGGATGGAGAGAGATTGGTCCCCAGTTAGGTATTAAGCCAGGTTTTAGGTAGGATGATAATATCCGGGGTGAGCGAGGTGACCAGAGGCTGAAGAAGGTCCATTTTAAGGAGAATGTTGTGAATGTGAATTTTTAGGCCATGAGGGTGACTGGGGGAGAGTGGCAGGGGAGAGCCAGGAGATTTAGATAGGGACACCTTTACGATAGCATGGCACAGGCCAGGGTTGGGGTTTATGTCACCGGACACTAGTAGAAGGAGGGTAATAATTATGAAGTGGAGTTTTACACTTTTATACCAAGGAACAGAGTGCAATAGCTTTGAGGTTGGGGGTCTGTAGGAGGCAAGGGGAGGGTGACAATTTAGGATATGGAGAAGAATGTAATAAGCAGGTATAGCTAGCAAAGAAGCACTGGGAAGGAAAGGATAGTAAGTCCTGGAGAATTGGGAGGGGGAAGGGGTAGTAGCAAAGTTGAAATCAAGGGAGAGGGGACTGGTGTGGCAGAAAGGGACAGGCAATACAGGAGAGGGGCCAAAGGTGTCGATAAAAAAGGGGAGACAGAGGGCAGAGAGAATAGATAGAAGAAGGCTGGGTAAGACTAGAGCCATGATGAGGGGAAAATAGAAAATTATGAAATGGTGAAGGAGAGGAAAGTAAGTGGTGGCTGGGGGGAGAGAAGAAGCACAGATAATGGGAGGACTGGAGCAGCTAGGGAAGGGGGAAAGCCTAGTAATCTTGAGGCTACAGAGCAGTAGCTAGTAATTACTGCACTGAATAAAGTTTTCTATGTAGGAGCGAAGTGTTAAGTTATGCCTCTAGTGGAGGTGTGATATAAGGAACCAGTGGTAAAGCAGAAACTTAGTCATGTGACCACTGGCAGCTATATAAGAAGTTGGCCGAATACGGTAGGGGTAGGGTGGATGGGGAGCCGGCTCAAAGCTCTGATGAGGCAAATTCCACACACTAAAGTTTGAATCTGGATTGTTAAGTGCTAATAGCACAGAGCGTCCAATGACTGAAAGCGGACAGTACAAGATCCAAATTACAGAAATGCTGGAGAAGGTGCCCGTGGTTCAGGGAGTCAGTCCTTCTCAAGAAATCAACGTACCATCAGTGGTGTGGAGTCAGACCGATGGAGGAGCTGCCGGCGGGTAGTGGCTACAGGTGAAGCCATGCCACAAGCTGCAGGACAGGAGTGCCTGATCAGGGAAAACACTGAAAGGAAGGAGAAACAAGCAGGTTAAGTTAAAATAAGGCAGTGGGAGGCAAATTCAGGGAGGGGGACAGAGTGGAGAGAAGGTGTAGCAAGGTCGAATGGGCACTAATAGGTGGGTGGTATTAGCCCAAGGGAAGCTTAACAGACATGAGGAGAAGGAGGGGTCAATATGGTAGAATCACAGAGGAGATTGCAGTGGCCACACAGACTGGCACCAGCAAAAGTAACAATGGGGGTAGGATGCAGGGTGAAGTATGGCTAAACAGGGGAACAGTAGAAAACAAGTTGAGTGGCTAGACAAAAGAGTCACTGAAAACAAGTTAAGTGTGTCTAGATATAGGAGCAGTGAAAAAGCAAGTTAAAATAGGGCACAGATAAGAGAGAGATAAAAAAAGAGAGAACAAGGAAAGGAATTTGGGCAGACTTAACCAACACAGTGCTAGCTACTAAATACAAACTGTCAGTCACATACTTAGATTACAAAATATTAGAACCGAGGTTGATAGCTTAGTAGAATTCATTTAAACCCCACACAATAAAGGTATTAAGCCCCACACAATCTGAGTAAAATTCCCTCACAATAAATTTTACAATCCCACATAATAAAATTTGAATCTGGAGCATTAAGCACTGATAGAACAGTGCAACTAATGACTGAAAGCAGACAGTGCAAAAGCCGAATTACAGAAATGCTGGAGGCAGCGCCCGTGGTTCAGGGAGCCAGTCCTTCTTGGAAAATCAGTGTACCTTCAGTGGTACTGAGTCAGGCAGGTGGAGGAGTAGGTGGCAGGCAGCGGCTACGGGTGAAGTTGTGCCACAAGTTGCAGGACAGGAGTGCCCGATCAGGGACAGCACTGAAAGGAAGGGGAAACAAGTGGGTTAAGGTAAAATAAGGCAGAAGGAGGGAAATTCAGGGAGGGGGACAGAGTGGAGAGAAGCTGTAGCAAGGGAGAAAGGGCACTAATTGGTGGGTGGTATTAGCCCAAGGGAAGCATAACAGAGATGAGGAGGAGGAGGAGGAGGAGGAGTAGGGGTCAATGTAGCAGAATCACAGAGGAGAGTGCAGTGGCCACACAGACTGGTGATAGCAAGAGTAACACCAGGGAGTAGGATGCAGGGCAAAGTGTGGCTAGACAGGGGGACAGCAGAAAACAAGTTAAAAGTGACTAGACAAAAGTGCTGCTGGAAACAAGTTAAGTGTGTCTAGATAAAGGAGCAGTGAAAAGGCAAGTTAAAATAGGGTGCAGATAAGAGAGAGATAACAAAAGAGAGAGCAAGGAAAGGAATTTGGGCAGACTTAACCAACACAGTGCTAGCTACTAAATATGAACTATCAGTCACATACCTAGACTGTAAAATATTAGAAGTGAGGTTGATAGCTTAGTAGAATTCATTTAAACCTCACACAATAAAAGTATTAAGCACCACACAAACTGAGTAAAAATCCCTCACAATAAATTTTACAATCCCACATGGTGAAGTTTGAATCTGGAGCATTAAGCACTAATAGCACAGAGCAGCCAATGACTGAAAGCAGACAATGCAAGAGCCAAATTACAGAAATGGTGGAGGTCTCCCATGGTTCATGGAGCCAGTCCTTCTCAGGAAATCAGCATACCTTCAGTGATGTGCAGTCAGGTAGGTGGAGGAGCTGGCAACAGGTGGCAGCTACAGGTGATGCCATGCCTCAAGCCGCCGGACAGGAGTGCCTGATCAGGGGCATTGCTTCAGTGGTGTGGAGTCAGGCAGGTGGAGGAGCTGGTGGCTATGGGTGAAGCCATTCTGCAAGCTGCAGAATAGGAGTGCTCAATCAGAGGCAACACTTCAGAGTCAGGCAGGTGGAGGAGCTGGTGGCAGGTGGCAGCTATGGGTGAAGCCGTACTGCAAGCCGCAAGACAGGAGTGTCCGATCAGGGGCAGTGCTTCAGTGGTGTGGAGTCAGTTAGGTGGAGGAGCTGGTGGTGGGTGGCAGCTGTGGGTGAAGCCGTACCACAAGCTGCAGGACAGGAGTGCCCGATCAGGGCCAGCGCTTCAATGGTATGGAGTCAGGCAGGCAGAGGAGCTGGTGGCAGGTGGCGGAGCTGGTGGCAGGTGGCGGAGCTGGTGGCAGGCGGTGGGTACAGGTGATGCCATGCTGCAAGCCGCAGGACAGGACTGCCCAATCAGGGACAGTGCTTCAGTGGTGAAGAGTCAGGCAGGTGTAGAAACTGGCAGTGAGTGGTTGCTACCAGTGAAGCTGTGCTGCAAGCTGCAGGACAGGAGTGCCCTATCAGGGGCAGCACTTTAAGTAAGGCTTTGCCAATATAGACCCTGTCAGGATTCAGGTCAAGTCCTCCTTTGTACAGCAAACAAACTGTTTACCTCCTCTGTGTTGGTGCTGATGTATTGGAAAAGACATCTGATTTTCTAAAATTTCTCCATGTTTGTGCTGGATCCAGCTGATGGGTCCTCTTCTCCATGGACTGTTCTGGAAAAGTAACCTCTGTTTTAGCCTATTCCACTCGCTTAGTCCAGGAAACACTTGTGCAATCCACTTTCATGGAAATGTCAAGACTAGAATGATCATGAACAGACAACTCCATAGGTACTTTAGTTGATGTGCTCATATAGGCTATATTTAAAACAATTTCAAGGAGTTCTAGAGAGGTGGGAAAATCAAAACTAAATTGTGACAGGCCTTCAACTGAGCTTGAGTCAGCTCCAGTACTCCCAACTGAAGTAGTGGTAGGGGCTACAGAAAAAGGAGTAGTAGACAGAAGACTAGGCAGTAAAGCATCTGGCTGAGAGGTGGGTATGGAAACAGGCCTCTGAAGGCAGAGCAGAGTTAGCAACCAAAGCTGTATGTACAACATCCCAAACTACAAATAAACCATCTATGGAGTGAGAGGCAGAGAACTGCAGACCTTGCACTGAGGTAGATGGTGTCAGTTCCTGAGAAATATTAGGATGCCATTATCCCATGGAATCTCTATTCCACCCAGCTCTTGTCAATACTGAAATGGATGACCAGTCCAGCATGGGGTAGTCCAAGGAATGGGACTTTCCTATCCCTCTGAGAACTCCCAGTGATTTTTTAAATACAGTTTTTGGTTGAGTCATAATGTTTGGATTGCTCTGTGTCAATTCCTGTTGTGAGCTAGAAGCAAACAATTTAAGCTACAGTAGTGTTGTACTATTGAGTTACAGTCTCAAAAAACTGGAATGTGTATCTGGCTTCTGGTATTCTAAAACAGTTGTATTATGAGGAACTGAAACAACAGGTTCCATTGGAGCACCATTTAAAGATTTGCTGTCAGCAACAGAGTCAATAATATCAGAAAGAGAATCAGTAGACTAACAACCCTTTGTGGTGCAGGGAGTCATCAGTGGCTCCTTTGATTCTCCTGCATCACAGGGTTTGACATCTTTCAACTGAATGGCAGGCTGACAGGGCCCTACCTGTTGTGAGTTGTGTGCTGTGCACTGCAAGATCAATGTCTCCGTTCACATAAATAAGAAGCTTCTTCCTCCACAGTCAATGAAAGTATATGTTATTTTTTTCTCTACCAGTGCAGTTTGCAAATGCACCTCTTCAGTTGTAAAATCCTTAGAACTAAGCCGCTGAAACTCAGACGCTGGTGCTACATCATCACAAGATGAAATCAGAATTTCCATGCCCCGGTATATATCAGTACAAGATGTACTATTGCCAGGAAAAGCCTCTAAAGAAGAGGTATTGGGGAAGGAGGCTTTCTTCCCCATACCTGGAGCTGCTACTCCGTCATCCTCCAAATTCATCATCTTGGCAAGATGGCCAGTATTGCCCCCTACTGCAAGACTAGGGACATTTTTTATTAGGGTAAATCATTCTAACATTACAAGTATATAAAACAAAAGAAAACTTTCCCTCTTCATATATTTACATAAATATATGTTATTTTCTTATACAAGAAATACAAAATATGGTTTAACTTTAAAAACAAAAACAAAACACGAAAATGATTACCATGCGTTGCTTAAACCATCACACATAACCCTTTCATTCTCTGCCCCCCTTTTTCTTCTTTAGAAAATTATACTTTAGTAAATCCATCGTATATTTTTCCATAAAGATGTTGCCCTTCTGCTCTCTATAAGTTTGTAATCATTAACTCTAACTTGGCCAACAGCTGTCTCTATCTGTAATGCAATAGCTAGATATGAATTTTGTAATTGTTGTAGGTGGTAGCAACATCTTGCTTGCCATAGGTAAAAATACTAGCAAAAATAACATTTGAAGTACTTGGGTGATATGTCATGAGTCCCTCCCGGATAGATTCCTAAAATCAGAATATCATAAGTAATATTAATGAGAAATGGCCACTTCCATCTTTGGGCTAAAAAATTCCAAAACTGATTGGAAAATGGGCATAGAAGTAGGAAATGTTCCTGCATTTACATTTTCTGAAAACATCCCTCTCTAAAACAATACCTTTCTTCTATTGCCTTGTGCTTTAGATTACCACAGACCCCCAGCTTCCCATAACAGCAAAGCCATACTATGCCCCAGCATTTTGGGGGGACTTTCTTATCATTCAGAATGAACAAAAGAGTTTGTTGTTTAGTGGAGAGGGGGCACATTGGGAAGTCTGCCCTATTTGCTGAATTTCTTTCCTAATCCATGTATATAACTGTTTCTTATCTAGTTCGATAATGTCTGTTTTCTGCATACTCCATTGTTGTACTTTTTTCCTGTTGAAACTGCAAATTACAGTATCTGTAATGCTACAGTTAGCTTGGGGAGAAGTTCATCCCATTTTCCCATCAGGGGTCTAAAGAGCTGCACTGTCCATTGTTGCCATGGCTGTGCGTTTGATCCCCATGCTATTTTCAGTGTAGAATGAAAAAAAAAAGGTATGGTAGAAAACTATAGGATGTATCATGTTAAAGCCTCCTTTTTTTCTGGTAGGTATACAAACTCTCTTTAAATTAGGTTTACCCTACCCCCCCATGTCATTTGGAAACATATGCTGTAACGTCTTGCTTCTAGGTTGATAGGAAGTGGGTATATATGACAAACATATGTAAACAGTGGTATTGAAAATTTTTAATAACTGAAACCCTTTTTCTTTGAAAACGTCCATGTTTTCCAAACTTGCACTTTCTTATCCCCTATTGCCAGGTTTCCCTTGTCAAAAAGGAGACCTAATATTTTGATAGACTCCTCCAAGAGGGTTATTTGAGCTATTTCTGTTACATTTCTTTGTCAGATTCCCACAGTTATACCTCTGCTTTTTTTCCATATTTATTGCGGCTCCAGAAAATTTGGAGTGTTCCTTTTTTTCTGTAATGCATTCTCCCCTGATCTTTGATCTTTTACAAACAGGCATACATCATCTGCATAAGCGGCTATTTTCTGTTCTGGTATGGAAATCTGGGGGGAGATTCTTTTCAAATTTACATCACCTATTATGTCTCTAATTAAAGGGCCTAGTATGAAACTGTATAATAAAGGACTTCTAGGGCACACTTGTCTAACCGTTCTCTTAAAAGGGATTTCTTGTTATAATATACAGTACCATTGACTAATGGAATCAGTGATGCATTCTTGAATCGTGTATTTATCCCACTGATGAATTCTAAAGCAATATCATATAATTTTAATATCTGTGATATACAAACTCTGGTTAGCGCTGATATGGCTGTGCTGAGCTTTTACGAGCACCGCCGGAGTTGCGGTGCACAAGATGGCAGAAATAACTGAACTGCACATGCGTGATACTCATTCATGCACTGTCTGACTCGGCGCCACCACATTGTGCATGGCAGACATCACTGCCACAGTTGCAGAAGAAAAAGAAGTGCCCCCAAAGTGGGTGCATTTATGTGACCAGGGAAGGGGAAGGGCTGCATAAAGACAAGCACTGGAAACTGTGGCAGAGCATTGTGGAAGCACACTTGGCAGTGGTCTGGTAAAGTGCTTCCACAGTTCTCTTTTGAGATATGATGTTGGCATAACTTCTGCCTGAAGCGGATAGCATGGACGGTGGCCTTTTCTGAAGTGTTGCCTGTGTATGGCTGAGAAGAGAAAAGGGCACTCTACACCACAGCTTTTAACAATTGGTTGAAGTCATGGTGCACAAAGTAGTTCTTTAACTACATTGAGGATTGGGGACCAGCCTGGCAGGATATTGGTCTCTACTAGGTAGATGTCCTGTATCCTTCCAGGAAGGGGATCTCAGTCCATAGTAGAAGGTCTAAATTTATTTATTTAGTAGAAATTGGAATTGCAAACCTTTGAGTCAGGGACTCATTTACAAAGGCTCCTCATCAGGAAACAGATAGTATATACAAATACAGACATACTTACATAGGGTACAGATCGATGTAGGGAACACTATACATGTATGTATATAAATACAAGGGATAAAATTCATAAAAGAGCAAAAACTCTATACAGGAAAACACTATACACGTATGTGAATAAATACCAGGAATACAATTCATAAGAGAGAGAAACTCTATACAGGTCCTATACAGAGATGTAGCTAAACCATCTAGTACACCAGAGACAGCAATTTGGGTCCTGTTATAAATAAAAATAGATAGTAACTTAAAAAAAATGTGGTGACACTTGGGCAGCTACATGTTCTGACAGAGCATGAGACAGTTGGGGGGGCCCCCAGTGAGGTGAGCAAGCTAACAAACAGCTATGTGCAGTTACAGCTGCGGGTGGTAATTATGTATTGCCTAAGGGCAGATTTGAAGGGCCCTAGTCTTAGTTGAGATGCGATATCAGAGGGAAGGGCATTGCTCCAGGTCAGATCCCGGTATCAGAAGGACCTTTGGGACAAGGATGTCCTGACCCTGTGCACTTGAAGTGTACACTTGAGTGTGCTCTGGGTGGAGGTGGCAGGAACGGAGGGGGTGAGGGTGAAAACTAGGCCTGGAGGTGCAAGACCTACAACAATTTTCTTGGTTAGGAGGCAGGTTTGGTAACGCAACCTTTCCTCAATGCTGAGAAAATCAGCAAGGTCATATAAAGTACATGTGTGAGTGAGTCTGCTGGAGCCCATAAGTAGGTGGCAGGCTTTATTAAGGGACATTTTTATTTTATTGAGTGTGGTTTTGTCTGCTGCACCATACACCAGGATGCTGTAGCCTACTAAGGATAGCACAGACGAGGTGATGGCCAGCCTTAGTGCTGCAGGTGGTAGGCAGCTCTTGTGGAAGTACAGTAGGCCAACATGTGTGTTTACGGCTGTAGCAAGGGTGCATGTGTGGTCATGAAAAGAGAGAGCAGAGTCAAAGATGATGCCCAGGTATTTGTAGGTTTTTACCTGCTCTAGGGGAAGGAGGGTGCTAGACAGGACAGTGAGTGTGGCATCCCTGGATTTGCTTTGGGAATGCGAGAATAGCATGTGCTTCATCTTTTTAAGGTTAATTACAAGGCAACGGTCCAGAAACCAAGATTCCGTCTCATTAAAAGAGTGTTGTAGGGCACTTTGGAGGTGGAAGGGTTCTGGTGGGATGTGAAAAGAACTGTGTCATCTGTGTAGAGGAGTATTTTGTCTGAGCAGGAGCTGGGAATCATATTTAGGTACAGACTAAAAAGCAGCAGTCCAAGGATCGAGTCTTGTGGGACACCCGAGCAGACCTGCTGAGTGCCAGAGAGGGTACTGTTGATTTTCACACACTGTGACTGGGAGGTGAGGTAGTTGGAGAACCAGGACAGAGGGCCATGTGAAAAACCTAACTGGGAGAGGTTGGTTATGAGGAGTGGTGGCAGACGGTATCGAAGGCTTTCGATAGGTCAATGTAGACTGTGCCCACGAGGAGCCCTTTATCCAGGGCTGTGGGTAAATAGTTGGAAAACTCAATGAGAGCAGTAGTGGTGCTATGCCCACTGCAGAAACCATGCTGCTGTGCATAGAGGAGATTGTGTTTGTCAATGTACTTGGACATTTGGCCAGCCACAACTTTTTCTAGGGCTTTCAAGAGGGGGAGCAGTATCGAGATTGGTCTGTAATTTCCGGGGGAGGTACGGTCCACACCTTTGTGTATAGTGGTGACCACTGCAGTCTTCCAAGCAAGAGGGAATTGGCCATGACAGAGTGAGTAATTGAGAAGGCTGGTAAGGGGTGTAAGGACTACATCCAGAACTAGGTGAAAGAGTTTTGAATCCAGTGTGTCATTACTATAGCCAGTGCCACTGAGGGCTTTAAGTAGGTAGGGTTTGGCCTCAGACAGTGTGAGGGTCCTGAAGTGGAAAGGGGGGTAATGGAGGTGGGGGGAACAGGGTCAGGGTCAAAGAAGTTGGTGTGGAGGACTGCACTGAGGTCTGAGAAAGCTTCATTGAGTCTATCAGCGATACACTGAGGGTCTGTGGTGAGCGAGCCGTTTACTTCAAGCTGGGTGGTTGGGGTGTTGTACGCCTTCGGTTCAGCTCCTTAATATTATCCCAGAACTTCTGGGTGGACCCCCAGGAGGAGGCAATCATGGATCTGTGGTAGTCTGATTTTGCCTTTCGGATGACCCAGGTGCATTGATTGCATGCAGCACTCTAGTCTTGCCTATCTGCAGGCTTGCCAGATTCTATTGCTCTGTGCCAGAGGTTATCTCTACTCTGCAATTGATTGAGTATAGCTGGGGTTATCCATGGGGCATTATACTCCTTAATAGATGATTTAGTAAGGGGAGCAAAGATGTCACACGCTGCATTAAATGATCGAACAAAGTAACCAAGAGCAGTGTCAATGTCATGAGCTAGTTTAATTGGGGACCAGTCCCAGCTGGCAAGGTATTCTCTAAGTTGTGTTAGCTTGCCATGGTGAATGCACCATTGAAGGAAAGCTTTTAATGCTAGTTTATTTTTCATTTTTCAGGACCAGGAGAGGGTGGTCACTGAGGGCATTGGGTAGTATGGCGGTGCTGATGATTTTATGAGGTCTGTTTCTTGAATGAGCATTTAAACTAGCCAGAGATGTGTGGAGACTGTACTATCACAGGATGTAAAGATTGGTCCTCCAAGATAATGAAGCAACAAGGAGGAAAGACCCAAGAAGAGGAAGCTCCCCCAGGGCAGGGGCACAGGAAAACAGGGGTAGGGACAATGTGGAGAAAAAGAGGGCTAGAAATCAGGATAGCACTCTTGGGGTTTATTTAAGCATCCAACACCAAGGATGTGTGTAAAATTCAAGTTTTACACACAATCTTGTGTTTTGTTTTATATAATTGCTAGGGAGCATTTTTACACTACTGCTATTATATAAATAGAAACACAGCTCTGTGCAGCTGTGGTTAGGTTCACGTCTGCAATCAGGTTCAAGCCCATGTTTAAAAATGTTTACTTTTTTAAAAACAGTTCCTCCAAAAAGTGTACTGAAAAGAGCTAAGTTAATTTTTTTTTAGTATCTGACTTATGGCAAAGCCTGAGTGCAAGACGTGGTGAAGTGTGTGGTGCAACGAAGAGTAGACCATGACTTGTGCATGTGTGGGGCACAAGAAACCCAGCATATTTGCCATTATAACCAGCTGGTTATAACAGCAAATTATAACAAGGTTTTCCTATGGGGAATAAAATGCTCCCTGGTTTCTATAAAATAATAATTACTTGTTATTATAGATATACTGTATATCAAGTATACTTAGGGTTTCCGGTTTTCGGTTATTACCGATAAACACCGGTAAAACACCACCATGGTGGAAATCGGGAAATCAGTTATAACCGAAAAACACTGAATTTCATTGTTTCCCCACTCTTCCAGCTGACCAACTGTGAGCTGGATATGTGGGTGGATCTTGTTTTTTTTTGTATTTCACCCTTCACTTATATGGTGGAACAGAGCTCTAATACTGTGCTGCTCCTAGCTCACCATCACCATCTACATATGTATAGTTCTACAGTTATGGTGCACTATTTTGTAAAACTAATGCAATATTAATATAGTACAATATATATGGTGCTAACATGCACTAGTCATGGTACATAGTTTGAAAAAGTGTATTATCTCTTTTTTTTCTTGAGTGAATAAGCACTGATTTATAAAGATTTTTGTTGTCCAAGAAATTGATTACACCTAAAATAACAGATTTTTGGTACTCCTGAAAGGGGGAGAAAAATGCTGAAAATAAATACCTTTTTTTACAAAAAAATAAACACCTAAAACCAAAAACCCTTCAGTATACTTCATGTTTGAGTTATAACAACCTTTGTTTTTATTTGATAAATTAAATTATTGCTTAGTAGTAAATTTAAACTTTGTGGGCCAGATGCTGTATTCAAAACATTTGCACATGCCAAAAAGTTGTTCCTATACATTTCAAAATACACATTTTTTTTTTTTTGGGGGGGGGTTGGTATTTCAAAATTTGCAGAAGTGACCTAATGCACATGGATATGCTTTGAAAATCTGACCATATACCATTCCAGCATGGGATATTCTGCCACACAACAGGAAATGGTGATATGCAGCAGTATACTTATAACTGTCATACAAATGCAGATCAACTAAATCATTGTTTGTCAGCATCTTGTATGTGTAGTCAATTTATGCTCACTGTGTGTGTAACACACGCAAACTGAGTTGTGTTACAATTGACATGACAACAAAAAAGTATACAACTTTGTATAAATTCACTTTAAAAGTGATGTACTTTTAGCAGGAAAAACATGGAAAGCAGAAAAAAAGGAGGGGCTGCTGCATGCTATGTGAAGCCGATCAGGATGGCCATGTCTTACTTACTCTCCAGACCATCATGATTACCCTGATTTGGACTTGTGTACTGGGTGGGGAGGAGGGTGAACTTCTACCTTCCCACCTTGCCATGATGGGAAAATCTGTAGGAAAATGGTGCACGGGGTGCCGGGGGTAGCAGTGATGGGCAACTGATAGGATCGGAGTGTTCTGCCTGTGGTAGCCCAGAATAGAATAAAAAAAATACATATATCTATATCTATATCTATATCTATATCTATATCTATATCTATATATATTATGGTAGCACGGTAGTGCTACCATAGTTAGGGTCGAGTAGTCCTTTTAAGGTTAAAGGGTCAAACTTTGCACCTTATTAACTTTGCCACCATTCAATGGATTTGCCTGAAATTTGGAATGCATGGTCAAGAACTATACATCTTGGGATATGCCAACTTTTGTAGTGGTCGGATATATGGCTGTAGAGTTATTAAGTGAGATCTGCGCACACATTTACGGTTTTTGGTGAATTCTTTGCTCGCACCTACAGGACACACGGTTTGTGCGACCAGTCCAAAAACTTCAGAGAATGTGTGGCCGGGGTCCCCGATGTGCCTTTTGAAGATTTTGTGAAAAAATATTAAACAGTTCAAAAGTTATTCAAAAAACAAGTTCCCATTATAAGTCTTTGGGAAAAGTTAACAAAAAGTTTGACAGTGTCGCAAATGCACTTTTTACTGTTGCAAATGGCCCTAGTAGTGTCACAAATCTGTCATTTTGCTTTCTGTTGGTGATCATAAAAATGCTTGGCATTTAAAACTGGGACCATCTAGGGACACAATTATTTTTATGTTTACCTAGTCGGACCCTGAGGATGCTAGGCATGTCTTTATTTTGGGTTTAAACACCCTAGAAATAAGTTTTTCAAATTTCTGGAAAAAGTAGTGTCGCAAAGTAGTGTTGCACTCATGACACTGTTGCAAATCCTTGCAAAAACTTTCTCAAATCATGACACTACATTTTCAGACTATGACCAAAATGATAGCAGTTCTTTGCCACCCTGCTGCAAAAGAATGGTTTGGCCTTTGGAGCTGAAATTTGGAGGGAAGGCAGCCAACATCTCACAGATGTGCCTTTTGGTGGTCTGGTGAAAAATTATTGCATGGCTGCAAAGTTACAGTACTCTAAATTTGGTGTTTTTTTCCCATAGACTAACATGGTGGCGTTCATCACGCCTTTCATGGCTTGTATCTCGATAACGGTGCGAGATACAGAATTTTCGTCATGACAAAACATAGCCTATGGCTATGCGTTCAGCAAACATGTAGTTAGGAAAGTCATGAATCAGGTGATTTTTTTTTTCTGTGCCGTACAGTTACTGAGATGTAAGCAATTTAGTATTCCAACACCTCATTTTCAACTCCGAGGCCCATTATTATACATACATTCTTTGTACACACTGTGTTTCTCTATGCAGCTGTTGGGGGAAAAACAGGGTATGTTCTTCTGTTACTGTTACAGTTACTGTTTCCACTTACGTTTACGTACCCGTTTGCGTTACCGTTCCCGTGTATGCCACCATGTGCATTACCCTTTGCATTCTTGTTTGTCCCTGCATTTGCATTACTGTTACCATTTGTATTTCCACTACTGTTTGTGTTTGCGTTTCAGTTTACATCACCGTGTGCATTGCCGTTTGCATTTACGCCAGCCCTTTCATTTGCATTTCTCTTTCGTTTTGCGTCTTCATTGCTGTAACTGTTACCATTTGCATTTTCTATTGCGTTACTGTGCCCGTGCACATTACAGTTTGCATTTCCATATGTGTTCGTGTTTTCTTTTGTGTTTATGTTTCCTTTGGCGTTATTGTTGCTGTTACCGTTACCATTTGCATTTACAATTGCAGTAACGTAACCGTGTCTTGTCTGATTTCGTTTATACTGCGTTGCAGTCTGTTTATGTTTCTGTTTCTTTAGGCGTTATTGTTCATATTAACTTTACCGTTTGCATTTACAATTGCAGTACTGTGCCCATGCGCATTATGGTTCATGTTTACATGCGTGCTTCCTTTCCCGTTTTCCTTTCTGTTACCCTTGGCGTTCTTGTTGCTGTAACACTTAACATTTGCATTTATAATACTGGTGGCATCACTATGCACATTACCAGTTGCATTTTTTTTACACGCTTGTGAGTCTATTTGCATCACTGTTCACTCCGGCATCACTTTATGCTTGGGTTTCTATTAACGTTTGCTTTACCATTTACGTTTGCTTTACCATGTGTGCAAACATTGCTGCTTGCATTTGTTTTGCAGTTCCTGTTACTATGTAACAAGACGGGCCCCGTGCTCCCGCCACTGAATTCCATTCACTATTTATCATCCTCATTCTCAAAAAGAAGGGAAATTAGAGGCAAAAAATACTGTGTTTAATGCATCAGTTAGGGTTGTTCCACAGTGACAAAAGTGAGGAAATTCTGTGTTAGGGTTGAAAGCCCCCTTTGGACCCCCAGCCCACCCCTATCTGGCATCGGGTGCACGTTGGGGTCTTCGGTCCTAACTCTTACCCCATTCTGCTATACCTCTGCTTTTTACACATGTCATGGGGTGAGAGTTGGGCTGATGACAACGCGCACTGATGCCGATTGAGGTGGGCTGGGAGTCCAAAGGGGCTTTCAACCCAATAATGAATTTCCTTTGCTTTTGTCACTGTGGAACAATGTTAACTGATGCATTAAATGGAGATTTTTGCATATATATATATATATATATATATATATATATATATATATATTAGATATCTTTATAAAATGGGTAGGGAAATTACAGCAATATCATTAGCTGAACAGCATCATATGACTGTGAGTATATCAAAGCGTGACCACACACCTGCACTTTTACCCCCTCCAAAACAATTTTGACATTTTATAAGATAGATAAACCCCTCTGAGATGTGCAGTCATGCTCTGATATATGCATGCCTTTGGTGGTTGATGTACTCAGCCTGCGGCCTTGTGTGTAAGAATGCACACCAAGACGTGCTTATATCAGAGGGTGACCACACACCTCAGAGTGGTTTTTCTATTACATATATATATATATATATATATATATATATGCATGTGGACAGTATTCGAGAGACTTGTACCTACAATTGCATTCATAGCTGCAGTTTACTTAAAAATTAATAAAATCACCGAATTTATGACCATTATTGTTGTGTACATATTAAAGAAATGGTATGCATAGCATAAACTGTGTATGTGTGTTTATTTTATGGTGGCACCTTTTTAACCCTGAAAATACCTCCTAAAAAGACTGCAATTTTGTGACATGGATGTGCTATGCATATTAATGACCACTAATTATGCTATACTTTAAGCACAACCATAACAACATTATTTTTTTTTTAATTTACATATTCAGATATTCTCCTGTATATTTTCATTCATGTAACTTTATTAATATGCACTTGACACCACATGTAGTTTTTTTTTCTTTTTGCAGCACATGTGGTGTCTTATTCATTGGTTAGTGTTCCTCATATTCTGTGGTGTTTCTGTGATAGGCTAGGCATTAAATGGCACTTTTAAATTATAACATTTTTTATTTGTACAAAACAAGAAGCATCTCATTTTGTTTAAGGATTCCTGTCAGAAGCTATGCTTTTAATTAATATTTCTGTCCTCTCCATGTCCGGTTGTGACCCACGTGACTCCTGACCCTGTTCTCGGCCCACAAAGACCTGATCCAGAAGTGACCCACTAAGTGTCTTGTGGCGAGTCCTGTTTGGGGTAAATATTCACATTTTTATACGGCTTTCCCCTTTAGTGCTGTCGAACAGGAACAAACAATGAACAGGGTCGTAGTCTGTTCATTTCAGATCGTGCTGCATGTTAGTTCAGATATTGACCAGCCAACTGCATTTTGCACCTGCGTACAGATTTCGGCACCACTTTGAAGCGGTGAGTGGAGTTCTGGAGATACTTCCCTCAACACGGCACAAAGACAGTGAGTAGTTTAAGTTAAATACAGTAGATTGATGAATAAAACATTGGGAATTGTATGTATGTAGCCACTGTTGGTGCAGGGAATTCTGGTGAAATTAATTGATGATTGGTGTGCATGGGGTTGGGGGGCATCAGGAGCATCTGTACAGTCAGGCTATATTTTTAGACTCTATTACGCAGTTATATGTATGGGCATGTTCATGATAGTCAGGTACCAATGCAGTGAAAATGTTCAGGGGTGTGTGGCTATAAAATAAAACCTGTCTCCCTGATTTTTGGGGGTCTATTTTGTTACTTCTCACATGTAGGGATAAATAAAATAACTTCAGCTCTCTACCACAAGCCCTTTTTTATTTATTACACGGGTCACCTCATTTTCCTTGCATTTTAAAGAGCTGAACATGTAATATGGAGGCACACACACTTTGATGTGCTTGTTGTGCTTTATTTTACCCAGTTATATTTCCCTATTTTCATTTAGTTTGCTGTCCTTTTGTGTTTTTCACCACTTATAGTGATTTATTGTGATTTTGTTCAAAGTTCTCCTTGCTGCAATAAGTTATTGTGCTCCATGTTGGCGTTTGTATGCTGTGGTGTCCAAATGTGGCATTGCATCAAAATCCTAAATCCCTTTTTTAAGCACATTTGATTTTGCTCACTGTTTGTCCCCTCTCCCCCCTCTCATCCTATTTACCAAATTTAGGCTTTCCCAAGCATTTATGACACTCCTCTGAGTCTGCCTACATGAACTTTGCCCCCCCTCTCCTGGTGGAGTCCGCAAGTCATGGCCATACATATGTCATGGTGAGAACCGAGTTTTTGCTATTGAAGTGCTACGGGATTCCTGTAGCACGTCTAGTGTGGGCGGCTCCTTGGTGGCATATAAAACCTGCTGCCAGCATATCAGCAGCTCTTTCACTACTGTGGAGCTTGGAGTAAAACATTCTCTTGTCCAATTTGTTCATCTGAATACAAATGCCGCAAAGCCAGTGTAGCATACAAATACCATGTGTTGTAGTTGGAATTCTGTTCAGTGGTCAAGTGTATAGCAAAAAACTACTGCAGCTACTAATTTAGGAACCAGAGACTTATAGGAGACATTGAACGAGTCGGCTTATTTGGGCTATTTGGAGCCATTTTTATAATGCCCACCCCCACACCTGTTAACACTGAAAATAACATGGTTGCCAATGTGCAGAACATGCTGTACAGTGTACTTTCTGACAGTGCCCCTATCAGCACAGAGCCCACCCCCACACCCGTCAACATTGCTCAATCTGTCACAGGCTCCACCTGTGGCACACAACGGGAAAAAAGTCCAAAGACTGGATATAAACGTACAGCACTTCTATGTTGTTCATTATTCAAACTGTTTTTACATTGGACAAGTAAAATCAGTTACTGAACAGACAGTGGAATTTAGTTTTCTGCATCAGTGTGGGGGTGCAGCTTTCACATGGCCCGGACATGATGACCGTGACAACATACAGAGATGTCAAGTTTTCCATGGGCCACTGAACATGTGTGGGAAGGCACATTTTAAACTAACACCTAAAGAAGCACAGACAATCCAAAAGAAATATGACAAACTGAAAGAAAAATGGAATTAAGGATTGCAGGCTACCTTGGGCATAAAATGGACAGTATTGATATTACTTGGATATTAAAGGGATAAAGGATGTAAATGTGTTGCTTACTGTTCTTTCTATAGTGAGTTATTTTTAAAGTTTTTCCCTTAGATTTATTGCTTAGTTATTCCATCATTTAGATTTCTTGCTTAAAGCTTTTTTATGTAGCCTAGTTTTTTGAGTATTTAGATGTATTGCTTAAAGTT
Organism: Neoceratodus forsteri; assembly: GCA_016271365.2. Classification (NCBI taxonomy): domain Eukaryota; kingdom Metazoa; phylum Chordata; order Ceratodontiformes; family Ceratodontidae; genus Neoceratodus; species Neoceratodus forsteri. The sequence continues at coordinate 270,096,529 of CM028132.1, read as the reverse complement.
TTTCCATTAGATTTATTGCTTAGTTTTTCACATATTTAGATTTCTTTCCTAAAGTTTTTCATATAGTTTAGTTTTTTATGTACTTAGATTTATTGCTTAAAGTTTTTTTATGTACATAGTAACTACTACATTTTTTGGCAATGCTTGCCATGCCATTTTATGAATTTGATTATTAGTCATTTTTTTTTTATCATACAGCAGCTGTTTTGCTTCCTTTGCACGTGTATCGCAAATGTTTGGTGTCCAATGTACATACACCATGATGAGCATTCTTGTTACCAGGCATCTTTAAGGCAGTTACCTTACCACATGACCACTTTTAATCAGTTTGACCATTTTATCTCAAAACACATTGAAATGTATAAATGTACTTATTAGTAACATTTTTTTTCAATTACAGCAGCTGATTGGTATCCGTGTACATGTGTCACACCCATTTGATGTCCACGTACATACACCACGGTGTCCACATACATACACCATGGTGTCCATGTACATACACCACAGTGAGTTGTCTTGTTCATGGGAACCATTAAGGCCATAAAGGCAGTTATCTTACCACATGGCCACTTTTTACTTGTTAAATCATGGTATCTCACACTACATTAAAAATTTGATATAATTTGATTTTAATAATCTGAACTTCATGTCACACTTTGGTACACCATTTTCATGAACATAGCTGTATGCAATCTGAATTGGTTTTGATCAGTACTGGTGCTCATGGTGGACTATGGGGCGTATGATGCGAACAGTTTGAAAGCACCTGAGGTGTTTGCAATTGGGCCCAATACAAAATGGATGCTCCAGGTATGTGGGACAGCACACCCATTTTAAAAATGAAAACAAACAAGAAATTGCAATGTTCTGAGGTGCATGATGTCTGTTGCAGGTATTTCACATCAGGCTACTGTTGAAAAATATGTGTGGTACAGTACTTGTGATGCCTTGAATTTAAAAGTAAAATATAATTTGTGTCTTTCAATGCAGTGCTGCAAATAAAAGTGTGGAAATACTAGCTTTGTTTGGATGCTGTTTAACATCAGGGGAGAAAAGCTGGCAAACTACTAATTTTCCATGTCTGCATTTAAGCTTGAACATCTTGAAAATAGATGTGCAGAATGGAGTACTGTATAGTGGTTAAGAGCATTGAGCTGAAAATCTAGAGACCTGGATTTGAATCCCACCAACCCCTGCTTGCATGCTGTGAGACCCTGACCAAGTCAGTTAACTAGAAGGTTGAACCTGGAAACAAGCTTAGTATGCCTTTCCTGGTTAAACAATTTCTCTGTCCCCCTTTACCTAATCCTGTTTCTTCAATATTTGTGGGAGAAAAAGTATATTTACTACTCCAGATGATCTCATCCACTGTTGGTAATTCAGGATCATCTTGCTGATGGCAGAGTAATACAGAATAAAATACAGCTCCAGTGGAGATTTTTTAATAAATGTGACATGCATTTTACATTCATTTATCATGAATTGCTTGATATTTCTGAATCTTTAAAATGAAATACAGATGCTGTACAGTACACTGGTGTATTGTTTGTACTGGAACATGAGGGGACTGAATATTTATTTATTTATTTATTTAGCTTTTGTTTACCAGACAAGCACACTAGACAGTCACATGCCTATTTTCAGGTGCGATCTGGGAGAGTTACAGAGATACAAGCAATAACAGTACAGAGGTTAACATCAAGTTACACAAAGGTACAGTCAGAATACAAGCAAGAAGGACCAGCCGAAACAAAGTACAAAGGCTTGGGTCCAACTGTCAGGCAAGGTAATCATTAAGCAAGTGTGGAAATATATTTCATGGGTAGCCTTTAATGCTGTCTAACATCAGGGGTGAAATGCACATTTTTATACAGTGATACTGAAATAAATATAGCACTTATGGGAATGTTTGGAAAAATGTGCACTCTTTTTTCATGTATTTAGCATGAGTTGGTTGATATTTCAGATGCCTTCAAATGTAATAGAGTTGCTTCAGACTTCACTGGTGGGTAGAAACTTTGAAAAATATAATTATTTGTGGTGCTTGGGGGATGTAGTGTATTATCATGAGTGTGGAGTAAGATGCAAACATTTATATTTAACACCACCCAAAAAAGTACAGCTCAGATTGGTGCAAGTCATTAAATAGGGGGAGAAAGACTTCAGGTACATCAGGGAGAGAATGAGTCACAAGGACCAATAGTATGAATTAAGAGGGAGGGTGGATTGGTGGAAATGGGGGGAGTAAAGGCACAATGTCTTAACAACTACTGCTGCCTGTCAGTGGCACGGATGAGGCGAGGGTACTTTGCACCATGCAGTTTAATGAATGGTTGAAAAAATGGTGTGGAGCACAGGGGTTTGGCTTCATTGGGGACTGGGGTTCCACCTGGAGGGACAACAGCCTATACTGGCAGGATGGTCTGCATCTGTCCAGGAAGGGAACAAGTCTTTTGGGCAATCGGTTTAAATACTTCATTGGCAAGCTCTTAAACTAGTCAAGGGGGAGGCACTGATAAGCAGCAGGAAAATCCCAGCCTCCCCTTACAAAACAGGACACTAAATGAAAAAAAGACCAAGGTAGAACGGTCAGTGGGGGTAGCTGCTACAGAAGGTAAAGCCATCACAAAATGCAGAGCAATGAGTACCAATTCCCGTAGTCTGGGTAACAAGCTTCCTGAATTAGTGGCCTTGATGGAGGAGGAACATCTGGATATTGTGGCAGTCACAGAAACATGGTACACACAGAACCATGACTGGGATGTAAACATACCAGGATACACTATCTACAGGAGGGACAGGGAGGGTAAAAGAGGAGGAAGAGTAGCTCTTTACATAAGAGAAGGAATCAAAGCAACAGAACAAAAGGGTAAACAGGGAGGAGAAGAAGAACTGTAGATCAATTTGGAGGCAGGCAATGCCACCACAATCCGCTCAGGGGTTGTATACAGACCCCCCTCTCAGGGGGAGGAAATGGACAAGGAAATGATAGAAAGTATACTTAGAATGGAAGTGGAGAAATTGCTGATGGGTGATCTGAATATGTCAGATGTTAACTGGAGTGCAGTTGCAGCAGCCACTTCTAAGAGTGGGGTTATTCTAGATGCCCTACAGGGGGCATGCCTTAGACAACTAGTATTGGAACCCACTCGAGAGGGAGCAGTCTTAGACCTGGTCCTCTCAAATGGAGATGGAGAGAGGATCACAGATGTAGAAGTGGGTAGCCATCTGGGAACTAGCGACCATCGAACAGTATGGTTCACAATAAACACAGCAATAGAGTCAAGCCATACAAAGGCAAAAGTACTGGACTTCAGGAGGGCTGACTTTGCCAAAATGGGTGAGTGTCTAAGGAATGCACTAGCAAATGAGCAGGAAGGAGGGGTGGAAGAACAATAGGGATTAATAAAACCTGCCATCACAGATGTAACAAGCCTTTGTGTGAAGCAAATAAACAAAACAAAACGATGTAAGAAACCACTATGGTTCTCAAAGGAGGTGGCAGTGAAGGTTCAAGAGAAAAAGAAAGCATTCAGAAAGTACAAGGAATCACAGAAGGAGCAGGACAGAGAATTGTATCAGTTAAAGCAAAAGGAAGCTGAGAAGGCAGTCAGAACAGCAAAGGCCTGAACTGAGAAAGAAATAGCCAACTCAGTTAAGAAGGGGGATAAAACCTTTTTTCTGTACATCAGGGAGCAAAGGAAGACTAAGGGAGGGATAGTGAGGTTTAATAAAGGGGAGGGGGTGGGCAGAGGGTGACTGTGAAAAGATGGAGATACTAAACAAATATTTTTGCTCAGTATTTACAAATGAAGTAGGGGAGGTACCAAAAACAAACAATAGAAACACTCTGGATACAGAAGTTGATACCAGCCCATTTGCAGAAGAAAGGGTTCTGAAAGAACTCTTAAAACTGAAGGTGGACAAAGCAATAGGGCCTGATGGGATTCATCCCAGAATTCTAAAAGAACTAAGGGTAGAACTAGTGAAATCACTGACTACCCTCTTTAACAAATCATAGGAGGATGGGGTGGTACCTGAGGACTGGAGGAGGGCAGATGTGAGTCCCCTTCACAAAAGTGGGAGCAGGGCAGAAGCAGAAAATTCCAGACCTGTTAGTTTAACCTCAGTGATAGAGAAAATGATGGGATCACGTCTGAAGGAAAGAATTGTCTAGTACCTAGAAGCCAGAGGGGCACAGGACCCAAGGCAGCATGGATTCACAGCGGGAAGGTCATGCCAGACGAATCTAATAGATTTCTTTGACTGGGTGACCAAAGTAGTAGATCAGGGAGGGGCTGTGGACATGGCCTACCTAGACTTTAGCAAGGCATTTGACTCAGTCTCACACAAAAGATTAATATACAAGTTAGCCAGCCTGGGAGTGGGTCCCAAGATGATATCCTGGGTAAAGAATTGGCTAGAGAACAGGACACAGAGAGCAATAGTAAATGAAGTCCACTCTGAAGAAAGGTGGGTTACTAGTGGGGTGCCGCAGGGTTCAGTATTAGGACTGGTCCTCCTCAATGTCTTTGTAAGCGACATTGCGGAGGGACTGGAAGGAAAAGTATGTCTCTTTGCAGATGACACAATGATCTGCAACAGAGTTGATGCACAAGGTGGGGTGGAAAGGATGAGAAGGGACTTGGCAAGGTTAGAGGAATGGTCAAATATATGGCAGCTTAGATTTAATGCTAAGAAGTGCAAGGGTAATGCACCTGGGAAACAAAAACCAAGGGGAAGAGTACACAATGGGAGGTGAGATACTAACAACAACAAAAATGGAAAGGGACCTGGGGGTAGTCATATCAGACGACTTAAAGGTGGGAAAACAGTGTGAGAGGGCAGTAAGGAGGGCTGGGGAATACTGGGATGCATAGGGAGAGGCATCACCAGTAGAAAACAGGAAGTTGTTATCCCTCTGTACAGACAGCTGGTGAGACCCCATCTGGAATACTGTGTGCAGTTCTGGAGACCCAATCTCCGCAAAGACATAGACAAGTTGGAAGCTGTCCAGAGGAGGGCAACTAAAATGGTGCAGGGTCTGCACCAGAAGACATGAAGAGAGAGACTAAAGGAGCTTAATATGTATAGCCTCGAGGAAAGGAGGGAGAGGGGGGACATGATAGAAACTTTCAAGTACCTCAAGGGAATCAACAAAGTCCAAGAGGGTAGCATCTTTCAAAAAAAGAGGTGTGCAAGAACAAAGGGGCACAATTTGAAGATGGGGGGCAGCTCAGAGGTAATGTAAGGAAGTATTTTTTCACAGAGAGGGTTGTGGATGCATGGAGCGGCCTTCTGGAGGAGGTTGTGGAGTCAAAAACAGTGGTTGAATTCAAGCATGCATGGGAGAGCCATAAGGCAATTCTAGGGGGTGGGGGTAGAAAGAAGTAGGCTGCTGGTTAACTAGTATATGCAGCTTATCCATTAGGTAGGGAAATGGGCAGACTGGGTGGGCCAAGCGGTCCTTATCTGCTGTCAAATTCTATGTTTCTATGTTTCTGCACATTTTTTACTATGGTAAAAAGTGGAGGGATACCCAAGGTGGGAGGGATGATAGGAATAGAAGGGGTTGGTGTGATGCATGGAGAAATCTCAGAAGGGTGGGTACTAGAGGTGTTAAGGGCACTGAGAGTGGACAAGGCACCAGGGCCAAATGATATACACCCCAGGATACTGAGAGAGCTAGCGGAGGTCCTGGCAGCCCCCCTGGCAGGCCTATTTAATTCCTAATTGTACTCACGGTGTGTCCCTCAGAACTGGAGGATGGTTCAAGTGGTTTCCCTCCATGAGAGTGGACCCAAGGATGAGCCAGGGAACTATAGACTAGTGAGCCTCACATCCATAGTGGGAAGAAAATTCTGAAGGAGAGGCAGGTGACCTTGCTGGAGGTCAACAGAGTGTAGGACAGCAGGCAGCATGGCTTTGTCAAGTACAGATCCTGCCAGACCAAGCTAATACAATACTATGACTGGGTTGCTAGGCATTTGGACATGGACCTATTCTACTTTTAATCGAAAGAGGTGTGCAGAAGGGTGTATAGCATAGTGGTTAAGAATGTGGCATGATGATATTTTGGCAGCATTTAACCCCCCAGAGCTGGCACAGGGTATATGGGGGCCTCATGGAGTGCTTGCATATGCACTTTGAAGCTTTAAAGAGGTTGTCTGACAAAGTTCCTGGTGTTTTATTTGGTATAGCCTGTCCTCAGTGCAGCTCTATGGTGTTGAAATCATGCAAAAATGTTAAAAATAGTGGATCTGGAGTGCATCTTTGGCATCCTGAAGATTCCAGACTAGGATTTTGTGTTTCCTTTGTAAGTTTGTTGTGTCATTTTTATTCATTTGCCAGTTTGGATGTGGTATTCCGTGGGCAGTACAAGGATACCATACTGGTCGTGTCCTTGCAATGCACATGGTAGCATGTCCCAAAAGGGCCATGATGATAGTTTGGCAGCATTTTACCCCCCAGAGCTGACATGGGGGTGCAAGGGAACCTCATGCAGTGCTTTCATGTGCACTTAGAAGCTTTAAAGAGGTTGTCCGGCAAAGTTATGGGTGTTTTCTTTGGTCTGGCCTGTCCTCAGTGTTGCTCTGTGGTATTGAAATCAAGACAAAATGTTAAAAATAGTGGCTCTGGAGTACTTCTTTGGCATCCAGAAGACTCTGGACTAGCATTTTGTGTTTTGTTTGTCAGTTTAGTGTGTCATTTATATTAATTTGCCAGTCTGGATGTGGTATTCCATGTGCAGTACAAGGACACTGTACCGGTCGTGTCCTTGCAATGCACATGGTAGTGAGTCCTGAAAGGGCCAAGGTGATATTTTGGCAACATTTACCCCCTAGAGCTGGCAAGGGGTGCAATGGGGCTTATGCAGTGCTTGCATGTGCACTTAAAAGCTTTAAAGAGGTTGCCTGGCAAGGTTCTTGGTGTTTTTTTTGGTCCATTCTCTCTGCAGTGTTGCTCTGTGGTGTATCATGCCAAAATGTTAAAAATAGTGAATCTGGAGTGCTTCTTTGGCATCCTGAAGATTCCAGACTAGGATTTTGTGTTTTCTTTGTCAGTTTAGTCTGTCATTTTAATTCATTTGCCAGTTTGGATGTGGTATTCCATGGGCAGTACAAGGACACCATACCGGTTGTGTCCTTGCAATACACATTGCAGTGTGTCCAGAAAGGGCCATGATGATAGTTTGGCAGATTTTCACCCCCCCAGAGCTGGCGCTTATGTGTTACACAGAGGCAGATGGGTACTGTGGGTGGCATTATCAAAGACACACTCACTGCACCTCAAATGCTCTGGCCCAAGTGAGATAGGCTGAAGCAAACATTGCTATTTTCAGAATATGTGTTGTAAGATGCTCCTGTGCATCTCTGAAAATACTGAAGATACGATATGGCCCAACCTGAAATGGGCCTGAGCATCTAAAATGCACTGATCACATGTGAGAGCTCAAAAGTTACTGTAGCCCTGGAAGTACATTTGTTTACATTCTTCTTGTTACTGCCAGTGTTGCACTGCATTCAGTGTTTTGTGGCTCACATCCAGATATACTGTAACTGTGCACGTGCATGCCACTCTCATGACCTGCACTGACCCAACCCTTTGAGTAGGTCCACCTGCCACTGTCCTGCCCAGCCATGGTTCAGTGCCATGGCTCAACATTATTTGTGCCTAGGTGTGTGAATTGTGTTGGCTTAAAATATGGATGCTCTGTATATTCATGGGAACACCCCCTCCAGATGTGCTTAATATCATTATTGCTCCCTTGAGCACAACCAGGATGCACTCAGCACATCTGGGATGTGCCAGCACATCTCTGCTTTTTTGAATATCACAATTGGGTGCATCTCTGAGATGGTCCGGAGCACCTCAGATGCACTGATCACATCTGCTTTGAAAATGTCACCCTGAATTATTTACATAAGTGTCAGACTAATGTGGAGCCATCACCAGTAAATCCAGTACAAGTGCTTACATGTGGACTCGATCGGCCAGACGGTCCTTATCTGCTGACAATGCTTATGTTTCTATTGAAGGTTGTTAGAACCGCACTCTCTGTCCCCCCCCCACCCAGTGAAACAGTGATATGCTGGTGGCTGTCTCTGAATACATGCTGTATTTCATATGGCATATTGATGACATCAGCAGCATGGATTGAATTTTATCATTTCAGATGGAGTTTCTGAGAGTTAGATTAACCCTTGGGCTGCCAACAGAATTGGAACATATAGGAATTCTGAACTGATATATCAGTCCATGGCACAGCAAGGGTTAAGATTTCGCCATTTGGAAGACAACAGTGTGCATTTCTCAAGAGGAACTTGTGGTGGTGTTGGCATTAGACCAGAAATTAATGAATCAGTTCCATCAGGAAATACTTCTGCTAGCTGAGAGAGATCAGAAAGACGTTCCAATATGGAATACCTGCGAGAGTACCGTGCATGAGTAAAGGCCAATCCTGAAATCTATAAACATTTCCGCCAGTCTGACAATGAGTGCATTGTACTTTACAAGGTAGCAATGTCTGAAGAAAAAAAATTACAGTACAAGGAAAAAGCAAAGGTTCAAATGAGAAACTACTGTGCCAAAAAAAGAGCAAATGAAGAAGGCTATGAAAGTAGAAAACAGACAAGGACAGAAAGAGAAAAACTGAGGGTACAATGGAGAGACCATAAAAGAGAACAGAAGAAAAAATGAACTGCTCAGAAAAGATGAAGACTCAATGAATGGCGACAAATGAAGTATGCTTTGACAAATTTGAGGAACAAAGAAGAAAATAATTCTACTCAAGCAGCCAGTGAAGTCTTCTACACTGACACAGATAATTTGCCAGCAGCTCCAACACATATGAATGGCACAACACAGGATGCTATTGTTACACATACACCATATAGCACTCAAGTGACAAAGAGAAAAGCTGTATCATGAACTCTGTGATGCATGCCTCAAAGTCCATGTAAGTTTATAGAAGTTGTATCCACAGTACTGTCAAACATGACACCAAGAAAAAAGAAGGAATTATTAGAGAAAGGTATACTTCAACCATCAACAAAGAAAAATTTAAGTTTCTGTGAAGAAGCAACAGTCAAAGAAATACTCAAACCCATCAAAATGTCCCACAAAAAGGACAATGTGTGACTACAAAGATTGTTACTGTACATAAATCAGCTCAAATAAAAAAATAATTAAAACAATTACAGCTGTACAGGAACTTCGGATTTAGTTGGAACTTACTCTTTGATGACTCTGTTTTTGATGAAGACTACTTAATGAAACAGAAGAAACAATGTGATTCATTGCCACTGGCAACTATTGAAAAAGTTAATAAGTTTTATCAAAGGAGCGATGTGTCAAGAGAACTACCATACTCCACAACTTCTGATAAAGAAGGAATGCATCCAAAAAAGACACTAGAATCTTCCTTAGAAGCAACATATGAACAATTCAGAGATGGACATCCTGATGTTGAAATTGAGTACAGCGCGTTTGTGAAAATGTACCCACTGAACATCAGCCCAATGTCAAAGCATAAACTGCGTCAGTGTTTGTGTGAATATTGTCTTAATATTGATCTTAAGTTGAGAAGCATTGCTGCAAAATGTGCACAATTTAAAATGCCAGAGGCAGCCATTATGCACAAATCTGAAGCATCTTCACTTACACTGTGCCCAAAGGACAGCGAATTCTACAAATTAGAGTGTGCAGAGAGAGAGGCCCAGAACTGTGGAGTCCATGGAATTCAAAGAAGCTATTTCCTTTACTAAATGACGATAAGGAATCTACAGTGACATGGAGAAAATGGCAGTTGGAGGAGACGATGAACAGGAAAGATGACAATCCAAAAGGATATAAGCAGATGCGCATAAAACAACATCCTGGAAAGATCTGCGAATTAGTTAGAAAACTTGAAGAAGAACCGGAAAACTTTGCAAAGCATCTTTTCAATTCCAAATGGCAGGCCAAGCAGTTTGATTACATCAGAAGAAATGTTCCCAATGGATGGATTGTGTATTGTTTGGATTTTGGAGAAAACTACAATTGTCATTTTGAAGATGATGTACAGAGTGCACATTGGGCCTACAGTCTGCCACAATTCACCCAGTCGTTGCTTATTACAGGTGTCCACAATCAACCTGTTGGATGGTAATGCATAATGCACTGATGTTTATCAGTGAAGATCATAAGCATGACTTGCATGCAGTTCATCGCTTCACACATCTAGCTACAGAATACCTGAAAAATCAGGGAGTACGGATACCAAATATCATCAATTTTTCTGACAGTGCCCCAACACAGTACAAAAGTAAAGGGAACTTTACTGATGCATCATTCGGAGTGACAGACTTTGGGTGTCCCATAGAGAAGCACTTCTTTGGAAGTCAGCACGGGAAGGGTTCATGTGATGGAGAGGCTAGTGTGTTCAAAAAGAATGCTAACACAGCTGTAACAGCAAGATGTGTGTTGATAAGTAATGCACATGACTTATTTCTTTATGGGAAATCTAATTTGACTTGTCCAAAGTTGAAAGATCAACATGTGCAAGCTCGGAGAACATTCTTCTTCATTAAAGAAAGGGAAATCAATCACAAACATAAGCAAAGAAGCAACGTTAAAACTTTACCTAACACACACATGACTCACTTTGTCCTAGGTATTGAGCCACAAGCAATTTGTGAGAAGGAAAGGATCTGTTTTTGTGCCAGCTACATACTCAGTGAAGGACTATGTGAAATGTGACATTAACCGTAGATTGGAAAATATATTGTTTATAATCTGGGAAAGAGATTGCTATATCGGCAACAGATTGTAGACCAGCAACGCCAATGCCAACACCACCATCACCAACACCACCACTGTCATCACCACAACTGCCCTCACCTCCACCAGCAGAAGTATTTTCAAGTTTAGAGACTGTAACAATGTCACAAACAGTAACATAGTCATCCAAGAAGAATATGACAAAGACCAAAGGCACACCAGTGGCACGTACAAGGTCAAGTAGAGTCAAAGAAGCTCCACAAGCAATCATCATGACTAATTCACCAAAATGGTAAGTGTTAATCATTTATTTTGTTCCTGTTGTGATTGAGGGGAGGGTTGCAGGATTGAATGGGAGTGGTCTTGCTTGAACAAGATTTACTTAGTGCAACATTTATTTTGCAGCGACCTCAACGCTGGTAGCTTAGTTGGTGTCAAGTTTACGATGAGGGAAAATGTTATTGCAGTTTACCTCAGTGAGGTGATGCCATCCACTGCTACAGAAGTCACAGTCCAATACCTGTTGTTGATCAGAAGCAACACATACATTTACGCTGATGAAGACATGGTTGAATATTCAACACAGCTATTAGATGACAATGTACGGAAATTCTGTGATCCCATAAAATCAGACTCTAAAGATTGTTCATTTTCCAATGATGTCTTCAGGCCATTAACTTCAATAATGTCAGAATACATAATATTGTTCAGATAATGAGTAACTGTGTAACTTGTCACTGTGGTTTAACGTGTGTACTGCACAATGCTTGTAATGCTGTATATGATTTTCAGAAGGTTATGAAGCTGTGTTTTTTTTTTTATCTTTCAGGTCTATTAGATAGGAAATAAGACACTTCAGGGATGTGCATTAAACACATATTACCACACCCTGAGGGATGCAAAGGGGCTTGAGTGCCTTCATTCCCCAGGAAGCGTGGTCATATAGGTTCAATGCACACCCCTCCCAAGTGTTTTACTGAATTTATAAAATGGGCTACTGTATATCAGACCCCTCACTCCAAAAACATGAGCCACCATACCAGAGTGCACCTATGCACGTTGGCTTATCCTCCCAATGTACAAATTAACCTTGGTACCAGAGCAGGAGGTATGGAATTGGGAGAAGTCTAAATGTGTGGGCAAGCTCAGTGTAAATTAAAAAAAAGTAAGTTTTACTGTTGAGTGTCAGCACAATTGGCTGCACAGTAGACTGAAACTCAGGCGGCAGGACAGGTGCATAGTAACAAAATACCATCTATTTCATTTAAAATTTCACAAAATGTGAGAGGTGTACATTACAGAAAGAGAGAGAGCGATGACACCAAATGTTCTCCATCCTTGGGACAAAGTGAAGCAAATAGTCCTCAAATGTTTGTATGGCTGATTACTTCAGATCAAGGCTGTCTTCTCTTGTATTTTTCTGCTCAGTGCAAATTCAAAAAGACAAGTGTAACTGTTATGAGGTAGTGCAATTGGCTACATAGTAAAGAAATACGATACATTTAATAAAAAATGTCAAAAAATGTGAGAGACGTACATTACAGAAAGAGAGAGATGAGACCAAATGTTCTCTATCCTTGGGACAAAGTGTAAGCAAAGGTGCCTCAAATTTTTGTAGGGCTGGATACTTTGGATCAGGGTTGTCCTCTCTTATATTTTTCAGCTCAGTGTAATTTCAAGAAAAGTAAATGTAACTGTTGAGTGGCAGTGCAACTGGCTGCACAGTAGCAAAAAATCATACATTTAATTAAAAATGTAAAAAAATGTGAGAAGCGTACATTACAAAACAAACCATAATACCTGAGTTAACCCCTGCACTTCAGTCTCCCCTTCCAAGGTACAACTTAACTTTGCTGCCGTAGCAGGAGGTACTATATGGAATTGGCAGAAGACTGAATGTGCAGTTGAGCTCAGTGTAAATTTTTTTTAAAAGTAAGCATTGCTGTTGAGTGGCAGCACAATTGGCTGCACAACAGACCTGAACTCAGGAGGCAGGACAGTCGCATAGTAATGAAATACCATACATGCCATTTAAAATTTCAGTTAAATATGAGAAGCATACATTACAGAAAGAGTGAGAGAGAGAGAGAGAGAGAGAGATTAAACCAAATGTTCTCCATCCTTGGGACAAAGTATAAGCAAAGATGCCTCAAAGTTTTGTAGGTCTGGTTACTTTGGATCAGGGCTGTCCTCTCTTTTATTTTTCTGCTCAGTATAAATTCAAAAAGGTTAGTGTAACTGTTGAGTGGCAGCATGTGACAGAGTTGAATAGGACCCTGTCCTAGTTGTTATAGAGGGTATAATTCAAGGATCTGTTCTGTTCATTCCTTTCCTGTCTCATGTCTGTCTGGTTGTGCAACCAAAGTTTCCTGTGAGACCTAAGATTTGATCACTCTGACAGTCTCGCAGTTCTCTGCCTTTCACTGTCTCTCAGTCTTCTCTTGCTGTTCTGTCTTTTTCCACCCTTGCATATCTGCTGGTACAAAAATATATGCATATCATTATATGGAAATGTAACTGATATTGGGATCCCTTTCTTAAGAAATTATATAGTGTTACTGTTGAGAGGTACATAATTATGGTTTAAAATGATTGCAAAAAGCTATTGGGAACTCAAGGGGTTAACCTGAAATGCAATTTTTAAGCCATTTGTAGAAGCTGTAGAAAAGGGGCCTCAGTTCTGGGACATTGTGTTCTAGCTGCATATGCCTGAAATATACAAGAACATTTTAGAAAAAAACAAGATGCATCTTCTGTTTAGTTGGCCTTTGTAAATAGTTATACTGAACAATTTTATTTTTTATTTTATTGTTATTCATAATAAAACTCTTGTTGCTAATTTTACAACTACTCCTGGTTTTTCCTGTGCTTCCTGACCTGTGCCTTGATGACAGATGGTGTCAGACTAAGTGAGATTCATGCCATGCATATTCTAAGCCAGGAGTTTTGTGCATGGGTACAGGACCTAGTACCAGGGAAGCACAGAGAAAGGTATGGATTCTGCAGCAGCAAATCCAGGAGTGGTTACCAGGAGAATGGCAGCCAAACTAGCTGAAACAGAAGTCCAAGCTGAGATTGTACAACCAGCACAAGTGATGGAAAAGAACAGGCAGTGACAGAACCTGAAAGCCTGATGGACTTTTTCAAATGGTGGGCTATACAACAAAAAGAGACTGAGAAACAGAGAAGAGAAGAGAAGATATGCAGCAACAGGAGCAGGGGAGGAGAGGAGAGAAGAGAAGAGAAGAGAAGAGAAGAGAAGAGAAGAGAAGAGAAGAGAAGAGAAGAGAAGAGATACAGCGACAGGCACAGTGATGGCTGGATGCCTCGCAAGCTATCAAAGGCAGAGGATCTGGCACAGATCCAGACAAGCAACAAAACACAAGCAACTTAAAAGCAATTAAACTTACAAAGTTGTGTCCCTCGAATGATATCAAGGCATACCTGACAACTTTTGAAAGAGTTGCCACAGCCTGCCAATGGCTAAAGTAGCAATGGACAATTAGACTGGTACCCTACTTGACAGGGAAAGTCCAACTTGCCTACAGCAATACAGGCACTGCACAGTCAGAAAACTATGACCTGGTGAAAAGAGAAATCATGAAAAGGTGTGGCATCTCAGGAGAGACCTACAGGCAGAGATTTTGATCTCTGAATTACAACTCAGTCAACAATCCTTGTGAAGCCTTCACCAGACTCAGAGAACTCCTGATAAAATGGCTCCAACCAGAGGGCAAAACAGTCCTGCAGATCATCGATACATTTGCAATGGAGCAATTCATCAACATCCTGTCTATAGATGTGCAGCTTTTGGGTGAAAGAACATTGACCAGAAAGTGGGGAATAGGCTGTTTCTTTGGCCAAGGACAACCAAATGGCCAAACAAATGGCACAGCAGCGAGGTAACAGCCAAGCACTGATAAGACACTCTTTTTCTCATTTAAACTCAAAGATTGATAAGAACTCTGGTGGGGGTAACAAATCTGTGCCCAAAGACGTTATTTGCTATAACTGTAATAAGCCAGGTCATATTACAAGAAATTGCCATAAGAAGAGTGACACTGAATCAGATTTGTCCTTGGCAAATTGGGGCAAGTACTTAACAGATGTGAAAGTGAGGGATATGACTGTAAAGGGACTCACTGATTTGGGAAGCAGACAGATCCTAGTGCATGTTAAAGTGCTGGGAAAACACTGTGCAAAAGGACCAGGTACTGGTGTCATCTGCATCCATGGGGACACTTGAAACTATCCCACCACCCAAGTGACTTTGACCATTAAGGGTGTGTTTCACCAAATGAAAGTGGGGGTAGTACCTAAGTTATCTGTACCCATGATTATTGGAAATGACTGTGCAGGAGTTTTTTATTACATCCAGTGGCCCTCTTGGCTGCCTACCTTATAGCATTTCAAATGGTGAAAACCCTGTTGATGCCTGTGGTACTTCTCTGTAAGCAAAAAGTAGATAAGGCAAATATTGATCCCAATCTTTCCATTCCCTTTTTACAAACAGAGTTGTTACAGATAGCACATGATAGTCTTATGGTTGGTCACTCTGGGAGGGATCGCACCCCTGCCAGATTGCTGTATAGATTTTACTGGCCTGGAATTCATAAAGATGTTGCTACCTATTGTAACTCCTGTGCTGAGTGTCAGGGGAAGGGAAGGGAACATTGTTTAACCAGGAGTAGCACACTAAGGAGAAGCTTGTTTCCAGATGTGACCTGGGAGCACAAGGAAGTTAAGTGACTTGCTTAGGATCACACAGTATGTACCTAGGTGGCTGAGGGATTCAAACCCAAATCTCTGGATCTGCAGCTCAGAGCCATAACCCACTGTGCTATAATGCCATCAGAAAGTAGCCCCAGTCACTAGAAATGACAAGATGCCCCTGGTGCCCCTACCCTTGATAGATGTGCCTTTTGAGAGAATTGCAATGAATGTGGTTGGTCCGTTAGACAAAAGTAAAAAGGGTAATAGATTTATCCTGGTAGTATGCGACTATGCTACTTGATACCCAGATGCAGTTACAATGTGTACTATCACAGCTTCAAAAGTGGCAGCAGAGCTTGCAAAACTGTTCAGCAGAGTGAGCATACCTAAAAAAATTATTACTGATCAGAGTAGTAAATTTGGTGCTGCACTACGTAAGGAGCTGTACAGACTACTAGGTATCACTGCCATAAGAACCTCTTCCTATCACCCTCAGACAGACGGTCTTGTTAAGAATTTTAATCAAACTCTAAAATGCATGTTAAAGGGGAAGGGAAAGATTGGGATCAATATTTGCCTTATCTACTTTTAGCTTACAGAGAAGTACCACAGGCATCAACAGGGTTTTCACCATTTGAAATGCTATAAGGTAGGCAGCCAAGAGGGCCACTGGATGTAATAAAATAAATGTGGGAAGATAACCTCACTCAGAAACAATCTATAATGTCTTATATGTGTGCCCTAAGAAGGAAGCAGGCAAAATATGTTGAAATTGCCCGTAGTAATCAGGAAGAGGCCTAAAACCAGCAGAAGATATATTATGACCACGGGGTAAAAGAAAAAGTTTTTGAGCCAGGTAAAAAGGTTTTGCTACTGTTACCCACAACAGAAAATAAACTGTTAATGAAGTGGCAAGGGCTTTATAGAGTGCTTAGATGTACCGGCACCGTTAACTGCAAGATTGAGAACCCTGACAGGAAAAATCCTACTAAGATATACCATGCTAACCTCTTCAAGAAATGCATTGAAAAAATGTCAAAAGCTGCTTCTCTAGTTTTACCAGAAACTGATAAAGGAGATATTGATGTAGCTTATGATAAACTGGAGCAAACTGCAACTGCTGATGCTGTTAAGGTAAATGTTTCCTTAACCTCTGAACGAACTGCAGAAATTTTTAACTTGCTAAAGACATTTAACAGTACTTTTACCACAGTACCAGGCAGAGCAAAGGGGGTTGAGCACATAATAGTGACAAGAAATGCTCATCCTGTTAGGCAAAAGACATATAGGTTACAAGAGCAGTTAAGAGCTGACGTGGTTAAGGTAATACAAAAAAAAATGAAAGAACTGGGTATCATAGAAGAGTCAAGGAGTGCTTGGTCATCTCCAATGATAACTGTAAATGAAAAAGAAGGGGGTGTTAGAATCTGCCTTAATTTTAGGAAACTTAATCAAGTGTCAGAATTTGACAGTTATCCTATGCCCAGAATAGATGATTTGGTGGACAGACTGGGGAGTGCCAAGTATATAAGTACCCTCAATCTCACCAAGGGTTACTGGCAAATCCCTTTAGCTAAAGAATCCAGAGACAAGACTGCATTTATCACTGCTGTTGGATTCTGTCAGTTCACCACCATGCCATTTGGTTCATATGCTGTGCCAGCTACATTCCAGCAGCACATGGATGTTATTTTTATCACCTAACACTGGGTATTGTGCTGCGTACCTGGATGATATTGTGGTGTACAGTCAAAACTGGAAAAGCCACCTGGAACACCTACAAGCAGTTATCCAAGCTATCAAAAATGTAGGTCTGACTATTAATCCTACCAAATGTGCAATGGGCATGCAGGAAACCAGATATTTGGGCTATGTGTTGGGAAATGGAGAGGTTAAGCCAGAAATTCTGAAATAGAAGCTGTAGCTAACAGTCCTGTCCCTAAAACAAAGAAACATGTCAGGTCATTTTTAGGGCTGGCTGGTTATTATCAAAGATTTGTTTCCAACTTTGCTGAGATAGCTACTCCTCTCACAGAACTCACAAAAAAACCAGTACCCAAATAATGTGAACTGGACCTCAGAGTGTGATGAAGAGTTTCAAGCCATTAAGGCTGCATTATGTTCAGCCCCTATTTTAAGAAGTCCATATTTTGAGAAACCATTTTTGTTACAAACAGATGCATCAGAAGAAGGCCTAGGTGCAGTCTTGAGTCAGCATATAGATGGGAAAGAACATCCTATTCTATACATAAGTAGGAAACTGCATGACAGAGAGAAAAGGTACTCCATCATTGAAAAGGAATGTCTAGCAGCAAAGTGGGCCATGGAGTTCCTTAAGTTTTATTTGATAGGAACTGACTTTGTAATTATAACAGATCACAATCCTCTCTGCTGGCTTACCCAAATGAAAGTTAAAAATTCCAAAATCACAAGGTGGTACCTGGCACTACAGCCATTTAAATTCAAGGTAATACACAAATCTGGTAAAGAGAATAGCGATACTGATTTTCTGTCAATATATGGATCAGGAATTGAGGGTTCTGAAGGTTGAAAAACAAATATATGAGTTTAAACATTACTGTTAGTTGTATTGTTGTAGAAAAAAGGATACTGCACATGTGCTTATTTTCTGAAAGTTAGAAGCTAATTTTGGTAGAGAATTAATAGAAAGTTTTGGAAACCTGTTTGATAAAACTGATAAAGGAGATATTGATGTAGCTTATGATAAACTGGAGCAAACTGCAACTGCTGATGCTGTTAAGGTAAATGTTTCCTTAACCTCTGAACGAACTGCAGAAATTATTAACTTGCTAAAGACATTTAACAGTACTTTTACCACAGTACCAGGCAGAGCAAAGGGGGTTGAATAGGACTTTGTCCCAGTTGTTATGGTGAGTTTTAATGCAGGGATCTGTTCCGTTCCTTCATTTCCTGTCTCTTGTCTATCTGGTTGTGCAACCACATTTTCCTGTGAGACCTAGGATTTGATCACCCCGACAGTCTCGCAATTCTCTGCCTCTTACTGTCTCTCAGTCTTCCCTTGCTGTTCTGTCTTTTTCCTCCCTTCCATATCTGCTGGTATAAAAATATATGCAAATCATTATGTGGAAATGTAACTGATATTGGGATCCCTTTGTTTACAAATTGTATAGCGTTACTGTTGAAATGCATATAATTATAGTTTGAGATGATTGCAAAAAGCTATTGGGAACTCAAAGGATTAACCTGAAATGCAATTTTTAAGCCTTTTGCAGAAGCTGTGGAAAAGGAGCCTCAGTTCTGGGACATTGTGTTCTAGCTGCACATGCCTGAAATATACAAGAACATCTTTGAAAAAAACAAGATGCTTGTTAAAAAGGGGGGTTGCAAAGACTTATAAAAACAAAGCTGCAATTGCTTGCAAGAGACACAGAGAATGAAGGAAAACTCAAATGCATCTTCTGTTCCTTTGGCCTTTTTAAATAGTTATACTGAACAATTTTATTTTTTTATTTTATTGTTATTCATAATAAAACTCTTATTGCTAATTTTACAACTGCTCCTGGCTTTTTCTATGCTTTCTGACCTGTGCCTCGACAACACAGCACAACTGACTGCATAGTAACAAAATACCATACATTTAATAAAAAATGTACAAAAATGTGAGAAGCATAAATTACAAAACAAACTGCAATACCTGAGTTAACCCCTTCACTTCAGCCTCCCCTCCCAAGGTACAACTTAACCTTTGTACCAGATCAGGAAGTATGGAATTGGCAGAAGACTGAATGTGCGGGTGAGCTCAGTGTAAATTTTTTTTTAAAAAGTAAGCACTACTGTTGAGTGGAAGTGCAATGGGCTGTACAGTAGATCAAAACTCAGGAGGCAGGACAGTCGCATAGTAATGAAATATTATACATTTCATTTAGAATTTCAAATAAAATGTGTGAGGCGTACATTACAGAAAGAGAGAGATGAGACCAAATTTTCTTCATCCTTGGGACAGAGTGTAAGCAAAGATGCCTTCTCTTTTATTTTTCTGCACAAAGGGAACAAAAATCTGTCAAAAATCTGCACCAGTCTCATTGTTTGTTCTGAAGAACCAATAACAAGGACAAAAACAAAATGCTGTTATTTAAAATTTTTGAAACATGAACGTTCCAAAGGCTTAATTATTCTAGAGCACTATGGATCTGCTTTTGTGCTCTTGTTAGTACCTGTGCAATGAACACATTTGATGCACATGTAATAACCAATGAAAATGAATGATTTCAGTGCCAGTTTTATAAGTACTATTCAGTATTAATGTGATAGGCATGAAAATGTTTCAGGGTACTGGAATCAGGCGAGAAATACATGGCATCATGACTTTATAAATTGTTGCCATTTGGGTGACCCATTTTGGGTCTTTCTAGAAGTATTTCTCCAGGAAACTGCCTTTCTATACATTGATAATTCTCTAGCCAGTTGTTCTCCGTGTTCTATTTCAGATTTTAATTATAACTAACATAGTGTATGGTGAAAGGTTGTTGTGAATGGAATCCATGCACAGTCAACATGTTGTTCTGCAGTAGTGGTGTAGCTACTAATACAAAATAGTTTTAGTAGCTATGACACACTGCAACCACAATTTCTCTGATCTCTTGGAGCAGTCAATGCACCATGTACTGTATACAAGTGGACCGTTTGGGGGATGGTCAGGAAATGTTGGTCCCTGGGGGGTAAACTATGGCAGGAAAAACAAAGTATGCAACCATGTGTTTTGTCACCATACACTACATTGAAAGTGCATGCAATCCAAATATTCAACCACGCTATTTGCATACCTCGTGTTTTCACTATCAAGGTAATTTTTGTCATGAAATTGCTCTATATGAAAATAACATGGCTGTGAATGGGCCTCCACACATTATCCTATTTTCTCAGATGTAATTAAATTGTGTTCTACAAGAAACAAATGGTGTTCTTGGTTAAAAGTAAATGTATGGCTTGCGTTAACACCCCTACTGAAGTCCCGAAATGGATTTCTTGGGTGGATTTTTTGAAGAACAAAACTAAAAGCAGGGCTTCAACAATAACGCTGTATATTGAACAGTTTTCACATTTAACATTGCTAGAAAAATAATTTATTAATGTTTATTTCCACACTTCCAAAGAAATTGTTCTATATTGGACACCCAAAGTCTGTCATATTATGTTTTTAATGTTTCGCAAAGACAATCCAGAAATTTCTAAGCCCAATATTTTTGGGTCTGACCACCAACATTTGAAGTAGAGGGTCAAACTGGCTTCCACAAAAATAAAATAATTTATGGTCAATAAGCAACTGATAAAATTTGTAGCTAATATTTTGCATGTTGTATTGCTGATGAGGTATCCACGTTGCCCACAGTAGTAGTACGAGCCAAAAGATGAAATACATTTAACTGATGCATTTACCATTGGGGTGGTATGTATCAATGTGTTTTAGAAGTTTGGTTGTTCCAATGAACTCCTTCTCTTTGGGACACCCAAAGTCTGTCAGATTAATTTTTTTATGTTTCGCAAAGATAGTCCAGAAATTTCTGAACACAATATTTTTGGGTCTGACCACCAACATTTGAAGTAGAGGGTCACTCTAACTTCCACTTTACTATTGCTTATACATGCCTTATAAATATCCAAAAATAAAAAATATCTAACTGAAGTATTCAACACTGGCATGGTACTTATGGTTATGGAACGTTGCATAGCTGCTGCAGTGTCCACGCTACCAACAGTAGTAATATGAGACAAAAATAGAATAATTTAACTAATGTAGTTACCACTGATGTGGTATGTATGAATGTGTTTTTGATGTTTCAGATG
Source organism: Neoceratodus forsteri (assembly GCA_016271365.2). Taxonomy (NCBI): domain Eukaryota; kingdom Metazoa; phylum Chordata; order Ceratodontiformes; family Ceratodontidae; genus Neoceratodus; species Neoceratodus forsteri. The sequence continues at coordinate 270,075,229 of CM028132.1, read as the reverse complement.
TTTGGTTGTTCCAAAGAAGTGCTTCTCTTTGGGACACCCAAAGTCTGTCACATAAATGTTTTATTGTTTTGCAAAGACAGTCCAGAAATTTCTGAACACAATATTTTTGGGTCTGACCACCAACATTTGAAGTAGTAGGTCAATCTAATGTCCACTTTACTGTTGCTAATACATGCCATGTAAATATCCAAAAATAAAAATATTTAACTAATGTATTCCACCCTGGCATGGTACTTATGGTTATGGAATGTTGCATTGCCGCTTCGGTGTCCATGTTACCCACAGCAGTAGTATGAGACAAAAATAAATAATTTAACTAATGTATTTACCCCAGGTGTGATACGTATCAATGTGTTTTGTCTTTTTGGTTCTTAATAACACACTGATAAAAGTTATACATTGTATTTTGCATGTTGCATTGCAACTGCAGTGTTCACGTTACCCACAGTAGCAGTATGAGACAGAGATGGTAACATAATAAATCAAGTGCAACCTAGTGATTTGTTTGTGTTTATCTTTCTGAATACAGTCCAGTTTAACTGTGAAAGGCATGTAGACTGGACATAAACAGTATAAGAGTGAAGTAACACAATTTTGGTGACCTCTTTTTTGTATTTTTATTGCTTTCTACATTGGAGGATAAATAGCGACATGAAGGTATGGAAGGACATCAAATCATGAAATGTTGTGAACTATTACATCTAAATAGAAGACAGAGACACTGCATTTGAAAATTTAATTTATTACTAGAATGGGAAATAATGCACGATGAACTCCGAGTTACCCACAAAAGTAGTTTCCATATCATAACTAACTGTCTCCTTTTTCCAAATTTAGAAATACTTAACTGTCTTTATATTTTGTATTATGCATAGAGATGTTGCAAAATTAAATTTCACTAGTGAAATTGCCATGAAATTGACAATTTCACCGTGTGAAATTTTTCACAAAATTGTGGCAAAATGGCAAAATTTCATTGCAATTTTTCACCCTGCCATTCCATATGTAAAACTCTCCCTGGTGTCTAGTGGTCTCTCAACCCCCCCAGCTGTTCACCTGCCTAAATCATTCTCCCTGGTATCTAGTGGTCCCCCAGCTGATCACCAGCCATAATTGAATAAAGCCTCCCCAGTTACCCTGGCCCCCTCATGTCCTTTTTTAATAAAAAAATTAAACCCACACTCCCTGGTGTTTAGTGGTCCCCCACGGCCGCTCACAGTACAAATTATTGTCCCTGGTTTCTAGTGGTCCCCCCTGGCTGATCACCAGCTGTAACTGTAATTGACTAAAGCTCCCCCAGTTACCCTGACACCCTCATTTTCTTGTCTTAAAAAATAAATAAATAAATAAATAAAACCCACACTCCCTGGTATCTAGTGGACCCCTCAACCCCCACTCTGTCATCATTAGCTAGCACCCACCCCACCTCCCCAATACCCCGATCGGGCCACCGGCACAGCCCTCCACTCACCTCCATGGCTGGTGCCTGACTGAGTGCTTGAATGAATGAACACATGCTTGTAAGCACCTGCTCATTCATTCAAGAGCTTGGCTCAGTCAAAAAATAAATAAATAAAACCAACACTCCCTGGTGTCTAGTGGACCCCCACCCTGTCATCATGAGCTAGTACCCACCCTGATCCCCCAGTACCTTGATCGGGCCACCAGCATAGCCCTCCACTCATCTCCATGGCCGACAGCCTGACTGAGTACTTAAATGAATGAGCGCATGTTCACACTCATTCATTCAAGTGCTCAGTCAGGCTGCCAGCTGTAGAGGTGAGTGGAGGGCTGTGCCAGTGACCTGATCGGGGTACTGGGGGGAGTGGATGGGCACTAGCTCATGATGATGGGGAGTAGGGGCTCCTCTAGACACCAGGAAGTGTGGGTTTTATTAATTTTTTTAAGAAAAGAAATGAGGGGCCAGGGTAATTGGGGGATCTATTCAATTACAGCCGGTGATCAACTGGGGGGCACTAGACACCAGGGAGACTAATTTAGGCCATGAGCAGCTATGAAGGGGACCACTAGATAACAGGGATTGTGGGTTTAATTTTTTTTATATTAAAAAAGGACATGAGGGGGTCAGGGTAACTGGGTTTTTTTATTCAATTATGGCTGGTAATCGGCTGGGGGGCACCTGCAGGGAGAACTTTGAAAAATATAAATTTCACCCACAGGTGGCTAAATTTCATCAGTGAGTGGCAAAATTTCACCCTCGGATGCAAAATTTCATCGGTTTGCAGGCAAAATTTCACTCACTCCGGGGGGAGAAATTTCACATTTCACATTTCACCCTGCAAAATATTTCTCATAATGCATGAATTATGCAAAATATTTTGCTGGGCAAAATGTTTCAATTTTGCACAACTCTAATTATGCAACTACCACATATAGACATTAAAATTAAGGTTGAGACATAAATTATTAAACTTTTTTTTAAGTATGAATGTCACACTTTGTTTCTTGAATACTGTCCACAGATATATATATATATATATATATATATACATAAACACACATGGGATCATAACCCCCTACTGGAAATATTGTCGATATTTTTTGTTTGAGTGCCAATTGACCTGATAAATCACGGTGGCAAAAGCCACGAAAGTGATATTAATAACTGGCCATACCTCCAAAAAAGTGAAAAAAAAAGTAAATTCTTGACATTTTTTGCCGATTATAAAAAATTTAAAAGAAATCCATAAATGAAACATCACTCATTTTGTAGGTATTTTTGTTCTGATCAACTTTTTTCACAAAGTACCATGCTACTACTTTCATTTTAAAGTTATATGCATTTGTTTGTTGCAAAAAGTGAAAAAACTGAATTTTTTTGTAGTTTCTTTGCTAGTTATAAAAAAAATTAAAAGGTATATATCAATAAAACACCACTCATTTTGTAGATATTTTTGTGGTGAACAACTTTCATGCCCGTAGTACCATCTATAATTTTTCATTTTAAAGTTATTCGCATTTGTTTGTCGAAAAAGTAAAACAAAATAGCATTTTCTGCTGTTTTTTGTTTATGATATAAAAAATAAAAGTTAGTCACAAATAAAACACCACTCATTTTGTAGATATTTTTGTGCTGAACAATTTTCGTGCTCACAGTACCATGCTATCATTTTGCGTTTTAAAGTTATTCACATTTGTTCGCCAAAAAAAGTGAAAGAAATGCACCTTTTGTTGTTTTTCAGCTAATTATATAAAAAATAAAACTTACCCATAAATGAAACACCACTCATTTTGTAGATATTTTTGTGCTGAACAACGTTCGTGCTCACAGTACCATGATATCATTTTTCATTTAAAAGTTATTCACATTTGAACACAGTTACTACTGCTACTGCAGCTGAATATGCAAATTTATTTATTTATTTATTTTATTTATTTGAACAGCAGTTTGAAAACCTTTGAGCCAGAGGTTCATTTACAAAGGTACCTTGTCACAGGAAGACATAACACAGCACAACAGTATGTTACAACAATAATGAATACAACAATAGGGAAATACAACAAGTTGGTACAAACAGGAGTGATGCATACAATAAGAAAGTTAGGTAGTCTATATGCAGCTAAACAGGTGGCTTTGTCATAATGATTGAGTAAGGCTAAGACTAGTAACAATTGCAGCTGCGAGTATTAAGTAGGTGATTCCGTAGGGATGTTTTGAAACAGGATATCGATGGGGCATCAGAGATGGAAGGGGCAGTGTGTTAAACCAGGAAGGGTCTCTGTAGCCGTAGGCTCTTTGAACGTGTGAAGTCCTGGCCCTGGGAATAGATAGGGTGGTTTTACCAGCGGTACGAGTATGAACTTGCGGTTTTGCAAGGCGGATGATGGCTGTCAGACTCGGTGGGGATAGTCCAAGGATAGTTTTTTTTGTTATGATACAGGTCTGATATCTAAGGCATTCATCTCGATCAAGCAGCAAGGCTTTAGCATATAGCTGACAGCTGTGCGTTAACCTAGGCACCCCAGAAATTAGCCTACAGGCCTTGTTTAGAATAGTGTGAATTTTGTGGAGAGCGGCCTGATCAGCAGCACCATACACTGGCAGCCCATAATCCACTAGTGACAGGATGGATGAGGTGACCGTGAGTTGGAGGGCCTCGGGGGGAGACAGTTTTTAAATCAGTGTAAGATGCCTAGTCGGATATTTGCAGCTGTGGCAAAAGCTGATATCTGGCCATGGAAGGACAGAGTGGGGTCAAAATGGATCCCAAGGTACTTATAGGAGTAGACTTGCTCTAGCGGGAACTTGGATCCAGAATGTATGAGAAGTTTGAAGTTGCAGGACTTGTTTTGTGGGTGAGCGAAGATCGTGGTTTTGTTTTGTTTTTTTGAGATTTATCACCAGTCTATTTTCCTTGAACCAACCCTCGGTTTTATTAAAGGATCTTTGCAGGGAGTCCTGGAGAGCGATAAGGTTATGATCAGTGGCAAAGATGACGGCATCATCTGCATACAGTAATATATTTACAGTACAGGAACCTGGTAGGGTGTAAAGGTATAGGGAGAAGAGTAAGGGTTCCAGAATGGAGCACTGGGGAACATCAGAGTGGATGGGACAGATGTCGGAGTGAGTCCCACTAATTTTAGCACGATGTGAGCAGGCTGACAGATAGCTGGCACACCAGGAGACAGGCCCAGTGGCAAAACCAGAGTGACTGAGGGCATACAGAAGGAGGGGGTGGGAGACGGTGTCAAAAGCTTTTGATAGGTCTATGAACACAGCACCAGCCAGAGAGCCCATGTCTAGGGAGGAGTGGAGAAAATTGGAAAACTCTAGGAAGGCAGTACTGGTACTATGGCCAGCATGGAAACCATGCTGTTCAGGGCAGAGAGTGTTGTAGTTGGTGACTTAGTCAGTAATTTGAGAGACCACCACTTTTTCCAGGGCTTTGGAGAGAGGAGAGAGAATGGAGATAGGCCGGTAGTTTCCAGCCAAGGACCTGTCTCCACCTTTAAGAATGGGAGTGACTGTGCCAATTTTCCAGACTGATGGAAATTGCCCCAGGCAGAGAGATCTATTGAGGAGGCTGGTGATCGGGGTAAGGACCAGGTCTAAAACCTGTCAAAGGATACATGGATCCAGGGTGTCACTGCCTGTGCTATTACTCCTAAGGGCATTGACTAGGTGAGGTCTGAGTTCTTGGGCAGCGACTCAGTGAAGGTGAAAGTATGGGCATGTAATGACTGTGGCAGGCAGCAGTGGGAAGGGTTGAAAAAATTGGTAGGGAGGATAGGGCTAAGATCCATGAAGGAGGTATCGAAGTAGTTAGCTATAAGGGCTGGGTCAGAGGAAATAGTGCCATTGATATTGATCTGGGGGGGGGAGCGTGTGCTCCCATTTAACTGTTTGATATTACCCCAGAACATTCTAGTATTCCCCCAGGAGGAGGTAAGCGAGGACTGATAGTGATCAGCCTTGGCCTTTCTGATAGCCCAGGTGCACTTATTTCTGGCAGCAGCATACACCTGCCTATCGCTGGGCCGGCCAGTTTCAGTAGCATGGTGCCATAAGTTACCCCTATGTTTGAGTTGTTGGATCAGGGCTGGGGTTACCCAGGGAGCATTTTGCACTTTGGAACGGCGGGCTGTCAGTAGAGTGAAGATATCGCAGGCTTTATTGAACATTTGGATAAAGAAAGTTAGGGCTGTATCAATGTCAGGGGCAAACTGTATAGGAGACCAATCAATTTGAGACAGAAGTTCCTTGAGTTTCTTCAGACCACCTGGTTTCAGGCGCTGTCAAAGTATGGACTGAGCTAATGGTTTGGAAACTGTGGAAGTCCAGTGAAAAAGTATGGGGGAGTGATCGCTAAGTGAATCAGGAAGGACTTGGACATTGAGGATCCGATTAGGGCGATTGGAGAGTACCACATCGAGTGAGGTACTAGTGCCTCTCTTAGGGTTAGTTCTGGTGGGGTGGGTAATGAGTTGAGTCATATCGACTGCAGCAAAGGAGTCACGGGCAGAGGAGGAAGAGGGGCTAAGACAATTGATGTTTAGGTCGCCCACTAGTATTTGGTCCGAGGGGTGTCGTAGCGAGAAAAGGTATTCCGTAAGGGAGGCTAGAGCCAGTGTTTGGTTTTAAGGGGGTATGTAGGCTGTAGTTAGATTGAGTGGGCCCTTTAATGGGTCAGGGGTCAGTTTCAGTGTTAGTGCCTGAGTCCCCAGAATCAAGGGTAGGTGCTGGTAGGGCAAGTCCAGCGAGACCAGTGAGAGATTCTTTAATGTAAATGCCACAGCCACCACCCCATCTTCCAGCCCAGTCAGCCCAGAAGAAGGAGTATCCAGGGAGGGAGACTAAGGAGTCTAGAACGGATTTTGTCAGCCAGGTCTCAACCAGGGAGATGACATCTGGATTATGAGATGTGACCCAGCATTGTGGTGAGTCAGATTTTTTCAGGAGGCTACAGATATTCATTGAGACTACACAGAGTCCGGGGGGCCAGTAGCAGAGTTGTTGTGAACCAGGCCAGGGTTGAGGAGAATGTTACCTGACAGGAGGAGTAGCATAACTAACACCCTGGCCAAGCGGTGGTGAAAGATATTTCTATGACAGACATGGGGGGAAGGGAGTTTCAGAATACAGGGGGTGGGCAGAGTAGTACAGGATGGGAAAGCAAGAATGATAAGACTCCCATGTGCGTTACGGGTGGGAGCTTGAAGGAAGCTGGTGGGTGGGCAAGGTGGGCAGAAGCACCCAGTGGCGCCAAGGTGCTCGAGAGCTGGCTCAGACACATAGGAGGGGTGCAGTACCAGTGCACAGAGGGGTGCAACCGACTGGTATGTGTGCAATCGCACTGAGATAGATGGGTAAGACAGTGGCAACATACAGAAGCTGAGCATGAGGCAAGTCCAAGGGTGTGTGGTGAGCATAGTGCTAGAGAGCTAGAAAAGGTAATGGAAGAAAGAAGTGGAAGCAGCTAGCCTGTGACCGTTAGTGCCACTTTGGTTCAGTGGTAGCAACACCACCTCTGGAATACAGGGTACCAGGTTCAATACTTGCCCAGGGTATTGGGAAAAAGGACCTAGGTGGGAGTCAAAAATTCAGGGTCCAAGTGCTGGGGCAGGCAGAGGTTGGGCCTGAAAATAGGGTGCTCGGTAGCGACTCCTAGTGGTCAGTAATTGCAGGCTGGGGTAGGTGTCCGGAGGGGTAGTAGTGATAGGATAGACAGGTGGCGGAGAAGCACAAGGAAGGTGGGGGCCAAGTAGAGGGGAGGAGGGATGCTGTAGATAGGTGTGGAGGACCAGCCAGGAAGGGGGCACTGGAGCTATCTGGGCACAGAGATATAGAGAGAGAGTGATGTGTCCCTCTAGTGGCCAGCACTCCACAGCAGGAGTCCAACAGGTGGGAGAGAGGTGCTCTTTACCTCTTCAAAAGGCTTTCTGTACAAATGGCATCCCGAGCTCCTCGGTAGGAGCGCTGTGTTGTTCCGTCCCTGCCACGGTCGGCAAATGAGTTCCGAATGAGCCAATCTCTACCTACTGTGTGGATAAATTTACCTACAGTGGGGATAAATGCGATATCTTCACTGTAGGTCTGACCACCCTGACTATATCGAAAATATTTGCCTTTTATCCTCACAGGTATGGCATAAATATATATATATATATATATATATATATATATATATATATATATATATATATATATGTGTGTGTGTATATGTGTGTGTGTGTATATATATATATATATATTATATATATATAT